>JAJGOT010000257.1:847500-1137500 GCA_022457155.1 Cladopsammia gracilis
GTCAGAGTATCATGGGAAAATGATTGACTTGGATATGTTGCCTTTGTTATAAAGTTATCTCTCATTGCCCAAGCAATACACCTTATTCCAAAATGGCGGCCAATTTATTATTCTTTTATATGTATGCTAATTAGCCCATGTTGCCTCGTCAGCATGTGCAAAATACAACAGAATTTTCACACGAAAATGAGGCAAAGAGGGCTAATTGACATGCATACAAAAGAATAATAAATTGCCCGCCATTTTAGAATAAGGTGTAAGAGGCCCAGGCTTAGAAACCAGAAATTAAAATTGCAACGTTTTCATTTGAGGTTGAAACAGCTCATCTCAAACTTTATTTCCCATGCTTCCTGGAATTTTTTAAAGCCCTATATGAACACACCCTTAAATTACAATGGCCCTTATGCATGATTACATCATAAAAGCAAATTTCACCACCACGCCTCATCTGAAAGCATTTTGCTCTTGTTGCGCTTGGTTATTCTATTCAACTTTACTGCCTTGGCAAATTATTTATGCAAAACTTCACAGCTTTACAATTTCAAAACGAGGCTAGGTGGTGAAATTTGCTTGTCTTGACGTAAACATGCAAAAAGGCCACTCGTACACAATACATACGGTAAGAATACAACAATTCCTCCTTTCTGACGGACAATGTTGATAGTTTCATCTGAGTCATGTATTCTGCAGTTGTCCATAACCACAACAGAGCATGGCTCTCCTAATGCAAATCTACCAATGCTTGGTGAAATCAAGTACTATAATGCAAAGTTGAAATCTTCTGTATTGAATGCATTGGGTACAGTATGAGTAGCAACAATGCCATTGGTGTCCATTGCAGCCACAACATTATACCTCTCCTCCCTGACATAGTTTCCAACAACTTGGGGGTTGAATCCTGGCCGAAAGTGCCCCATCTCCCTCTGAAAGAGGCTCAATATTAAAAATGCAATATTATTTTATGACGGTGATGATTGGTTCCAGTTTGCTTTCTGGAAAGCACTAATCAAGGCCATAAGGTGCAAACGGTTGGGAAAAAGTTTTTCCAGTCATAGAAATCGCAGCCCCCCCCCCCCCCCCCCCCCCCCCCCTTCTCTACTGGTATTTTGAAACTGAATTTGATTTACCTGTAATTTTTTCTTGTCCTTTGCTGTTTCATCAATGAACAATAGCATTTCCCGTGGTATGTCAGCTATGAAACGACAGTAATTTGCTCTTGACAATTCACTCCTCTGTTTGGCAATGATCCTCAACTATATTAAATTCAAAATGCATAACAAAAGAAACTTGACAACATGACAGCCGCCTCTTCTTCGCCTTCCCCGGCCCACCCTCTCCCTGGGGGACATTTCACATCCTTAAAATAAACGGATAGAATACAAATGTTGAGGAAAATATTAAAAAACATCTGTGCAGTAACTGCACAATTTCTGCGACTTCGAAACAAGGGAAAAGAATAAGTTACACTTCACCTTTTTGTAGGTGAAACCAAGGCGTAGAATTGATCGACACATTGTGGAAATGCTTAGCCAGGTACCGGTGATTGAATGAAACCAATCTTGATACTCGTCTATAAAGAGTTCCGGTTTGCTCCTTACCATTGCCTCTAGAATTTTGTTTTCTCTATCTGTTACGGTATAATATAAAACAAGTATTTAAACTTATGTTGGACTTTGGTTCATGAAATCAACAAGCAGTCTACAAACCGACGAACAAACATGGACACTTACAGGTCAAGATTCTTTGTCTTCCTCGCCTTCGTTGCCGGCTCACATCGTCATATCGCCTATACAAGCGGCGAATTTTTGACACAAAAGCGGTACTTGTAAAAAGGCAATTCGCTGTTTCCTTTTTCGAACTTCCATACAAATGTTGATGATAAATAACACGCCACCGTAAATCCTCATGTTCTCTCTTTACTGCTTGGTAACCTCTCGGTCGAATCATGACGGTCGAATCATAGCCGTCGAATCATGTCACAAAAACCCGGGTGCATACACAACACTGAAATCGGCTGTAAATATTCAAAACGCTAAAGTCATGCGATGTTTATTTACGTCACGTCATCCTTTAGTTTCTTCCTGGTACCTTATAATAGGCCATTTGCACGATGACGTCATATGACTACAACTACCAGAATCCTTCAGTTTTTTGTTTTGTAGTGCAAATTAGGGCCATTGTTATTTAAACCGCACTGGGGTTAAAAAATTTGAATAAGAAAGGAAAAACGAAATGAATTCTGGTAGTTGTAGTCAAATGACGCCATCGTGCAAATGCCCTATTAGGCTTGGCTACCAGCCTTATGATATATTCAACATAATATAAAGTTTATATATGATTGGTCAATGACGAATGCATAAATCTACTATAGGTAAAAAAATGTGCAATACGAAAGTTTTCAAAGCGTTTTCAAAGTTCAAGCTTATTTTTTTATTTAAAGGAGTGATCAATTTTTAGATTTCACGCTTGGTTCACCTAGCCTGTGACAGCCGCCTCCTCCCCTCAGAAAAAAATCTTCTCTCCCCGATTTTTTTCTGAGGGGAGGAGGCGGCTGCCACAGGCTGTAGGTTTACCTGTCAAAAGACAAAAAATCGTATGAACTACTCATGCATTTCGTGATTTATGGTCACTCGTGATGTTTTTTTTTCAAACCATCACTCGTGCCCATAACTCACGAAATGCACTCGTGTTCATACGATTTCCTATTTTACATATTTTCGGTGTTATCAAATAAGGCACGATACGGGAGTTCAGCTAAATAAACAGAACATCCCTTCGGGGAGGAGGTGAGAGCATGTCGTCTTAAAGGAGCTATGGAGATTTATATAACGTCTAAACTAGCCTGCGAGCAAGCTTTGTCGCTGATTATTTTTTATATTTTTTCTAATTTTTTATTTCTCTGTCTCCCTCTACAGCAATTAATACGTGGAGTACAGTATACTGTTTGTTGACGGTTTTAAGTGTTTTCAAAGCAATTAATTGTGAACATTAATAATATTTTTAGTAATTTATAAACGAGTTCCAACGACGAAATGCTTCGCTAAGCTACAGTGAAGCAAGGCCGGCCTTTCAAAATGCTTTCGGACAAAACTTTGCAGAATGTTTTCACTACACTTAAAGTTTAGGGTATAAACTTGCAAAGGGCTTTATACTAAAACCAGGTTTGAAAAAAAATACAATTTCACATTTCATTTCTGTACATTTTTTCCGCCTTAGCTCAATTTGCTCTAGTTATTTGGTCATTTCACCATTTTGGGGAATGCCAATTTAAAAGTCAATCAGATGAAATAAGTTCAATATTTGAAAACAAATTGAAAATTCTGTTTTGTAGAATATTATAATTACTCAGCTGCACAACAAGAAATTACTGTTCAGGCACCAGTTGTTCAAAAGGTGGATAGCGCTATCCATCGGATAAATCACTATCCAGTGGATAACACAAAGGATTTTGTTAATACCTATCCACTGGATAGCGATTTATCCGATGGATAGCGCTTTGCACCTTTTGAACAACTGGGGCCAGAAGGTTTTCACTATTCACGCTTACCGATTTCATCCACAGTCTCAAAAGGTAGAACTACAGGAGAGTACTGCTCAGTAGCTTATTATTTCATTTTTATGGTCACACTTTAGAATTTTATCCACGGACTCAAATTTGAAACCATTTTGCACAACATAATGACAGCCACAGGGAAGTTCTGCACAATAGCTTTCATTTGAATGCTCACACTTAAGAATTTTATCCACAGACTTAGAAGTGAGAACCACCTTGTCAGACAGCGTAATTAACAGTACCACAGGAATACTGCTCAATAGCCTTGTTTGAATGGTCACACTTTAGGATTTCATCCACAGACTCAAAAGCAAGAACCACCGTGTTTAGCGTAATTTTAAAACAGAACCATAGAAGAGTACTGCTCAATAGCTTTCATTTAAATGGTCACACTAAATAGTTTAAAGTGCCCATCACTCCTAGAAAGTTATTTTCAGAATTAACTCTATGTACATTGAATAGTTGAATGGTAAAATATTTCTGGTTTTGAACGTCGCGTTTGTGAGTTATAGAGATTTGAATTTACAAAATGCTAATTAGATGACGTCAACCCTGGAATTTGCCATTATTTCTACGCCAATTTACAATGCGCAGTTTACAGCTTGGGGATAATTAATTTGATAAATACTAAAATTAAACTGTGGATAGTCGATTGATTCGTAAAAAATATTACTTGTAGGTGAAAACAAGTAGCTGTATAATAAATGATTCCATTGACGTCATCTAATTAGCATTTTGTAAATTCAAATCTCAAAAACTCACAAACGCGACGTTCAAAACCAGAAATATTTTACCATTCAACTATTCAATGTACATAGAGTTGATTCTGAAAATGACTTTCTAGGGGTGATAGGCACTTTAAGCAACGTGTAATTCATACTTTTAAATATTTGTTTTATCTTAGTTGTAGGAGGGCGATACGTTTTTCAGTTTTTTTATCGTCAAGTGTCACCCTCGATAAATAAAAGTTCATTATTAATATTTAAGAAGCCATGGGTCTAGCAATCGTAAAGCCGTTTAAACTTTTTTTTATTTTTTTAATACTGATCTGATGGCAAATTACCAACACGTATAACGCGCGGAAAATTAACCGTCAAAAAACAACAGCGCTAGCTGTGAAATTTCTAATTTTAATCGTTATCTGCGACGTCACTCTCCGCTTTGTTTCATCACGACTTTTCGCGCGCAAATTAGCGGCGCTTCAGAGAACAGGTAAGCTCTCAAAATGGCGCCTGTTGTTGCATTACTTCCAAACCGACGACGCAAAAAGACAACCACACTTATTCACCACGGGCACGTGCAAACCAAGCCACGCGATCTTCAGTCACGTGTTCTATCGCCAACTCGTCGTCACAACCCTCAGCCACTGGGACTAGTTTATCAGAGTCCCTTGCATTCAAATGCTCAGGTTTGGAAATGTCTTTATCTCTTCCTTATTTGTACCCCGGTCTTCTGCTTACAAGGTGAACAGTCAGCCATATTTTTCACAATATTTCACATACAACAGTGTTATATCAAACGAAACTATTGCGAGGAATACAGTAACAAACCGAAATTATGGATATCCAACGTAACAGCTTAATTACAAAAAACACGTTTGGTTTATAAAGTGGAAGAGTTCTCATTTTATCTGTCCTTTTAATAATAATTCTCGCAATATTTGGCGGGAACTTCGCATGGCGTGATTCGTTTGACCGCAGTGTGCTTTGTGACTGGTAGCGATTAGCAATATCATCTGTTCATTTTCTTCACACAGCCCTACGCTATTTGGAACCCAGACTTCCGCCACACTCGTGTAAGATTCCCAACACTTGTTGGACATTTGGGTGAGTCTGATGTATGACAATATATCGAGTTTATAACAATACGTCCAGTTGAACCATTGTAGTACCAGATATGTTTCTTCGAGGAGTTTTTAAACTCAGAACTTCCTATGTATTGCACGAGGGCGGATCCAGGGAAGGGGTTGAGGTGGTTGCAACACCCGCCTCCCCCCTCTCTTTAAGCAGCATTATTTTTAAATTTGCTTGACTCTTCATGTCTCTCCCTTGTGGTTCATAAAAATAACTGAAGAGAACTTATATCTTGACTTCACGAACGCTTTTCGAGTCTCAGGAATGCTGGAAATGGCGTTTTAGAGGGTAAAATGGGAAAGATTTCACACACCACCCCCTCCTCTTTCAGAAATGCCTGGATCCGCCCCTGACGCTGCGATGCATGTAAGCAGAAGAAAACACTGATCTATTTTTATATGCAGCTGAGCCATCCTGTAAAAAGCTTTATAAAACCTAATTATTGATTGTTTTGTTCCTTAATTATAACCTTGGTTAATGTGTTTGTTGACAGATTTGACTAACTTCTCTAGCGGACCCATATCAAAGGCTTTACCGTATGAAGAAAGAGGTGTGTCACATTTATATAAATAATCACTTTTAAGCAAATAAAACCGTGCAAAATTGTTGTGTGGCAAAAGCGCCGATGAGCCAAACACTCTGCCGGTAAGTTTTTAAAACAGAATTGCATAAAGAGTTATGAGTATCTAGTATATCGGGCTGAAATTTCCAAAGAAAACTAATTGTGCAATTGTTGATTTGTTTGTTGCCAACCTCGTTCCCAGAGCCTTCTCCGCTTTTTCAAATTTAAAATGGCGGGTCGCCGCCATTTTAAATGGTAGAGTCTACCTTCTATAGCTCAGAAGGAGGTCGGACACTTATTGAGAATTATATAACGTAATGTCGACACTCAGACTTTTATTTTCAATAAATTTTTAAGTGAAAAAAAAAAGAAAATCGAGAATCCCCACTGAGAATCGAACCTGTGACCTCAGCCAGGCTTAGGCTTACATAGCCTCCCGTACCACTGTACCACGTAGCTTCTCGAGTGCTTAGTTCTAAATTTAACTATATAAACTGCTGACCCCAACCTCAACTGAAAGCTAACCAGTTACTCCGTTATATAAGTCTCAATAATGTGTCCGACCTCCTTCTGAGCTATGGAATCTAGACTTAACCATTTTAAATTTGAAAAAGCGGAGTAGGCCCTGGGGACGAGGTTGGTTTGTACCTCGATTAAAGAATGAGGCGCATTTGCTAATGAGGAAATAACTGTAAACAAGGATTTGCCTGTAGGAGACTATCGCTGTTTTCGAGTTTAAGTTTTTGTACGCCCTTTACTATCAACAGGAGGGCCACCTACAATTCACTACGGTCTCCAGTCAACATCACGCTTTAGCTACAGAGACCCTTCCCAGTATACGTTGGGAGGAGGGAAGAAGTGGCCTACCCATCGTCCTTATCGACCTGAGCCAGACGGGCCGGCTCTTGGCATAAGTAAGTAAAGGAAAATATGCGATTAAAGTTAGTACAAACACGTTCAAAGTTTCTATAGAGGTAGCAACTCGAGTAGAAGTTTTCATTGTTGTTTATATAATAAACAGAACTTTACATGGCCGATTGAAGATACGAAATTTCTCTTCTCGTGTTGAAAAATATTTCACTCGTTCACTGCGCTCACTCGTGAAATATTTTTCAACACTCGAAGAGAAATTTCGTATCTTCAATCGGCCATGTAATATCCTCTACCTATTATACTCTGGCGGTCTGGCGGTTTAAGTTATTTTTGAATGTCGGTTTGCCGGTACATTCGAATTTATCTGGCGGTTTACGGTCCAGAACTTTTCGCACGGTTACGGAAAATCACAACTGAAATCACAAACGAAAGCGGTTTGCGGTCTAGGAAGAACAAACTATGGCGGTTTGCGGAATGTGCGACCCCCTATATAATAGACCCTCTATTAACAGTTGTCACGACTTTCTGCATACTTCGTGCATTTCACATTACTGATTTTGTACCATCAAGTATGTCACTGGCATGTGAACTTAGTATAGAACTTGTATCTCAGTGCATGGAGCACCCAATTAATGTGAAAAGGATCGCTATATCATGGGGATTTTACCGTTTGGAGGTCAAAACTTCTTCAAATAAAACTAAGAACTGCTGTCAAAGAGTAAAACCCATAATCAGATTTTAGCAACTTTTTCACAAGACGATAAACTTGAAAAAACTGGCCTAATTTTTTTAGGTTGCAATTCGTTTCCATCCTGTCTGTCTGCAATCCAAGCGGCGCTATTTTTTACTCTAAGAGAAGAATAGAATAAAGTTAAACAAAAATTGACCGTTATTTTGGGGGTTTTCGCTGATATAAATATGTCTTTTGGCTTTTTAAAGTAACACCAAAAATTGTGACATAGCTCCCAGCTTTAATTAAGTTCGACTCCCATTGCAAATACAGCTGCCTATCATTCAAATGTAACAATTCTGATTTGTTAATATAACGCCAGTAAAACTATACCAAAATCATGACTTATATATATTTAAGGTCGGTCGGAAAAGTATTTCCTTTGTTGCAAACTAAATCATATCCAGCTTCACTTGTCCAAAATGTCTCATCTCCAAGTTGAATTCCTTTGATGGAGAACTTTAATCTACTCTGTTCTTGTTTGCTTCCTGCGCAGTTCCACCTGGTCTCCCTCGGCTATCAGAGGGTATGGTAAATGTTCGCCAATGTACTGACGAGGTAGGTAATTCATACCCTGCGAGCAGAGTCCCCTTCGATCTTCCTAGATTTTTCTAGGAAGATTAAGTGGACTCTGCTCGAAGGGAAGCTAATTCACGACTAAGTTTTTAATCACTCCGTAAAGTCGCGTTGGTCCTGTGGTTGACGATGCGGATTTTCTGCCTGAATGAAGGTCGATGGTTCGAGTATGAGGCTATTCCACGCGGATGCGTTTTTAAATGTTCGCGTTCTCATCGAAAACAGACCAAACGTTGTGCGTCCATAATCGCTTCATTGCCACTCGGTTAGCTCTGTTGGAAGAGGCACCAGATTGCATAGCGGAAGGCCGCGGATTCCAATTTAGCTGAAAACCACCAAACACGGTTTTCAACTCGTGAAAAACGAGTTATAGCAGACGGGGACAAATATGTAAATTTTCACTCCTTCCGTCCATCACTCGGCTGTAAACTTTTTACTGGTAGGTACTTCATATATGGTTATTATAGTGTACCTTACTTATATAACTCATTAGCATGTATAGCCATGTATAGCTATCTATCACTATGTATCACCATGTATATCCATGTATCACCATGTATAGCCATATGTAGCCATGTATAGCCATGTATCACCATGTATAACCATGTATAGCCATGTATAGCCATGTACAGCCATGTATAGTCATATATAGCCATATATAGCCATGTTTAGCCATGTATAGCCATGTATCACTATGTTTTAGCAATGTAAAGCCATGTATAGCCATGTATTACCATGTATATCCATGTATCACCACGTATTACCATGTATAGCCATGTATAGCCATGTATCACTATGTATTACCATGTATAGTCATGTTTAGTCATGTATCACCATGTGTCACCATGTATAGCCATGTATCACCATGTATGGCCATGTATCACCATGTATAGCCATGTATCACCATGTATAGTCATGTATCACCATGTATGGCCATGTATCACCATGTTTAGCCGTGTATCACCATGTACAGCCATGTATAGCCATGTATCACCATGTATCTCTCGATATCACCATGTATAGCCATGTATAGCCATGTGTAGCCATGTATCACCATGTATAGTCATGTAGAGCCATGTATAGCCATGTATCACCATGTATAGCCATGTATCACCATGTATAGCCATATATAGCCATGTATAGCCATGTATCACCATGTATTAACATGTATAGCCATGTATCACTATGTATAGCCATGTATCACCATGTATCACTATGTTTAGCCATGTAAAGCCATGTATAGCTATGTATAGCCATGTATCACCATGTATTACCATGTATAGTCATGTTTAGCCATGTTTAGCCATGTATCACCATTTATAGCCATGTATAGCCATGTATAGCCATGCATCACCATGTATGGCCATGTATCACCATGTATCGCCATGTATCACCATGTATAGCCATGTATCACCACGTATCACTATGTATAGCCATGTATCACCATGTATTACCATGTATCACCATGTATCGCCATGTATCACCATGTATCACCATGTATCACCATGTGTAGCCATGTATCACCATGTATCACCATCTATCGCCATGTATCACCATGTATCGCCATGTATCACCATGTATCACCATGTATCACCATGTATCGCCATGTATCACCATGTATCACCATGTATCACCATGTATCACCATGTATCGCCATGTATCACCATGTATCGCCATGTATCACCATGTATCGCCATGTATCACCATGTATCACCATGTATCGCCATGTATCGCCATGTATCACCATGTATCACCATGTATCGCCATGTATCACCATGTATCGCCATGTTTAGCCATGTATAACCATGTATAGCCATGTATCACCATGTATCGCCATGTATCACCATGTATCACTATGTATAGCCATGTATCGCCATGTTTAGCCATGTATAACCATGTATCGCCATGTATCACCATGTATAGCCATGTATCACCATGTATCACTATGTATAGCCATGTATCACCATGTATCACCATGTATCACCATGTATCGCCATGTATCACCATGTATCACCATGTATCACCATGTATCGCCATGTATCACCATGTATCACCATGTATCACCATGTATCACCATGTATCGCCATGTATCACCATGTATCGCCATGTATCACCATGTATCGCCATGTATCACCATGTATCACCATGTATCGCCATGTATCGCCATGTATCACCATGTATCACCATGTATCGCCATGTATCACCATGTATCGCCATGTTTAGCCATGTATAACCATGTATAGCCATGTATCACCATGTTTCGCCATGTATCACCATGTATCGCCATGTATCACCATGTATAGCCATGTATCACCATGTATCACTATGTATAGCCATGTATCACCATGTATCACCATGTATCACCATGTATCGCCATGTATCACCATGTATCGCCATGTATCGCCATGTTTAGCCATGTATAACCATGTATAGCCATGTATCACCATGTATCACCATGTATCACCATGTATCACCATGTATCACCATGTATCGCCATGTATCACCATGTATCACCATGTATCGCCATGTTTAGCCATGTATAACCATGTATAGCCATGTATCACCATGTATCGCCATGTATCACCATGTATAGCCATGTATCACCATGTATCACCATGTATCACCATGTATCGCCATGTATCACCATGTATCACCATGTATCACCATGTATCGCCATGTATCGCCATGTGTAGCCATGTGTAGCCATGTATCGCCATGTATCACCATGTATCACCATGTATCGCCATGTGTAGCCATGTGTAGCCATGTATCGCCATGTATCACCATGTATCACCATGTATAGCCATGTATAGCCATGTATCGCCATGTATCACCATGTATCACCATGTGTAGCCATGTATCATCATGTATGGCCATGTGTAGCCATGTATCACCATGTACAGCCATGTATCACAATGTATCATCATGTAAAGCCATGTATAGCCATATATCATGTATCACCATGTATAGCCATGTATCACCATGAATCACCATGTATAGCCATGTATCACCATGTATCACCATGTATCGCCATGTGTAGCCATGTGTAGCCATGTATCGCCATGTATCACCATGTATCACCATGTATCACCATGTATAGCCATGTATCGCCATGTATCACCATGCATCACCATGTATCGCCATGTGTAGCCATGTATCACCATGTATGGCCATGTGTAGCCATGTATCACCATGTACAGCCATGTATCACAATGTATCATCATGTAAAGCCATGTATAGCCATATATCACCATGTATAGCCATGTATCACCATGTATAGCCATGTATCACCATGTATAGCCATGTATCACCATGTAACGCCGTGTATAGCCATGTATAGCCATGTATGGCCATGTATAGCCATGTATAGCCATATATAGCCGTGTATCTCCATGTAAAGCCATGTATCGCCATGTATCGCCATGTATCACCAACGTTAAGGTTACAGTGTACATTCGGGGGTGTGTTTTGTTTATTATATGTTAGCCTAGTTTCTGTCCAAATTTGAGGAAAATCGAACAAACTCCCTTTGAGTTGTAGCTCTTTAAAGTGTCCCCAACAAACGAAAAATTAACTTTGACAAAACAGCGCTTAAAAAAAACATATCGCTTCATAAACAAACTCCGCCCACAAAAGTTATACCGTCATTTCTCCGTCAATTTTCACTATTTTTCGATAATTTCTTTTGGATGAAAGTTCATTCTGTAAACTTTATTTTGACGCCAAAAAGAAAATTTCAATAAATTTTCGATCTGAAGGTACTCTGTAACCTTAAATCAGACAAATCAATCGAACAAGCATTTACTCACAAATCTTTGTTTCATTTTGAACTTGATAGACAGGGTTTATGTGGGAACAGTGTCTGCGCAGGATGCCATCAGTGCGTCACGATTTATGGTGCGTCTGAATCGGGGTCTGAACGGGATCGAACGGAGATATTCGACATATTTCATACCATCAAAGTTGACTTTTTTTGTTCTCATTTTTTTCGAAATTTTTTGTATTAATTCTGATGCACTCTTTCTCGTTATTTTTGAACTGGTGGCCTAGAATTCGACACCATAGCGTGATGATCCTTGACCTTCACTCAAGGCATTCTGTGTTTAATAATGATAATTTTATAATCGATACGCACGCCATGATCAGGCGGGAGGTGTCCTGGTCCGTTCAAGACCATTACAATTATGTACTGCATGGTGTACAACTCATTGATGCACGAGTAGCAAGTTTAGTATTTCCGAGAGCATAAATCAGGGTGACTAAACCGACTCAACTGACTGGCTCATTTTATTTCATTCATATTCCCTTGAAATGATTTAAATTAGTAATATAAATAACTTTGTAATACAAAAAAAACTCAGCCGCTTGAAATCTTTACTACTTGTTACCTTGTTACTTTTTTTTTAAACGGTCAAGGAAAACGAAACTTTTCCAAATTGTTGAAAAAAAGAAGTCGTTTTCTTGTACTCGTGTGGACAGATGACAATAAATTTCTTCAAGTAGAAAACTTGGAGGGAAAACGGAGAGACCGACTTTCTCAGACGTCTCTCCTCCCACCTTTCTAGTCCACCGCCTTGCTTACTGCGCCCCTATTCACGAATTGAAACTCTCCAAATGCATTTTAACACAAATGAAATCAGAGTGTCTCTTTAACTGTCACTATAGTAAATTGTTTGCCTGTCTTAAGGTGAGGCAAAGCAGATATAATTCTCGTAAAGTATCTCAGAAAATTTCACGTGTGCAACCGGCTTTGAACTTGAAAATTACAGCTTAAAGTTAACGCAAGCCAAGCTACAGTGTCTCGCGGTCTACTCTCTGACTATTTACGTTTAACTGTTCCGATGTTAAGTAAAACGTTATTCAGTCGCTGGCCGACGAACACAGATGGTGATACATGGTGATACATGGTGATACATGGCTATACATGGTTATACATGGCTTTACATGGTGATACATGGTGATACATGGCTATACATGGCTACACATGGCTATACATGGCTATAAAATATGGTGATACATGGCTATACATGGTGATACATGGTGATACATGGCGATACATGGTGATAAATGGTGATACATGGTTATACATAATGATACATGGATATACATGGTTATACACGGCTATACATGGTGATATGGCTATACATGGCTAAACATGGCGATACATGGTGATACATGGTGATACATGGCTATACATGGTGATACATGGCTATACATGGTGATAGATGGTAATGCATGGCTATACATGGTGATACATGGCCATACATGATGATACATGGTGATACCTGGTGATACATTGCTATACATGGCGATACATGGTGACACATGGTGATACATGGCTATACATGGCGATACATGGTGATACATGGTGATACATGGCTATACATGGCGATACATGGTGATACATGGTGATACATGGCTATACATGGCTATACATGGTGATACATGGTGATACATGGCTATACATGGCGATACATGGCTATACATGGTGATACATGGTGATACATGGCTATACATGGTGATTCATGGCTATACATGGTGATACATGGCTATACATGGTGATACATGGCTATACATGGTGATACATGGCTATACATGGTGATACATGGCTATACGTGGTAATACATGGTGATACATGGCTATACATGGTGATACATGGCTATACATGGTGACACATGGCTATACGTGGTAATACTTGGCGACACATGGTGATACATGGCTATACATGGTGATACATGGCTATACGTGGTGATACTTGGCGACACATGGTGATACATGGCTATACATGGTGATACATGGTGATAGATGGCTATACCATGGCTATACATGGTGATACATGGCTGTACATGGCTATACCTGGCTATACATGGTGATATATGGCTATACATGGTGATACATGGCGATACATGGTAATACATGGCTATACATGGCTATACATGGCTATACATGGCTATACATGGCTAAACATAGTGATACATGGTGATACATGGCTATAGATGGCTATACATGGTAATACATGGTGATATATGGCTATACATGGTTATACATGGTGATACATGGCTATACATGTTTATACATGGTGATATATGGCTATACATGGTAATACATGGTGATATATGGCTATACATGGTGATACATGGCTATACATGGTGATACACGGCTATACATGGTAATACATGGTGATATATGGCTATACATGGTGATACATGGCTATACATGGTGATACATGGCGATACATGGTAATACATGGCTATACATGGCTGTACCTGGCTATACCTGGCTATACATGGCTAAACATAGTGATACATGGTGATACATGGCTATACATGGCTATACATGGCTATACATGGCTATACATGGTAATACATGGTGATATATGGCTATACATGGTTATACATGGTGATACATGGCTATACATGGTTATACATGGCTATACATGGTGATACATGGCGATACATGGCTATACATGGGTAAACAGTGATACATGGTGATACATGGCTACACATGGCTATACATGGTAATACATGGCTATATATGGCTATACATGGTGATACATTGCTTTACATGGTAATACATGGTGATACATGGCTATACATGGCTATATATGGCTATACATGGTGATACATGGCTATACATGGCTATATATGGCTATACATGGTGATACATGGCTTTACATAGATATACATGGTAATATATGGTAATGAGTTATATAAGTTAGGTACACTATAATAACCATATATGAAGTACCTACCTTTTTACTTGGTAATTCCGCTGACCAGTGCATAAGGCTTGCGCACATATTTTGCCTTCTCCACCTTTCTTGCTCATGGGAACGGCGTGGAGGGAGGGGAGGGTAGGTCGTGGAGAAAAAGGGGCAGCACGCAGCTCTTACAAGGTCGTCTCTGATTTGCTGAGAAAACAATAGAACAAACAACACAATAATGGACCCTAGACCTAAAAACAATAGAGCTGCGTAATATACAGGTCCAATGAAATTAGAGGTTGTAAAGAGCTGCGTGGTATCTGGAGAAAAACGCATAGGTGAGGGGAGAGGAGGGTCCGAAGATTGTTTCGTATTCCCGAGTTGACTCGTAACAGCCTTGAAAAAATGGTAAGATCTTGTCCGGGCGTTAGGGTTAGGGAAGCGATCCTTACTCCGCCCGACAACTGATGTTTGCGTTCCCTTACATGAGTATTACTCAAATTCACTGATATCAATATATGACTATTTTAAAAAACGGCTGATTGTACCAATTTTATTTTTTCAGAAATCAGATACACATGGTTGGAATAACGCAGCACTGAGGGAAGTATGGCGATCCACCGGCCATGCAAACGTCGCTCGTAAGCCGTAAGGTGTCTCTAGCAGTCTCAAGAAACACAACTCCGACAATCCTACATTTGCTATTATTTAACAATTCTTGACGAAAATTCGAGAAGCGCCAACTCTTCAAGTTTTACTCCCCTTCATTACAGACTCTTTTCAATTTTGAATCATCAAAACTACTGTCAGTTGAATCTATTTAAGGACTCTACGAAAGTTGTTAAATTAGTTTATTTACAAATAGGTTTTACAGAGTCAAACAAAAGATTACAAGACCATCTATCTTGTAAATGATTCACTTGAACATCTAGCGTTGTAAAGTGTTTTGTTTGATCATACACATGTAAAAATATACACTGTAGACGATAGCTTAAGTTTACTTTATTGGGTGATAGAACAACTCCCAAGATTTTTTTTCTTGGCACAGAAAAGTTCTAAAAAGTAGAATTCGACGGCCTAATCTTAAAAAAAAAAGATGTCATACCTGACTGTAAAAACAAAGCACCTCTTTTTAAAGTAAGCTTCCAAGGAAATTTGTCTCAAAACAAAACTTCATCTTTGCGTGGTTTGTCAACTAGGTCAAGGAAACAAGGTCACAGGGTTAATAAAGCTCAGTTTCTGCCGCTCATTTGGGTACAGTTTTCCTCTCCGAGAAGAGTCCTTTCGGGAGTGAGCGTGGGATCACTTCCCAAAAAAATGACTGGTAATTGAGCTTCAGAATAATCCGTCTAAAGCTTTCTTAAAGGGAACCTCCATTGTCGGAACAAATTGGCGTTAAATTGTTGGAAATAAAGTTGAAATTTATAATTTTTAAAAGAACAGGTGCAAATATAATTTTAGTGTACAAAAAAGTGGATACGAATATCGCCTGTTTTCGCTTTTAAATTTCCTGCGCGCCGCCATTTTGAATATTTATGACGTGTTACGGTTGCCGCTATTGTGAAGAATCAAAGTGCTTTTGTATGCAACAATAAGACAACCATGACATGTCATAAATATTCAAAATGGCGGCGCGCAGGAAATTTAAAAGCGAAAACAGGCGATATTCGTATCCATTTTTTGTACACTAAAATTATATTTGCACCTGTTTTTTATTAAATGTTAATTTAGACTTTATTTTCAACAATTTAACGTCAATTCGTTATAACAATGGAGGTTTCCTTTAACGATAACGAACTTAATTTCTCAAAGGATATTTTTCAATAGCCTGCGAGGACACTCTCAGGCTCTGGCGCAGTTAGGAGATATTTGCAAGCCTTGACCAGTTGAGCTGCAAATTTATGCAAAATCATGTACCTTTGTGAAAAATAATTTAAATGTATGTCTACAAACAGCTAAAACTATATCAACTGCAAATTTTTATCTTATTATCTTTTTTACATTGAAAAGAGATCTTGATCATAATCAAACGCTTGACCAAAAAAAACGTTCTCCAGCTGGCTGCGGCATCTGGACTGTTCCACGTTCATTTCTCTCCTTGGCATGTGACTATCCCCTGAACTAAACCTTGAACTGCTTCAGCAGCACTAGTTTGCAGGCCTTTTGAATAACAGCACATGTGGCTCTGTGAAGAAAAACAAAACATAAACAAACTGTGAAACAAATCCCTGGCAATGAACATGATTCATGAACAGGGAAAAAAGATGATTACAGCATGCAGGAGGCAAGGACTCGCACATACTCAAATGAGTGCTGTGCCTTGATTAATTGAAGGGCGCAGGGCATAACTGCCTTATGTCAAGTGTTGACATTTTTTGCTTATAAATTGTGTTTTTGAGCCGAGAAAGTACTTTCTTGTTAAAGTTATGACCGCTTATGTTAGTTAAATTCAGACCAAAAGATCCTGTATTTTCACTCTAAAAAACAACAAAATACATTTTGGCTAATAAGCATATTTTATTCATGACTCTTTTACAATAGGCCACAATAATAAACTCAAAGATGTGAATCTTTTGGTCTGATAGGATCTATATTACTTCAAGTAACATGAAAGCATTGATATTTTAGCAACAGAATGTCTTTTTTGCCTAAAAACATGATTTGTAAGTGAAAAAAGCCAACATGTGACACAAGGTTATGCCCCAGCCCTCCAATTGCCCCCTTAAATCATCCCCTCCTTTTTGGGAAAATATTTTAAAATAATAATTAAAGGGGTGAGTGGAATAAAGACTTAACTGACTTCTGATCAACTGCTAGATTCTCCTTCCAGTTTGTCTTGTTTATGCTCATGTAACAAAGGGAGAATTTGGTTTCAGATCAGGGGTCACTTAGGGCCTTATTCCAGTTTGGGATAAGGTCCTAAGTGACTCCTGGTCTATAGCCAAATTCTCCCTTTGTTACATGAGCATATACAAGATAAACTGGAAGGAGAATCTAGCAGTTTATTGCCCCCTTCCCTCCTCCTTTCACCACATAACAGTTAAGTTTCAGTCTGATCTGTCAAGGTGAAGGCAGATGCAGCACTGCTCAGTGAATACTCGGATGATTTTTATCATTCAGATGGAGCAACAAAAACAAATAGTAAGCACCCATGGCTATTTCTTGAGAAAATACCGTAAAATGCCTCTTACAGGCCCTGGGATAACACAACTTTGTAAGGTTTTTTGGCTGGCAAACAGAAAAAAAAAGACTGATAAAGAATTGTTGTTTTAGTTTATTTGGTGCACATTTTTGTAAAGAACTGCTATAAGGAGCTGTGGTATGCTTTTATACAGGAGGGGATATAACATGGATAATATTCTGTTATGGTAACCAAATTGAGGGGCCTACATCAGGGCTGTCATTAAGGGCCAGGGGCTGGGGATTTCACCCAGCTTCTATGAGCATGAACCCCAGCTACTTTCATAGAAAACAAAAGAAAAATAAAATCAAAAGAACTTCCTAGCTGTTGAATTCCCCGCCTACTAATTGCATATACCAAGAAACTTAAAATGTTAGTGACAGCCCTGCTACATGTATAAATGGGTGAGCTTATTATCAAGGGGGCTTATAAGTGGCATTTTACACTATAGTAGGAGACAGGATGTCTTGTGGGTGACTTAATTACCAGCCTTTTGCTCTGTGTACCTAAGTTGAAGTGATGTGAATTGAGTGACCAATACTTCAAAACTGAGAACATAAAAGACCTCATTGTGTTCAATTCAGTAAAATGCAACAGTAATTTGAAATGATTGCCAGTGTCTTTGTAGTTTACTTGTCAGTGGCACTACCTACTTTGTCTGTAACTTGATATTGAAGGTGCTTATTGCCTTACCAGGCTCGTGAATTAAATAATGTATCCATCCAGGAGACTGTTGTACCCCAAGGTTACGCCATTCACTCTCTGTCATCAGGTGGGTCCTGGGAACTAGCTCAGCTAACTCTTTTGGGAGGATCACATGTCTGACAGGCAAAAACATTGAAACCCAAGGCTGTCAATAGGGCGATCTTTGTTTACATTTTTTGCCTCATTAGCATATGTGCATCATTTTCTAATCGAGCTACAACAAAATCAACTCTGAATATTGAAAGGGCATACTACAATAAGCTTTCTCTGAAAATTTGAACCCGATACACTACATACTCTTTGTGCAATGCTGTTTTCAAAACTCTAAATTTTACAAAGAATGTATGGGCTCATTAGCGCTTTTGCCACCCAGCAATTTTGCAGTTTTGGATAGCTTATATTTTCTTAAATATTACATGCAAAGAGCTAAAAATTGGGTAGATTACTAAATTTAACAAGCTCTTTCAACTGTTGAAGTCAATTCGTATTTAGCGCAATGTCTTCTCTATGTAAATTTGTATGCTAATGAGACAAAATGTAAACAATGACGTCAGCAAAGATCGCCCTATAGGGGCCTGGAGGGGGAGTGTTACATGGCTATTATCTGTTTGATCTGTGTTGTCAAAAATAGCAATGGAACTGCCAGCCAAACTCACCACCTACTTTGTCATATTGGCTGGCGTCTTTGCTTGTCAGTTTTTAGAGGTGTTGGCATTTGC
The DNA here is from genome assembly GCA_022457155.1 of Cladopsammia gracilis. Classification (NCBI taxonomy): domain Eukaryota; kingdom Metazoa; phylum Cnidaria; class Anthozoa; order Scleractinia; family Dendrophylliidae; genus Cladopsammia; species Cladopsammia gracilis. Next base: position 866,956 of record JAJGOT010000257.1, read on the forward strand.
AAAAAAAAAAGCTGGTTGCTTTCTACAGTAACACGACTTGTCTTCTTCAAACTTTTCTGACAACCCTGTTTGATTCCCGACTACTTTGACTAAAAAAACAACAAACATTGACAACAGAAACCAACTTTCCTTGCCCTCATTTAAAAAAATCATTATGAAACTAAACAGTAAACTTTGGGAAGTGCATAACTGCCCAAGGCAAGCAAAATTTGAAAATTTCTTGTCCAAGGGGCAAGCTGGAATCAATGCTTTTTGAAGCCCTATAATTTATACTGAAAACAAAGATTTGGGACACCAAAGGATGGTTGTTGGCCACATTAACATTTGTTCTTGGTCGTGTTAATGCATTATTGATGATCGTATAAACGGTCATTGTTTGCGTTAACAGGACTGAGCTTTTGTTTGGACAAAAAAGTGGTTGTATTAACTAGGAGGTCCTATTAACAAGGTGATTGGATGATCGGTTCCACTGTATTCCAACTAATTTTAGGGGAGGGGGGGGGTACTCCCATATATGAGCTATATAGGTATGGTTTTCAGGCAGTTTAGTCTGGGATAGGGTATAGTAATCAGAGATTTTGGTCTAGAACAGGGTATCATTTTCTGCAAAACTGATCAGTTGCATGAAGAATTTAGTCTAGATGAGGTTTACTGGCAAATGGCATTTAAAAATCGGTATGGCAGGCAGTATGGCATTTTTACTCACCCCTGGCATCTTAGACTGTGATAGTGAACGAGTTTCTGGAAAATAGCAAGTCTGGAATAGGTCTAGGATAGGGTAGGGTTTTTCGGCATTTAGTCTAGAATAGGGTTGCAAAATGCAGCTAGAATGGTCTATTCTAGGTTAAGGGTCTCAGAGTCTCAGTGGCACAACCCCGCCCAAAAATTTGCAGAGTACCCCCCCCCCCCCCCCCCCGGGCTTCAGCACAATGCATCTGAACGTTTGCTCGCGCTGTCATATTATCATGGAATGTGGTGAGGCCAGTTGGAATCAGTACTAATAAAGTCTGTAAACATTCATATTCTTGGCTTTCACTTATGTCATATCAAAATTCAGAAGCATTAAAAAATAGATTTTGAATCCAAAATGTTTACGGAATTGTAGAGAGTTTAAAACTACACATCTTGGCCAAATTTTGAAGCGCAAAAGCATTTTGTTCAAGAGTTATAGGCGAACGTGTATTAGATATTTTTAGTAAGAAATGTATAGAGCGGCCATCTTTGTGCCCCTGAGAGGGGCACAAAGATGGCGGCCAAAAATTAATTACATTCTTAATTACACCAAAAATCACATCCAAAAATATTGTATTTGCTATAAGCTCAATTAACTCGGCTTATAAGCACTTATAATGGAAACAATAACTTTCAGCTGATTCAATTTTGTTTATTTTCGCGGCTTATCTGAAATAGCGTGATGTATTGCGTGACACATTTAAAACCTTTGTAAATCGGAAGCAAAACATCGTTAAAACCTAAAACTTTTTGTGAAAGATTATAACACTTGTATCCACATACCATGTTAGAAACAGCTTTGTAGGACGTTTTCTTTAGATGTTTCAATTTTTATGACGTCATGTGAAAGCCAAGAATTCAACATCTACAAGTTCTCTACTTAATCTTAGATGTACTAACATCACCAGAGCTTTCCTTTCGACTACTTTCGTCGCTAATATCATTGGAAGAATCTAAATAGTTTAACTCAAAACTGTTTTGACTTGTTCTTCTTGGCAAGAACAATGTTGTACTATATAAGTTCTTACTGTTATCCACGGAAAGGGAGAAAAGATGAACAACCATATCTATACACAAGTTAAACTTAATAAATATATAAATCAAATATCGATTTAAGCTTAGCTGCGCTAAACAACTTTTCAAAAACGTTTATCACCAACTGATGAGGCCTAAGTTCATAGTTCCCAAAGCAAACAATCACACAGCATTCTAGAGTGCCCGGGGTGGAGTGGCGAGCTCTTATACTTACCTGTACTCGAATTTATCGTCTGAGTACTTCTCGGAGTAAGTAATTTGCGAAACAGGCATTTCTACAAACTACTTTTGAAGATTATCAACTGAAAGAAGAAATAAGCCTTATTTTCCGCAAGACTGGCGATATAAAACTGCTCAGCAACAAAGCTTCAACTGAAATGGCGGCTACACACCACTTCCAGCGAGGCTCCCAAGCTGTGTATTGAGAGTTCGGATCTCGATCAAGATCGACAAACGGATATTTTGGGATAAATTTCCCTTAATTTGAAATAGCAACAACTTGTCTGTTTTTCAAAAGTGAATAAAAAGGCTCGAATGTTATGAAATTACTGCTAAAGGTACTATCGTAAGAATATACTTTCAATCTGAAAGTAGTTGTTACGGTTTGATCAATTACTAAATTCTCCGCGTTCATCAGTGGCGGGAAATTCGATAGGTAAACGTCCCGATTTTGAAAGAAACATGAAATTGACCTTCAGTGTGACCTTGTTCATTTCCTCCGAATAATAAACGCATAACTGGATCGGCGAGACCGCATTTCTCAAGAAAATAAGGTATATAAAGTTTTCGTTCCAAAGAAGAATTGTTCAAGCTGATGAAAATCTCTTTTAGTAAGAGGAAAACAAACCAGGACTTTCCGAAAGATGACTCCATTTTTTTTTTTCATCCGTAGGTCGCCATTTGGAGACTATGCCGACTACCATAAAACGCTTATAAAGTTTATCATCTTTGTAACAAATATGAGCCTATTCTTTGCATGGAAATTCAGGTAAGACTAATTTTGCTTGCTACAGTGCAGTTTTACGCCATTTACGTTTATTCGGTGGTTTATTTGGCTAAACTTCAGAATAGGTGGTTTACAATCAATCTCTAGAGACATAGATAAACTGTAGATATTAACAATAGTGAAACGAACAAATGCTGGTGGACGAACAAAAGGAGCTAATGAGAGAACTATTGTTTATGTCCACCAGCATGGCGGCGATGACGTCACATGAAAATACCCGGCCACTTATTTGCATGTCATTGAATATAAATGGTTTCTTTTGTTCTTAATATGCCCTTTTCTTCCAAACGTTTGGGGTTATGTAAATAAGTGGCCGGGTATTTCAATTATGAGAAAACATTCCAGGTGTTAGGGATGGACCATTAGAAAAGTGATGGGGGGGGGGGGGGTGGGGCAAAAGCAAAAAAAAAAAATTTCCCAGTAAATTATTAAGGAAAAAAAAATTCCCACGCATTATCGCAAAAAAAAATCTGCCCAAGGACAATTAAAAAATAAACTATTAAAAATATATATTCCAGCCATTGAGTGAAAAAAAAAAAGATTTCCACCTTAGGTGGACAAAAAAAAATTTCTTGCCTCTCCCAAACTTTCCCCCCCCCCCCCCCCCATCACTTTTCTAATGGTCCATCCCTTAGTGGGAGGTGGGTACGATACTCCCCTGTGTAAGCTATATAGTACTGTGTTCCCAAGAGGTGTGGCTCTTCGGCAGTTTTGGTATAATAGTGGTTTCAAGAAGCACTGGCTACACAATCTACCTCCACCCAAAATTCCAAGATGTACCCCTGTCACCCTAGTGTCACTAGTACACTGGATGTAAATGGTGACGGCAAAGTGTAGCAGTGACCATGAAAGACGTCTTCAAAACAAGAGCCATTGAACCTTGAGTCACATGATTTAAGCAATAAACCACACAAATAAAATGAAAGGCTGATCGTACAGAAGGGAATATATTTTTAAAGGTTCCTTTCTGTACGATGAGCCTTTCATTTTATTTGTTTATAATTATTTCTGCTGATCAGATCCTTCACAAGGATCCAGTACTTCCAATTTGTCGACGGTGGTCCTTTCATTTAAAAATAATAAACCACCATTTCTTATTTATCAGTACAATAAACCACTTGGGATGTCGGAAGAACAAAATAAGAGCTTGTAAGTCACGAGCAAAAGTTTTTCAAGTGTTATTCTAACAACCCAAGTGGTTTATTGCACCAATAAATGATAGAAATGTGTGGTATATTGCTCTTATATCATACTGTAACTACATTTTCCATGTGGTTTACCTATTTACCAATCAGGACATGTGTATTTAATGGCTCTAACATTTGTTCCCACCTGATGTGTTATTGGGAGATTACAACCATGATGTGTTTTTAAAGTTTTATAACTATGTTCATCAAATCCAGTATAGACCACTTGAATGTAAATAATAGCACCATAGAAAATGCAGGATGATGGTTGAACATGAGAAGTCAAGCGGTTTTACAGACCAAATTTAAAGGGTGAGTGGAATAAAGCCCCAAGTGACTTCTGACCAACTGTTAGATTCTCCTTCTAGTTTGTCTTATATATGCTCATGTAACAAAGGGAGAATTTGGTTTCAGATCAGGGGCCACTTAGGGCTTTATTTCAGTTTGGGATAAGGCCCTTAGTGACACCTGATCTATAGCCAAATTCTCCCTTTGTTACATGAGCATATACAAGACAGACTGTAAGGAGAATCTAGCAGTAGATCAGAATTCACTTGGGGCTTTATTCCACTCACCCCTTCAATTTGGATGTAAAAGAAACCCATATTGGTCAACAACACTGGTTTCTCCCAACAACTGTTCCATTCCTGTACACTGGCCTAACAAGGTGCCCCAAAGCTCCGAGGATGCCCCAAAGCCAGCATGGCTTTCAAAACATTGTATAACAGCACTTTTTGGATAGCCGTAACACCTACATGTGTTACAGGTTATAAGACAGTTCAAATAATAACAGTTGAGATGCACACCTTTCAAATAAGTGATTTCAGTTTTGAAGAAATGATTAGTTAGTAACAGTGCCTAAAGAAGAGGTTTAATGACAATATAAAACATATTAACAGATTATTACTAAAAAAAAAACAATTTTAATTTTCTTTGCATCAAATAATTACACATGCTACTAAATTTTTACACTGCGTACAGTATCATTGACTTTCTTGAATGTCACTTATGAGAATGGATACTTTGTAACACTAACTGCCACTTGGCCAAAAATAAATTTGTTTCAAGAAGCAAACATTTTTTCTGAGACTCAAACTCTAACAAAAGTGTAAGCTTCCAGAAACAGACATTAAAAAGTCGAACCTCTACTAACACCAACCTCTCTACAACGGCCATGTTTTCTGGTCCTGACTTCTTATTTATTTACTCAAATTCTGTAATGGAAAACCTGCCTATAACAGCCACCTCTGAACAACAGCCGGAAAATTCCATCCGTAGATGACTGTTGTAGAGAAGTTCAACTGTATTTCTATATCAATTACCGGTATCTGAGCATTATTATTGTTTGGGATATATATTAAGTGCTGAGCATAAAAAGTGCCTATGTGCACTTTTTAGGTAAGTTTCAACTTTTTGAAAGAAAAATCCAACATAAATTTTCTTGAAACTTTGTCTGCTGCTTCAGTGATACGTTTCGAGTTCTACAAAATGTAAAAGTTTTATTGTGAAGTGTCTGGGATTTTGAGGAAATTGACATTGTTTAAAACAAAGGGCAATAATCTGGTAAACCAAACCAGTGACACAAAACTTTAATCACATTTCATACACCTGGTGAAGTATGAAAGCAACCGAAGCATGTCCAGGGTCTCAAAATGAGAAGATGGTTTTCGAGTAAATCAAAAATCAATTTTTAGGGTAATTGCCTGCGTTGTCAAGCCATTTACTGTATTTTAAGTCACTGAGATAAATAGAATCTTTGAATATCAATAATTATAATAAAACTACATGTACATGTAGGTACCATACTTCATCAGAACCTAAAAATTTCTCTCCTAAGAGAATTTGACTGAAACTTTTAATTTTATTTACATATGTATAATCAAACAAAAACACACCATACTGGCTACATAAAATTAATTTAAAGAAATTAATATGTAAAATAATAATAACTTAAAATAATGAAAGCATGTACAGATTAATATAAATTGACCTGGTTATTCAAGACTGAGCAAGCAAGCGAGCATGCCTCAAGCAGCTGCAGAACAAAAAAAAATAGGGTGTTTCTTGGTGTTGCGGAAGCCATTGTTGGTTAGCTTTTGTGTTGTGGTGTGGGTATTGTTCAGTGTCTTTTAAATCTTTTGTTTTACGTCATTTGGTGATCACACCATCCGCAACACCAAGAAAGTACCAGAAAATAGGAGAGGGTGACCGCTTAACCCTTTAAGTCCTAATATCTCATTTCTGGTCCCTATACATTTCCTATAGAAGACGTGGGGAGATTATATTGTTTGGATATCAAGAGAATTCATCTTGTGTGATCATGTCCTTAATTCTTATGACCTTTCTTATTGATTAGGCATTGGTATTACAAGGAGAAATTTGATGCTGATCACTCTCAGGGCTTAAAGGGTTAACAGAGGGCCACTTAATAGAGGTTTGGCTGCACTTGGCTTTAGAGACCCTGCTCCCCTTAAGAATTTACAATGAACTTCCATGGAATGGGGGAGAATAAATATTTCCTGGAATAGACCTTTTTTCATTATTTTACACAAATGAAATTTGGCATTTTTTGTTAATGGTTTTGAGTTCGGCGGCTTTTGAAATGAAAAGGTCAAAGAAATGACAATGATATCCATGGGAAATGGTTTATTTATTGTTTGAGCAAGTACGAGTTTGAGATTAAGCCAAAATTGAGCTTCTTCTATGTAAAGAGTTACAAATTCTGGAAAAGGAATGTTATCCCTCTCAAAACTAAAGGATGTCACAGATGTTATAGTATTATTACAATATTATGCTAGCTGCTTAATGTCACATATTTTTACAATATAAAAATAACTTACTTTAAGAGTACTCTATATATGAAACACACACTATTTTACATGCATGATATAATGGAACTAACATATGGTCATAACGTATTATTAACGAATGCATGTGCATGTACTTGGTACAAAAGGCAAATCAAATTTACAGGTCAAAACATATGTCAGCAATCAAAACATTTAGTGTTTTTGATAAAACATTTTGCTAAGATGGATAAACAAGACACCCTGAATTCCTATGATAAATTACAGCCATGCTCCGTCACGCATGACCAGTAATCTAGAGAATGAAATGAACATTTGAATATTTCTTTGTAACGTCCGAGATTTGAATGAAACCTTGAAGATCTCTGTGGAAAACACTTTGAAAGCACGCATTAAAAAACCTAATATTGTTCGGATATGTAACATTTCAAACAAAATGATATTTTGTTGCTCTTTGTTTCCGAAAATGCGGTAAAATTCTCATGGGAATTCCGAATCTTGGAATGAATTTTCAAAACCGGCGCATAATCTTGATAACTCCATTCAATTTTTAAAAATACTGGTCACGCGTGACGGAGCATGGCTGTAATGTGACCTACAAAGTCTCCTATCAAGTGTCATACTGGTACCCTCTGCTTAAATTTACATTTAAAGGAGCTGCGATGATTATTATTTCATAAAAAAAGATAGCCTCCTTTATTTGTTGTGATATCATCTAAAAATTAATGCTGTTAACTTACTGGGGTGTTTCTTGGTGCTGCAGAAGGTATTGTTGGTTAGCTTTTGTGTTGTGGTGTGGGTATTGTTCAGTGTCTTTTGAATCTTTTGTTTTACGTCATTTGATGATCACACCATCCGCAACACCAGGAAACTACCACTTACTGTTACGTACGCAAAATCTGTGCATCTTATTTACAATAATAACATAGCATTATTATGCTTCCTGTTACGATCTTGGTGAACGAACTGATTGAGTAGGATCTGATCGGATTGGTGATGACCTCATGGGGTAACCATTGACTGCTCCATTATTATACATTCCATTCAAGGTTGAATGTGGTGGCTGCATGAGTATAAACAGAAACAACAGTCAGATCACAGTAAATACAGTGTGGCATAAAATTTTCGCGATTTTCGTGAGTTTTCCAACAATCCATGAAAATAAACTCCCACAAAAATAAACTTCTGTGAAAATAAAAATCAGTGAAAATTTACTCTGATTTAATAAATTGTCCAGGCTAGAGTAGTCTCAAAGAATAACAATGATGTTTTTTTGCCAATATCACATGCATGTCAGTGAATGGTTTATTGGTGCTAAAGAAAATGTATTTGTTGGTAAAAAGTGTAATTTACCTTGCTTCCATTTGCCACTCCACTGCCCAAAAACATGGAGGTGATATCAGTAAAGCGACCTGCTTCTTGTGAGTAGTAGGGTGGGGGTGCATTTGGCGGTGGTGGGGTGTAGTATGCAGAACCATTTTCTGCAGGTCTGGAGGGTGTGGCCTCTTGGATACCAATCTACATGTAAAAGGAGAAATTATATTAGGAAGATTTTGCCCCATTTGTTTGGTTTAATACCATACAAATAGTGAACCATTGACCTATTCAGCAAATATTCAGCAAATATAGGTGCAATTGCAGGTTACAACTATGACAATTTAGATCATCATCATCATCATCATCATTTTTATTATTATTATTATTATTATTATTATTATTATTATTATATTATTTTATTTTTTTTTTAAATTTTGGCAATATAAAACCTTTATTAAAAAATTCTCAAACAATCTTACGTTTACAATTAATTAAAAAAAATTCTCAAATAATTTCACGTTTACAATTATTAACCTACTAAAATGCTAAAAATATTCATAATTACAATCCATAGAATATCGTAAAAGTGTTACTAAAAAAAATTTCAATAAAAATAAAATTGATATAAGACGTTTGTATTCACAAGGTGACGGCAATTAAGAATTCTTAACATTACATTATGGCTCCTTCTTGGGTTTCAATGTCAATATCTATGTTCTTAAAATCACAAAAGGCTTTTCTTCTAACTCTTGATCCTCTAAGGCAGATTAATGCAGATCTTAATAGAGCAAAGGATATCCTTGCTCTCATCCAAGAGATTGTTTTGGCATAGTCTTCTCCTTTCTTGATGGAGATCAGCTGCGCTAGTCTGCTATGGTATTGCAAGCACTCCTTTCCCATACCACCCGTTGATGTGAGAATAAGGGGTGTGAAAGTTCCTTGTTCAATGTCCAAAACTCTCCTCGAATATAGATGCTTCTTCTCATTCTCGTGATTGCGGTATATCTGTTGGAGCTCTAGGTCCCTATACGAGTCAGCATTAGGGTGAAAAACCTATTATTATATATATAATAATATTATTATTATTATTATTATTATTATTATTATTATTATAATTATTATCATTTGTGATGCTACTTCTTACCTGGTTGGTTCTCAAGTGAAATGGGAAAGTTTTATTTGCTGCAGAAGGTCTTGTTATTACCTGTAAAAGCATCAAATAGAAAATGGAAATATTTTTTTTTAAGGGAAAAGAAGCTTATGACAGCCACATCAAACCTCTGACAGCCTCACGATCCCCACACAAACCTTCAAACTGCTGTTTATTATAATGTTGAAAGTGCGGTTTTAACTTTTGAGACTGTGGATGAAATCCTACAATGTGAACATTCAAATGAAACCTCTTTGATTCAGTAGTACTTTCTTGTGGTCTTGTTACTTTTTAAGTATTTTTCCAATTTTGGCCATCCTGGGCAATAAAAGGACTTAAACCATAGTTTACAGACATGCATGACTTCTTTTAGTGAAAACTGATCCATTAAAAAAATACTCCCATGGCATTAAAGACAGAGTCTTCCCTAAACAATTTTCTGCTATCTTTTTGGCACTATCAACTTCGCCGTATTTTTTAAATTTGATTGAAACTATAAAAGTTTTTGCACATAACTGTAAACTTGCTGTTCTGTAGATACATATTAGGCTGTCATAAAGCTTTCAAAAAACAACCTCCACAGGAAAAGTAGCCATTCATATTCAAAATTAATATGTTGTTGTCTTTTAATAGTCATTTTAAACTGCAAGTCGCATGTTATCTTTACTGTAGTTGATGGCCACCATTAAAACAAAAAACAATATGTGCAATAAAAGCTCTTCACTCCACAGTACGTTTTCGTGAGTATATTAATTTTGTTTTGGAAATTGTTCCAGTTGAGTGGCCAGGTTAGTACACCATTTGTCAGACTGGTTATTCAGCTATCTTAACTTACCAAGAAAGCAAAGTGTGCCAGAACTGAGATTGACCAATCAATGCCATTGACAACTTGAGCCCTGGTGACAAAAATAAATACCTTATTATGTAAAATTATTACATCATCTATCAGGAACATCAAAAGTTTGGAAAGTAGATTCTTGCAGCAATGATTTGGCATTATTTGTTAAAACCCAAAAGCCATTTACAGTTCACAATTTTAGCCAGACAAAACACTTGGCAGAAAGAAACAAAAGATCAGAGAAAAAGAACTTCTTTACATGTACTTAAATTGAGTAAAATGCAAGTTTTTAATTATATTAAGGTCAAGAAATGAATGGCAGTTGTGTGTGAAAGGTTATGATAGGGATGGTTCAATAGTAATGAATTCGGTGAGGACACACTTAATATTTAATAATTTATGTGAAAAAACAACAACAACAACACTGAGAGCTATAATAAAAAAATAGTGACTTAACTAGAAGAAATATTTAAAGCCACCTTGTCGAAAAACAAAAAAGACCTAACACCCAAAATATTTTTTGTTTTATTTTAAATTGTTCAACTCCATTATGTTTTTTTTTGCTCTGAAAAAAAAGTATTCAGTCGAATGCTCTTGGTAACGGTGGTCTTTTTTAACTCTTTCACTCCCAGAGACAATTATGGAGACGTGTAGTGTAGTTTTAACTTTTGAGTCTGGACGAAATCCTATGGTGTGACCATTCAAATGAAACCTCTTCGCTAGTACTTTTACATGGTATCATTTGTTTTTCAATATTACAAAATGAAATTTGGGATTTTTCTTGATTTTTGATTTTTGGCACTCTTGGGAGCTAAAGGGTTAAACTCATTTCACATAATTAACAACTATTCACGAAAGTGGAGGTGGCTGGTGGTGGCCACCAACACTGAGGCAAATAGTTGTTTAAGTATGTACTAAAACAGTGAGATAATATAGCTACATGTATCGATGATGATTTAACTCATTTATTCCTGTCAATGATTACTATTTTTGTGCGCAAATTGCTTGGAGGTGACCAGCACTTGCTATTCCGAGTTTCAGTAGCCAATCAGAGCACACCAACAATGCTATCCACTGTTTTAGCATAAATTATACTAACAAGGTATATTACATGAAAATATGTGACATTTTAGCTAACCTTTCCCACTTTGGTATTTTAAATGTTGCAATTACAACAACAATTGGCCCAGCAAGAAACCTGAAAGAAAGATCTTTAGTTAGAAGAAGAGAAGACAAAAGATTGAAGTATTAGTACCAGTATGTGATTTTTTTCATTTTTCATGTGTTTGTTATTTTTATCAGATGCGACTCTTGCAAGCAGTCTTGAACATAATTCAATAATTAGGCCAATTTAGCCTGTGACAGCCACCTCCTCCCCTCAGAAAAAAAATCAGCGAGAGCAGGGGGAGGGGAGGAGGCCGAGGGGAGGAGATGGCTGTCACAGGCTATGGGCCAATTTCGATATATCGAAATTCTAACTTGGATGTGAGGCTTAGGGAAATAAAACAAAACAAATTAGTTATTCATCCCTGAACCTCAATGTGATCCTTGTTTTATTCCCCTAAGCCTTGGAGCCAAGTACGAATTTTAATATATCAAAATTGGCCTATTGCTTTATTATAGTTGTATTGTATTGGTTGGTTTGAACTTTTTTTCATGAGAAAATGCATTTGGTTACACTTTGAAACCCTACAATGCAATGCACAATAAATTTCTACCTTTTTTTCTTCATTAGAACTCTAGATAGTGCTTGTGCTGATCAAATATCACACAAGAAATGTTTGTTCATTTACAACACCTACGATGTTGCTTGTTATAATAGCATTCAATTATAACAATAAGGTTATTTTCTCAAAGCAGTAACAAGCTTTTTTATGAAAAGTAGGAAATTCTCCCTTTAATTAGTAGTTTTACACTTGCCATTAATTAAATCCTTTCCCACACAAGGCAAAAAATTAATTCCATTTTTCTTTCATTTCCAGCTGTCTGTGTACTTTTAAAGAGGCTAGAACTGTAATTTTTTTATCATCAGATATCTGACATTACACAAACATTTTTCTAGGCTAGGCAGAAACAAATTGGTTTAATTACTAATTAAAATGTGTGGAAAATAACAAGATTATGTAATTTTAAAATATACATGTCTTCAACATGAGGAAGAGTATTTCATCAGGATATTCCAAACACAGAGAAGTGGGTTGAAATGGACTTAGAGATGTTTGGATACCTGATTAAACACTCTTTCAAGTGTTTGATATAAATTCTTAAACTGATCATTAAATGCAGTGAAAAGGAAGGAATAAAATCACCAAAATTTATGCAAGTTAGGACCAGGTATCCAAACCTCCTTCACGGTAGTGATAAATTTCCGTTGTATCCTCGTTATGAATTATTAATGTGTTTTAGAAGGGATTTTTAAGACTTGATCAATAAAATTACATTAATTTTTTTTACTTTTTTAAGTGCCTTAAAAGGCACTTTTTAAGACATCTGAAAAAATTCAAGTTAGAGCTTCTCAATATTCTATCAATTATGTAAAAGACTAACTTACCATCCTGTGTAGAAAAACCAAAATGGATAATAAAAATTGCACTTGTTGGGAAAATGCTTCAAAGTAAAGAAAGTACCATAACAGAACCACAACCATGCCTGAAATTAATTATAAACATAATAAATACATTATTATTGGATTATCACTAACAATGGAACCCTGTTAATATGACCAATTTATTATATGATTCTCTAACTATGACACCGTAAATTGAGGAAGACACTAATTACATTTTGTAGAACATAACTTAATAGTACATGTATGAATTACGAAATTTGCAATCAAATTCTTAAATTCATAGTCTATCAATTTTTGTTGACTTTTGCCAGTTATGTCAATAAAAGGTTAACTTTTTAATATTTGAATTCAACACACAAAAAAAATCATATCTTCAGGCAACCTAGCTGCTGTTCTTCCTGAAATAACTGCCCACGCTTGATTACACACCCTCCCCTAAAAAAAAATTATAAGTGCCCTACCCGACCAGCCCCTTACCAATGAAAATAAGTTTCAAGTTAGAATTAGCGCTTGATGCAAGAAAAAGCAAAAACATGAAGTTTGAAAGGAGCACATCAGGAGGCTGCTTGTTTTAGGAAATCATGCATGGGATATAAACAGTTCTTAAATTTAAATGTTTGAAGATTGTACAAAATGTACAAAAGGCCTCATGAACCTTAGGGAAAATACCAACTTATCCAAATCTACATGTTTACTAAGCAGATTCCTGTAAATTCTTTTTAGCCTACAATTTGACTTTGACTGCTATCAAAATATTATTTAAAATTAACAGTAACAATGCTTTCAAACAAGACAAACAGAACCTGGATTAACATTGGTACCTGTTTCGGATAATTATCTATAAACTGCTTTCAAACAACTTGGCTCATAAAGTCTTCAGTAAGTTGAAAAAATTAATAAAAATACTGTTACTTTATTAAAGAACTTATTCTTTGAATGGACTCTTTAATATGCGACACACTAGACTAATATATAAAAACAATTAAACTATAAAAGAGTTAATCAACATTCTCAAGCTCAGGAGTTATAAAAAGGTTTATAATATTGATTAACTAGCAGTAATCACAGATGATGGAGATGCGTTCGAAGGAATTTCCGGCGGAAATGAGCCCCTAAAAAAAAACAATAGGGGCGGCCATTTGGAAGACCGTCTACCAAAAAATCTCAAATTTGTCTCCAACACGAAATTAGGATTGCGTTCTTCGAACGCGACAATACTCACTATGACTCTTAGCACACAAATCCCAATGCCTGCTGCACTTTCATAGATGTACAAAACTTGACCAGGGTCAAAAACCTTTTATGAAATAAGAAAAAACAAAAACAAATCTTTCAATACACCTGAAAGTGTCTTTAGAAAATATTGTTGCCAACCCCTTGATGACACTGCAGGAGTGGAACCAAATGTCTGTGGTTCATTTCTGGGAAAAAAATTTCTGCTAGGGTTTTAAAGTAATGGCGATCCAATGCGCAACTGATTTATGGGATTTTTAGTCTTTAACTAAACTGGTAAAATTGTTTGGGTTTAATCGTGGCTTTAAAATTTTTCCTAGATTGCACTTAATACTTACAGCAGCTTCATAGAAGAAGAGGATGGCAAAACATACTGTGTACACTGTACCAAAGATGCTCAGCTTGATTTGACCAGATGAACTGATACGCCCTCTGTGAACAAACCATTCAATCACTCAAAGTAAGATTTACTAGCTAATATATATTATCACTCTTTATCGCCCAGTCTGTCAAAAGTGCACTCTGTCTAAGTTAGACACCCTTGGGACCATCTCTAGCTGTGCGCCTAAGAGAGGTGTCCACCTTATATAGAGTTCAGTTTCAGGCAAACAAGTGATAGTTGGCCAGGACCAGCAACTGATGTCCACCTTAGAGAGGTGTCCTCTTTAAAGAGAGGTGTCCTCTTTAGAGAGGTGTCCGCTCTGAGAGAGTTGATTGCAAAACAGATGCTGTTTTATGACCATCAATGCTTCCGATTACTTAGAGGAATACTGTCCCAGTGAAATAACCAAAATTAATTGTGTTTACTTTATTTCCATGTTATGCCACCAAATATACAACTAAATTGGGTAAAAAGATTCTATAGAGCAAAACAGAAGCAGTAGTTTGGAGAAAAAGTGCAGGATTACAAGGATGGAAGTTGATTACAGTTTGTTGATTTTGTTTTCGTGACAGGCGGTCAAGAAATCAAAGTTTCCATTCTGATGGTTTTTTCTTCCTATTTTAAGATATATATGATTTATTTCATATATATCATTTCATATTTTAAGATAATAAAGTAAGCTTAAAGCAAGCTCCTGGCCATAATGATTAAAAAGATGATAATTTATTTCAGCCGGTACAGTGTTCCTGCCTTTAAAGTTATACTGCAATACAGAAACCTTAAAATATATTACAACTGAACAAGTAGATGCAAATATTTTAACTTGAAATCTTACAAAGTAGCCCTCCTGGTACTATTGATTATGTTAAGAAAGTGTTCAAAGTCTTTTGACACTTTCAATCATAAACTTTATACTTTTTCAACATGCTTTTTTGTAGCTTAGTCAATTTTATCTTATCTTATTCATGTTGCTGATATCTTTAAACATCTTAAAATATTTTCAACTATAATTTATTTAGCACTGCTGGCTTAAACCATTTTGAAAAACATGCACCTTGGGATCAATGAGAAAGGGCACTTAACAAATCTATTTATTATTAAATTATTTATCATTACAATATCATCCAAGTTTTCTCTACCTTGTAACAGTCCACCCTTTTGCCATCAAAATTAACATTATAAGAAATACCACATGGGAAATAAAATGACTGCCACGTCCTGTAATGGAAAATGAAACATGAATTAATCTTAGGTAATAAATATAACAAATTCCTTTGTCATATCTTTGCAACTGTTTTTCTCATGCACAAACCACAATAATTTTATTGGTTATGTACTGCAATTAAACACCTAATCAACAAGCCACATATAGGTTCAAATCCCATTCAAGCCTGGATACTAGGAGCTTAATACATCCATGACAGCAACTGCAATGATCTTTAAGTTATTATTATTACTCATGCGCGTAGCGGCATGAGTTATAAAATGGCCTCGGTTTTTCTTCTTATTTATTTTTTTTTTGGTGTCACGATTTTGCATGCAAATTTATGCACGCATATTTTAAATTGTGACTTCCGGCTACTTTCACTTCCGGTAAAACAGCGTTACTGAAGCGTCACGACAGCGTCTCCTACAACCCTACTTACACAACTAATGTTCACATTAGGTATATATAAGACGTAGAAGAATCATTGGCTTCATTGCGGTACAGCCTTCATTTACAAAACATTCAATAGTAAACAACGTGGTTTGCAGGAACGATGACTGAATGAAAGGATAAACTCTTCTCCATGTCGGACATCTTCTTATCATGTTTATATATATATATATATATATATATATATATATATATATATATATATATATATATATATATATATATATATATATATATATATATATATACACTGTATTATAAAACTTTCTTACGCATGCGCATGAGTATAGGCTGCTTGCAGCCTCTTGTTAAAACAACAATACTAGTCAACAATGCTATGGATCAGTGGAAAGACTGGCAGAAGTTAGTCAAAAGCATCCGAGCGCGCTCAAACAGATAACGATAACTAGTCTTAATTATTGAAAATTATGAAACTGCACATCCTTTGTTGTTCTCTGCACAACTACAACATGTACCTCGGATTTAAAAGAGGCCTGGTTACCAAGACTTTACGAATGATGGTGCTATTTCTGAATCAAATGACATGTTTTCCAAGCTTTGCCCACAAAAACTTTATTAATATTTTTGTAAACTTCATTAAGTCTATAACCAGTCCCTTGTCTTAAACGGACACAATCCCACGAAAATAACAACATTTTGCTTTCGTTATTTCTGTTGTATTGCCAAATGCCACCAAATATTTAACTTAGTTGGATAATAAGATTCTTTGGAGAAAAATGCAAGCAGTAGTATGGAGATATAGTGCAGGATTCCAAGGATGGAAGTGGATTAAAGTTCATGAAATTTGATTTTGTGACAGGTGGTCAAGAAATTAAACTTGCCATTCTAAGTGAAATTTTGACTTTTTTAGCCACTATTTTGTCTATTTAGCTTACATTTCAACTGTTTCTTCCAACTTCAAGATAATAAAGTAAGGCTAATGGAAGCTCCAGGTCACAAGCATGAAAACAAGTTTTATCAGCCAGGACATTGTCCCTTAATTATGAAATATGACTCACAGTTACAGTCAACAGATTGTCATTCACAGCCTATACTTCCATGATTCCTTTGAAACTAAGAAAATTTCAGTTGCATGGGTACTTCGTATATAATTTATTTTACATACAATGAGTATTGCTTACCTACTACTTTTAGGCCATATGTTTCAAATCCACTATTTCCGAACTTCTGGTAGTATATGATGTAAAACATTAAGCCTACAACTGCAAAAAAATGAAATAAAACAGCAATATTACAGAAAAAGAATTTCGATTTGATTATTTTATACGAGGAATGTTTTTTTTTTCGGCCATAAAAAGTACAATCAATAACAATTTACAATACACAGACAAATTTATCATAAATAATTATTTGTTCAATATAATGGACCTTATGAGGATCTGACAAACAAAAACATAATAAAAACCAAGCTCATTACATGAATGAATTGGTCCAAACAAAAACAAAAGACTGCTATAGAGAGGTGGTTATAATACATGTACATGATATGGTGGTAGCCATGATTTATAAATGTACATGTAGGTTTAATCTCACCTTCAAAGGTGACTGAAGCCATAAATAGCTTGAATGAAAAGTGAAAAAGTCTTCGATCAGCAAGTAGCTCTGCAATAATAATAATAATTATAATTCAGTTTACAGTGTGCATATTATATGTGAAATATATGTTCATTTTGCATTATAAAGTTAAAAATTGTCTCCTTGCATCCTTGCCCCCTCCACTAATGCCCACAGTTCATTTGTAGTGAAGGAGATTCTTTCTTTCTTTCTTTTTTTCCACAGCAGCTTGTCAGAAAACAAACAAAGTCTTCCACGCTTCTTGTCTTTTAGTCATTTTCAACTTTGGAGTAGCTGGTTATCTTTTTTAGCCATAATATCAAAATTTAAATTCTCATTTCTAGTCCTATACATTTCCTATGGAAGAAGTGGGGAGAAATTGTTTGGATATCAAGAGAACTTATCTTGTGTGATCATATCCTTAATTCTCATGACATTTTTGATTGATAAGGCATTAATATAACAAGGAGAAATTTGATGCTGATCACTCTTAGCGCTTAAAGGGTTAACTGTAGTTGCCAGTCATAATAGCCCTGGGAACCACTCGGGATCCACTCGGGATCGTCTGAGAAGGGACATCTACACTGGAGGTCAGGGTTTAAATCAATTACTTGGTTTGTTTTATGTAAATGCATGTAAGAATGTGATGGTTCATAATGACAATAATACCTAATTGATTATGTATTTCATTTGTTTTAATCTTGTCACCCATCTGCTAAAACATTGCACATTGCACTAAAACAAGAACATACTTACTTGCTACATAGACACAAAGTATCCATATGATGATAAATATAACAAAGAAAACTATGTCCATTGTTAGAATATCTGACAAAAAAGGAAAAGAAAAGAAATTGCCTATCATTGCCAAATCGCGAAACAAAATGTCCATTCATTTACGGAAATGGCGTAAATATTGCAACAACAAAAACTGATCATGAATGTCCACTGGTCGGCACTTGACATGCAATTGCTAAATTGATATTGTTAAATGGATTACTTTATATCGGTACTGTCTTTGTGAATGTAATGTGTGTATTGTGTGTGTGTTAATTGTAATCGAACTTGTGTGAGTGTGTTAATTGTAATTGAACTTTAATGAAATGGAATGAAATAAAAAGTTATTAAAATACAAAAAAGAAAAGAAAAGAAAAAGCAACATCTTTACATACATACATACATACATGAACTTTATTTATTCTCGAATTTACAGAGTAGCCTAAAAAGGCTAATATCTTCGAGAGAAGAATCAGGTTAAATGTTTGTTATGCTGTTTACTTGGTAATTTTAGCTTTCAAGTCTTTATGATGAAACTCTGCTCTTGCAATTCAGCTCTTAATCAAAACATTCAAAGTTCATTTGTTGGTAACAAGAAATGACAGGAAGCTAAAGAGACAGAAATGGGACAAACAGACAAACATCACCATGAATTACATTACTGTGCCTTTCAATAACACACAAACTCTGCAGTTTATTACCAACAGTAACAAAATTGGTAGAGATCATAGATAGACCATTTTACATGGTCCCTACATGTCATGGTTGAAATAAAACCTACATACATCGCTCATCAGCTGAAAAGTGTTTTCCCCACGCATTTTCTCCATTTGTCATTTCTAATCTGTACTTCAATACTAATCCCTGAAATGACATAATTAGTTACATCAAGTTAGTTACACTGTACATGACAAGTAATAAAAATATCTACAGTGGAACCCCACCACACGACTACACCATTAATACCACCGACAGTTCATTAATAGAACCACCTCATTATTAGGTAAGGTAAATGGGCATACAAGACCCACATGGATGATTAACTTGTCATTACTATCAGTGATGTATTGGATGTCAACATTCTAGTTGCCTGTCTCCATCAAAATGATTACCATAAACATCCACAGATAAGCTGCAACCCAATGTTAGAAGCTTGGTATGAGATAATTAAAATGTTTGGTTCCAGAAAATACCCATACCTTCCCCGTGGAAAGTTATAAACAATTCCGGGGGGGGGGGGGGGTGGGGGTCCAAAAGCCAAAGGTTTTAATCTTAAGTATGATGCTAAATTGGAATTTTCAGAGGGGTGGAGGGGGGATCCAAGACCAAAAAATCGTCAGTGGTAGGGGTACGGATATTTTCTAGAAAAACAATTAAAGCAATACAGATTGCAACTTGAAGAGAGAGAAAAGAAGTGCTCTTTGTACCTATTTTTTTACAAATTTTTCAGATGTTCCTGCACGTAACCGCACCCCTGATTTGGAATTTTGAAAACTGTGGGTAAAACAAGCCTACCTTAGGTGATTCACAATTACTAAGCGCGATATACCACCATCTCTCACGATCTGACTTGAATTTGCGATCCCCTAAAAATGATAAAAAAATACCAGTTCATTCTTAAGGGAATAGTAAACACAACCGAGTGAGTTACATGTATATGGGAATTTTAAAAAACATGATAGAAGTGCTCCTCACACCAAGTGCTTATATACATTTTGTAACTGAACAATGTACAAGGAACGAGTTTACTATTTCCTTGATAAAATGCCCTATGATTTGCGAGCCTTTATACTGGTGATGTATGCAGCATGCATTATACCAGGATAAAGCACATGCCTGATTTAAGGCATGTGCTTTCTTGAGATTTATTACATGAATAAGACAGACAGAGGGCCAATAACTAAAATCACCAATCAGAATGCTTTATTGCTGGTCAATATTCTCTAAGTATCAGACCGGGCATTGTCCTGACTGATCCCACGCGATCCTCCCACTGGCAGGAGTCGTGTAATAAATCTCTTATTAACCAAGCTTATACGGGACCATACTAGGAGAATATCGGCCCTCAGTCTTTTTAGTATGGACCTCGCTGCGCTCAGTCCATACTGTCAAGACCTTAGGCCGATATTCTCCCAGTACGGCCCTCACGCTTGGTCAATAAGATGTATAATGAACTAGATCCGACCAATCATAGCATGAGCATTTCTTTGAACATTTTATGAGACTGAATAACAGTTATCAATGATAATTATAGATTTCCATGACATGTACAGTATGATAGAATGTGTTGGTTCATTTGCTGTTCTCTCGAACAACACAGCCCATTAATCTTCACAGGTAAATGAAAGATTACAAACCCTACATTGTACCAATTTAGAATTAGTAATATGGTGTAAATGTAGAAGACAAGACCAATGGCTAACAAAACATGTAGTGTACACATGTAGTTCGAACTTTTGAGTTTGTTAATGAAATCCTATGGTGTGACCATTCAAATGAAACCTCTTTGACAGTCCTTTTGCATGGTACCATTTGTTTTTCAATATTTTACAAAATGAAATTTGGGATTTTTCTTGAATTTTGATATTTACAGTGTAGCACTCTTGGGAGTGAAAGGATTAAAGCCATGTTCTATTTATTCAATATTGATTTAATAATAATTTCTTACCATCACAAACAAAGTATTTTGTAGCCAATATTTCCTTCTCTTTGCATCCAGACCATATATAATTGGTTGTAAGGTTAATTACTTGATTATTTCCTCTGTATACCTTGTCTTCTTTATCAATACATTTCTGTCGAAAAACAAAAAACAGATGTGTCGTGGGTGCATGAGCGAAAAGACACTTTGTCATATCAAACAATAATTATGATACTCAATTATTCTTTAGTCTTCATTTAGGATCTGGCTTATAATTATGATAAATAAATAAATAAATAATCTTTATACAGGGTGCATTCGCCATGAATGTGGTTTACAGAATGGCCCTCTTAAAAGCAATAAAATACAGTTTACAAACAACAAAACAATACATGTATGTGGTAAAAAGCTAAAAATCACTGCCTAACTATACAAACAATGCTAGGTGTCATGACATACAATAAATATAAAGGTAATACCATGAAATCTGGTGTTAGAGCAGTTTTCAATTGAGTGTCAAAAGTAATTGCACAATTGCTTTGGTTTTTTATTGCTACGCTTTGTGATTGGCTAAAAAATCTCACGCCACTTTCTCAACCAATCAGAAGTAAAACCAAAACCAATCGTGACTTGCTCGCACGCGTTTTCCCGCACTTGGTGCCGGCTACATGTATTTGCTTTGAGCTCTGATTGGTTCATTGGATTGTCTGTCTGTTCATTGGATTGTCTTGCGAAATATGCAACCGTTGGTCGCTGTTGGTTTCGGAGAATTCAGTCGCTTGGACTTCATAGGAAATTTTCTTCACTTTTGGTGAAAATTTCTCTTTCAGTACCAGCAAACTACCATTTTAAGAATTCTTCTTCGGAGTTTTGTAAATGCAGACCTTATTTACGTCAAAAAAATACTCAGTGATGAATTTTTGTTGAGCGAGCCGTGAACTGTTGCGTGCTTTGCACGTGAACATTCGCCTGATGTCAATAACAAACCAATCAGCATTCGTTATTTCGAATGAGGCTACCATTGGAAGATCTCAATAATCAATTTAAAACCTGAATTTTAATTTCAATAATGTGATCCATTCCCGATTAATGAAAGCCATTCCCAAATAATAAGCGGAACGCGCCAAGTATTTTGACTGTAATTTTAATTTCAACAAGCACAAAAGGACTACCATATGCTATAGTTTTGGGACAGCTTGCTTCCTGCACTTAGCTGATAACCTGATCAAAATCAGCCAATCATATTGTACCTCCAATTTATATATATTTTTTCACCAATGCCCCATTGTTAAAAAAGGTTACAATAATAATTATTGGTGTTATAAACACAAAGAAAGCAATAAAATTGAAAATACAACAGACCATGTCAAATGCAACATTCAGGGAAAATTTTCATCGAAACTGTAACCAACATACAATAGGCCATTTGCACGATGACGTCATTTGACTACTACTACCAGAATCCTTCAGTTTTTTGTTTTGTAGTGCAAATTAGGGCTATTGTTATTTAAACCGCACTGGGATTACAAAATTTAAATAAGAAAGGAAAAACGAAATGAATTCTGGTAGTAGTAGTCAAATGACGTCATCGTGCAAATGGCCTATTCCCTGAAAAATATTGAAATTGCTTGTAAATAACACCAGATGGGATAAAATGTGATTCAGCTACCTTTAGTTAACTAATCTTATTGCTTTTAATTTGTACATGACATATGATATTTGTGATATTTTTTTCTCGTCCTCCCCCCCCCCCCCCCCCAAAAAAAAAAAAAGAAAAATCTTTAGGCTGTATATATTCTTTGAACCCACCATTATTTCCCTGTTACCCGTAAAACACAGAAATGGAACAGTTGATGAAACAGAAAATAATACATGATCTTTCTCTTCCACTGTACTATTCAACCCGATGTCTCACTCATTGGCTGCATAGCAAGTTGAGCATGAGAAAAGAAATTTCACTTCTCCAAACAGCCATATTATTTTGTTTATTTTACAAACAACACTAATTACAAAGTTTAAAGCAATTCTCCCAATACTGTCCAAAGGTTGTAAGAACATTTCCAATCATTTTCTAAAATTTTCCGAAGATTTCAGAGGAAGAGTCAAAGACATTTCAATTATGGACCAATGCCTTTTAGCTACTTTGACATTTAATAATAGTAGACATGGTAGCTAAAGTGAAGATGAAGATAAAATATTTATTGATATCTTCACATGTATCAAGATATGATTTTTCACAATAAGAGAAATATTTTTATTACTTGACATAGCATTTTTAAGTGCTAATACGCGCCAAAACCAGTACAATATGACATGTCATTGCCATCTGCTGACCGATTGCTACGAAAAACTCTTTCAAAAACTTAGATTTTGGAAAAGATGAATGTCGTATAATAAACAATTACTGTATTGAGTGAAAAGTTGTGTAATACAACTGGGCATTTTTACTCATCAAAATGCACAGCCATATTATGCAGCTTCTTGCTGAATAACCTCTATGTATTTCACTGATGTTTATAAAATAAAAAGTTTTTGAGAACCCTGTGATGTATTTCATTTTGGAGCTGGCTAATGTTTGCTTCCAACTGCTGATGTGCCTGTTTGAAACCTGACACCCATTTAAGTTCAAGGAGCTTCCTTCCCCCCCCCCCCCCCCCCATCTATAGCCTGTTTTATTCCAAAATGTGCTTATAAAGATACCCCAACAGTAGAAGCAGCCAACTATTAGCAGTATATGACCTCAATGTAACATCTTATCAGCTGACAAGTCCTACATGATAATCGGTTGTGAAGTATAGCCATATAAATGCAATTCACTTCCTTGTTCACTAATACTGCACGCAATGGTTAACCCAAAACCATTTTTACTCAACAAGAAAATGATTATAGTTTTAATTTATATTTTGCTGCCTATGACTGCCTTTTTTATTTTATCGATTAACATGATCATTAATTCATGTATGGAGACATGCATTTACAGAAATATAGACATCATTTCCAACAGAAACTTGTATGTAGTTTCTGGTGCTGGTACAATTTAATATTTACAGCACAATAAAAAAATTGTGGCGTTTTTACAATAAATAACTTAGAGTTATTAAAAAAATAAAAGTATAAAATAAATTATTTAAGTTGCATTGAACCATAACTTTGACGTGAGTTGATATGACTAAATTTCATCTCGCATCAATAAACAAAATTGATAGATCGTTTAGGCTTATATGGAGTTATATATTTCCTACAGCAACGGCAATTGAACAATTTCCTACTCGTGACGCTTGGAAATGTTATGTTATGATCACTCTTAGCTAGAGTGACGATTTTAGCTTACGGATTTTTTCATGCGAACAAATTTAAGCTTACACCTGTAATTAAGTTCATAAAACGGCGAGGACGAATGTGCAATAGATGTGTACTATTTAACCTTCAACACAGTGAATCACTGACGTCGGAAATGCTTCGATCCTTCAGTGCTTAAGTCCAATATAAACTGAACTCTCGACTATGCACTAAATTATCGATTCCATGATCATTTTATAGAACAGAGAAAAATGAAAGAAGGTGACCAATTTAAGCTACAAGATGCAATGACGCAATGTGCAAATGCGACGACTTACCATGTCGGGTTGAGGGTATACTCTTGGCCACTGCGTATCAAAATACAGAAAAATATTCTGCGTAGCGTATGACTGGAAAACAAATAAACAAACTGTTAGATATTTTGAAGCAATATTACGTTCTACTCAATTATCTCATAAACTCGCTGATTCACGATTCCATTATTCATGTGTTCTCGAACGTGTGATTAAGCTTAAAGTTGGGTTTCTTTGGAACACAATTTGGTGTTGGTAAACAGTGATAGCCTGTGATAGCAGAAGCTTTTCTGTTTTTTTATATTATTATTTTTCGTTATGTTCTTTGAGAATACAACTCATTACGTAAAAGCGCCGAGTGCAACCCAACATGTATAAGCTTTAATAGAAATGACGAGGAGGCAGACAACGGCAAGGCGGGAGATCCTTGTTTTTGTAGCGCCAAGCAGCCTTAATCGACAAAAATAAACATAACTTACCACAGGATATTCGAAATAGTATTTCAACTGTCCTATAGAATCCTTATAACAAAATCTACTTAAGAAGGCCCAGTCCTGTCAAAGAAACAAAAAACAACGGCAAAACTCATAAGCACAATTTACATGGGCTTCACCATGCGGCTAACTCGAACTTGTCGTCATACAAGTGAATCCCGTACCTCTTTCGTGCTCAAAGTTCCTTGCACAATTTTAGGACACGCGTTTCTAACGCAAAGTAACGTTACACACAACGTTAGCAGCCAAGTCCAAAATCGTACCGTCGCCATATTTTCCGTATCAGATTATGTAAATTGAGACGTGGACGACGATGAAAGTCAATTTTGTCATTAGTCGCTAGTCGCTAGGTAACCTTGCAAGGGCAAATAAACAAAACACCCTTTCGGGGAGGGGGTGGGAACATGTTCTCTATAAAAAAAAAAACGTTTCGGTGAATTACTTGGAAATGTTGTGTTTCTCAACTTGATTTGAGTTTCTTTCTAAAAAAAAAAACCAGCTGTTCACGGTTAGTAATGCTGGTCTCAAAGTGCTTTCAAAGCAAAGAAATGAATACTTCGCCACGCTACAGTGAAATTGTTAGTGCCTCTCAAAAAATTAATACAATAACCTAAGTTGTTCAAAATGTGCTTCTCCACTATCTTAATTTGAAGGACGAAGTTGGATAACCCTAAAGATGAAAATGCATAAAACTACTTATTACAGCATGCAGTGTTCACTTTAATTTCCGTATTCACGTTGAACATTAATATTTTTCCTCCGTTTTGCTCCAACTTTAGCCGCGGTTACTGTGGCGTGAAGGAAAGTTGACGTCAGTTGACTGTCATGTTTTTACGAGAGCTTGATTTCTAGCTTGCGCCATGGACGAATTTAATCGCCGCTCAACCGGCACGCTTTTTGGTTGAACCGTTTGGCCTAAACTAGACTTTCAATAAAGTCCTTCGTCTTTCCCGCCGGACGAAGGACTTTTCACACTTGATTGGCGCCATTTTTATCGACCCAAAAACGGGTAAAAAAGAAACATTTTAGATATCTAGTTTCCTTTTTGCATTGTTTTTTTTTTTTACTTTAGAACTGTCAATCTATATCATATGTTTTACGTATTTCCGTCATTACGCATGCTATTTCTCTTAATAATCACGTATACCCGAGGATGTAAATTTTCCTCATTGTACCTGAAGAAGGCTGGTTTGGCCAGCCGAATTGGAAATAAAGTAACTAAAAATCTACGTTGTATCGGTCTCAGCTTCTACCGTAGATCTTCACTTGTTTAAGCCGATTAGATCATTTTTTGATCCAACGTTCACCAACAGGATTATCGTCCACCGTTGCCTGCTTAAACATTTTATCATATTTTCTAAACTACCCTTTTCACGATCTGTAAACAGGCAAATAAAACATGACGTGGCGAAAAGTTCTAATAATAAGCCTTAGCAATTCTTTGGCACAATTATGGTGTTTTGTGTAAATTAAAATTTTGTTAAGGTAACGATGATAGAAAATTAAAGCTTGATAAGGCGGTTGATTTCAGTACGAGAACATTGTTAATATCTTAAAGATCAGTTGAAATGAAGACAAACAAGTTTTTTGTACCGCAAAAAACTGTAAATGTAAATGTTGTTTATAGTGGACGAGCACTTAGCTATCCAGCTAATTCACAGGCACGCCACTCGAATATTGAAACAAATATTGCAAATTGAACATAACATGTTAAAAATCCCAACTGGCGGAAGGCAGACCAGTTGACTATTTTACAAGCGGGACCGAGGAGTTGAACTCTACCGAAGTCTACCGTGAAACAACTCCAGCTAGCGGTCAGAGCGAGACTTGAACTCGGGCCTTAGGGATTTCAAGTGCTGCGGCGGCTCTTGACCACTCGACGACGCTGCCTCCTAATGTTAATTTAGCATGTTTGATTTACCATATTTTTCGCTTTCGATATTACTGGTCATTGCAGTCACCACAGCTGTCAAATATACACCACACACTGTAATTTTCAAGGAGTTATTTTAACTCCAAAAGTGGAGTAAAAATTTTCGGTTCAGAATAATCCCTTTTTTGGGGTCATTTTAACTCCAAATTTAACTCCGAATCTGGGGTTAAAATAACTCCAACCACTAATGGAGTTAATTTAACTCTACTATACAGCAAGGTAACTGCTTTTTTTTTTTTGGGGGGGGGGGGGAAATAACTCTTTTTTTGGAGTTGAAATAACTCCGAAAAAAATAACTCCAGTGCAAGGAGTTAGTTTAACTCAGTTCACTTTAGGAGTTATTTTAACTCTTTGAAAAATACTGTGCAGGCTTACCATCCTCTGTTTGTGTGATGTGTTGTGCATCTGTACTATAGTTGACGCGAACACGCCTTCTGGTTGGGATAGGGCGAAAAGAAAGGCCGGGAGCGAAGCGAACCGAGGGAGAACTCCCCAGTTTTTCATCGGCTCGCTTCGCTCGCCATCTTTCTTTTCTTTTTACGGCCTTTCTTTTCGTCCTATTCCCAACCAGAAGAAGCGTTCACAGGCTACTGAAAAGTACTTTTGAGCGAGTCGAACCGTTATTTTGAAAATACCACTTTTCGCGAGCCAAAATAAACACAGAAAAACAAAGTTAAACAACGTGACAGTGATTTTAAGAGTTTTTATTTCATTTTTATCAGTTTTAAGAGCCCTAAATTTCGCCTTTAGTGAGGCTAGTTTTATAAACAAATACGGCCATTATACAGATGCAGAGGACACCACACAAACAGAGGATGGTAAACAGGTGCAGTTTTTATTTCATTTTCGTCAGTTTTAAGAGCCCTAAATTTCGCCTTTAGTGAGGCTAGTTTATAAACCAATACGGCCTTTACAGATGCACACCACACCACACAAACAGAGGATGGTAAGCCTGTGCAGTTTTTATTTCATTTTCGTCAGTTTTAAAAGCCCTATATTTCGCCTTTAGTAAGGGTAGTTTATAAACCAATAAGGCCATTACAGATGCACAGCACACCACACAAACAGAGGATGGTAAACCTGTGGAGTTTGTATTTCATTTTAATCAGTTTTTAGAGCCCTAAATTTCGCCTTTAACGAGGCTAGTTTTATAAACCGATACGGCCATTATAGATGCACAGTACACCACACAAACAGAGGATGGCAATCCTGTGCAGTTTTTATTCCATTTTTATCAGTTTGAAGAGCCCTAAATTTCGCCTTTAGTGAGGCTAGTTTTATAAACCGATACGGCCATTACAGATACACAGGACACCACACAAACAGAGGAAGGCAAGCCTGTGCAGTGTTTATTCCATTTTTGTAGCTACTGCGCTTGTGCGAGTAGCTACTATGTTATCGGTTTGATGGATAGAGTCGATTTTTATCAGTTTGAAGAGCCCTAAATTTCGCCTTTAGTGAGGTTAGTTTTATAAACCAATACGGCCATTACAGATACACAGGACACCACACAAACAGAGGATGGTAAGCCTGTACATACACGAACGAATATAACAGATTCACCATCCGTACAATTTGTAGCGTAAAATCTCTATTCCACCCGGGTGGCTGATTTATTTAAGGTACTTTCGTGGGTCTTAATAGAGAGGGGGATCTTATTGATTTGGCAAAATGCAGCAGGATGTACACTGTTAGGATATTTAATAGAACCAAAATCTGCAAAGGACCGCAAACGATAATGCTGTAAACGATACGTAGGATCTACAAAAGACCTAATCACCCAAAAAATGAACAAACATAAACGACAAACTGCAAGGTTGATATGACTACGTAAAAAGGTAGATTTTGCGAGACACCAATGCGACAGAAACCGATAAAGCAGGGTAGCAACCGCGGACAGCTGTTTCGCCCTGGGGCAAATGAAACATCAAAATCTGGTTTTATCAATTGAGTTGATACAGGAGCCATTACTAGGAGTGTGCAACTCATACTTAGGCTATGTCACGGCCTTTTCACAGACGAATTTATTTTTAGACTATATTTTCCCGCGAAAAAGGGCAGTTCTGGTCCACATCAGTAATATGATCCATGAAATAAGAAGAAAAAAAATTGACGGCCTTAAGCAGGTATGTCGACAGAATAAAAATACACTAATTCCATCTCTATTCTGCTGTGTTTCGGTATTCAGATTGATCATCGGGGCTATGCGAGTCTTCGGGAGTCTGATATTCGCGGTAAATTCAAATCTAAAAATAAATTCGTGAGAGAAAACACCTTGAAAAGAAACAGTTGCACGCTTCTAGTAATGAGCTCCTGGTTGATGAGGTAAATTGGCCACAGTAAAGAGATTTAAAGGTTGACGTTTCGAGTCTCATAAGCTGCTGCTGCCAAGCGCGGGAAAACGCGTGCAAGCAAGTCACGTTTGGTTTTGGTTTAACTTCTGATTGGTCGATAAAGTGACACAAGATTTTTCAGCCAATCACAAAGCGCACAAAGCAATTGCGAAATTGAAAACCGCTCTTCAGGAGCAAATTATGATTTGTCAGTCGCACCTTTTTACCCGCGCTTGGCACCGCCCCTGAGAATACTCCGCAAAATTTAGGTTTAGGGTGTGCATTTTAGACCAAACGTTTTCATTTCTCTGTTTTTAGACCTGCTCCTAAAATTCCTCCCTTTTCATGCCAAAATTGCAAAAATCGTCTTCCATTTTCAGATCAAATTGGTTCGAGGCCCATACCCTTCCGGCTTCGGGACGGTAAATACTCGGTATATAACCCCTACCCACCGGGGGTATGCCGGGCAATTTGGTTTTGGCAATTTTTTTTTTTTAATTTTCTTGGAGTTTTGATTGGCACATTCATTTTCGTCTAATTTTTTTTCTTTTTCTGTTTTTTTTTTTTTTTTTTTTTTTGGGGGGGGGGGATGCCAGCTGTGTTAATTTTAATTCCAGTGTACATTGTTT
Source organism: Cladopsammia gracilis (assembly GCA_022457155.1). NCBI lineage: Eukaryota > Metazoa > Cnidaria > Anthozoa > Scleractinia > Dendrophylliidae > Cladopsammia > Cladopsammia gracilis. The sequence continues at coordinate 896,844 of JAJGOT010000257.1, forward strand.
ATGGAAAAACAATCTATTTGTTAATCCTTCAGTTTCTTATTATTTTTCTGATTTTCATGGGACTTTCTGTCGAAAACTCCGACCGACGCGCAGTTCACTATAACATTCCGCCTTCACACTTTCCAAAGAGGTTATGATAAATCAATCAAATAAAAGATGACAGGTCTACAAACGACGAAGTCGACTGAAAATTTTAATTGAACTTCTCAGTCAATATCGGCTAAAACCTTCAGTCGCGGTAAGCCATCGTTCATGCCATTTAAATGCTTTCGGAAAAATATCTCTTCGAAGGCATCATGCGCCTCACATATTCAAACTTAGTTTGGAAGAAAACTAAAGTACCATTACTAAAACTGTGACATTTTCATATAATGAGGGATTTAATGCTACTGCGACTTTTCGGAAGGACCCCGACCAGTTAAAGTTTTCCAATGACAAGGCAATCTGAAGACTCGATCAAAATATACTTCACGGTCAAAACTGATAGTCAGTGCGGCCAAACATTTTATGCCACTTTCGATATTTAGCTAAGAATCCGAACATATCAAGTTATGATACTTTCATTAACATGCATTAACAAAGTTAAAAGGCTCTTAGGTTGTATTGAAAACATGGCAGCTTAGGTGAGAGTTTGCTCCAATTTCCTTCGTTATTCTGCCCTGGTGTAATAGGCGTTTGTTTGCGAGAAAGCTTACAGTAACGTCACAGAAACAGGTTAACATATTTGGGGGAAGAAATCATGGGTATTTTTATGCTTTAGTAATGTATGTAGCGTGTTACGTACACACAAACAGTTACGAGGGAAATAATTATAGAATATTGACTATGCATATTAAGCAGTAACACAGATATACTATAAATTAGTCATAAGTTCATGGTGTTTTTGCTTTATTAATCAAGTTTCCCCTCTCAGACAAATGTGTGTGTTCGACGAGAAAAAAACGGTTCCCGTTTAGCATCTGAAAAAAAAAATCAGCATTGTTTGGTTCACTCGCAAAACCGCTCAGACCCAATTCAAACTCCAGTTTCGTGTTTCCAGAAGCTGCAATTTAATTTAACAAACATTTATGCAATTTCAGCTAAAGACAGCTGAAACTTGACGCACGGATCTGAGTGAACTTTGGGTCAAGGTAAGTTGTTAATATATTCTGTTTTCAGTTTTATCCATGGGCTGATATCGAAACCACATTCACTGTTCTTCGCATACGGTAAAACAAAATCAATTTCGGAGTGATTTCCTGAATTCAGCATCTTAGCAGTCCAGGTAATTTTATTTTTATTGTATCGCTTAAAATTTTGATGTGATGTATAAACAAACAGTAGCTTAACGTGATTCGTAGTCAGAAATATATTTTCTACAGGTTTTGTTAGTCTTCAAAGCCGATTATATTGGATTTTTACTTGTTTGTTTATATTCGGCCTAATTCCCTGAAACGAAACAGTTTTCTTTCCGGCTTTTTCAACATAACTGAAACATGTATCTTCGGAGTATTTTGTTGAGCAAAACAGGCATGATAAATGTCATGTTGTATTTGCGTGATCATTCAGTGATGTTTTTTTTTTTAAAGACAAAGGAAAAATATGGCAAAACAACCTACAGTGAAGTCAGTGGAGGTTGTGTTTTCGCATTTTCGCTTTGCGTCAATGACCGCTACTGACTGAAATCATCGCTAAATTTAAGTTGAACGTAACATGTTGCGTAGAACTCAACCATAAATGTACAACTGGTTCTTTATAACGTGTTTCTCTGCTTGTTTCTTAGCGCGCAAAGGAAATATTAAAATCAGCGTGGAATGGCCATGTGATTTTTTTATGCCGTGGTTCATATGCGTTGTAATACCCTTGTGCATGAACTAAGGAAAACCATGTCGGGGTAAGTAAAAATCATGTCTTTTCACATTTGCTTTACTAGAGCCACTTAATAGAGCCTTCGCCGCTGAGAAATATAAAATACATGTATAAATAAATAAATAAATGGCATGAAAACCCATCCGTGTATATATATTTTTTGTTTTAAGAAAGCACATAATGTTACAAAAAATAATGGTAATCGATCCCTTGCGAACGGCAACAATCTGTTATGATAAATGTTGCTGAAAACAAAATTATTTATATTGTACATGCTTACATGAAATATGTTTCCACCTTTTAACGGTGGAAATTTTAGTTTTATTGTTGTAGCGATGGATTTAGCTGGATTCGAAATCCCTTTCGTGAGTCAACGAGAGTTTTACTTCAAAGAAACCAGTGGGGGGCCGAGACTCATACATCACACTTCAGATAAAACTATTATCGTTGAATCTTTATTTAAATATTCCCAGCATGTGAATAGACCTTAAAAAACGAGTGTCGTACCCAAAGACCCGAAATGGAGTTCATTTGTTAAAATTACATTTAAACTTTCCTTCCGAACAGCGGACGGTAGTGCAAATTATTCTCTCAAGGGCGGAAATTTATGGAACTGTCCAATAGATAAATCAGTTTTTTCCGTTTATTTCCTCGCCAAAGAAAACGACTTACGTAAAAGCCGTGAAACAAAAAGCCTCTTTTTCTTTCATGGGCTGGCTCGTTTGGCATATGATAATTTTTGTAGCTATTTGTCGATAGAATAATTTATGATTGTCAATTTTGACAGGCTGTCGATTCGAGTTCCATTGTATGCTAGTCATTTCAAAAGCAACATTCCACATTTGAATTTTTTTTTTTTTCGCTTTCTTTATTATATCCATATTTGAACCACAAACAGCAACCTTTCTTGCCTTCGGAAGGATTTCACAATTCAAGTTTCCGTGTATTTATATGAAGATTGAACTGTGATTGGTTCTCGGCTTGTTTAGGAGTCCAACGCCACTGCGTAGATGTCACACATCACACATGTGAATGGGTTGTAGCGCTGACCAATCAGCGTCGAGAACGGTTCCATTCACAGAGAGACAAGCAAATTCTAGGTTTATTTTCGAAATCTCTTTCCACCGAGAACGATCGCACAGGTAGTAGTAGGGCTTATTTGTCTTAGATCTAACATCCCTTCGTTTCATGTTATCAGTTTATATCTGTGACAGCGAGAAGCCGTCTTTACGATCGCCGATTTGCCCATAATGTTGTTTTGATCGAATATTGTACATGCAAATAACACGTAAACTTTTTTCTCCAGTCTATATCGTGTATCCAAATCGTCGAATCGTTAGACTTCAATCTACAATTTCCCAGTGAGCTAACAATGTGATATTTTCATTTTGCAGGTATGCCGACGAAATCCTGAACTTTGAAGGTAAATACGAAAAAATTTTACTACTGATAATTTTCCTTCGAGCAGACATGCCCGGGCTTATTATAGAAATTTTTTTGTTCCAATTCACGCTCGTGTTCATTGTATTAGGGAATCGTAGCGAAACAGACCGACACACAGCTCATGAACGAAACCAAACTACTTTTTATCGAGTTAGATCGAAGATTTTATCGATTTTGTGCGCAAATTCGCCCCTGATCGTAATAGTTTACTACTCGTTGAAGAACCTTGTCAGCTGGGTCCGTAATTTTTTGGCAACATATCTCGACACTGCCGTAAGTGACTGTTCTGTTAGTTGCTATAAGTCTTAATTTCAGGTTCATTCTAGCTGCGATTTATACGATATTTATCGAAGATCTAATTTCAAGCGAGAATTCTGTTAAACGTGCTTGCTAACCCTAAACTCTAACCCTAAAACCTGCTTTCGGTTTCTTTTTTTTTTGTTCGTACTACAACCGTTCCTATTTATAATTTTTGGAATATTCATGTTTTATGCAACATTCAGATGTTCGGTGTCGACTTTGTTTTCCTGTCATACATTTATTTGTAGTTTCTCCTGTAGAATATTTTAAAAATTGCTTCATTTTGTCGCTTGAAAGTATTTGCTCGTCCGCTTCGCGAAATCTCACCCAAATTAGACTCATCGATTGCGAGCGAAAAGCTATTCTCTTTCGTACTATTTTCCCACTGGTGTAGCTCCGATATCGTGTAGTGTTTGTCATTTTTAGTTACCTTTGAATTTATCATAATTTTTATAGCCATAGTTCTTATCTTTTTTAAAAAAATCGTGTTTTATTTTTTTTATATTCAATATTTTAAAGGTGAATCCCCCCTTCACCTAGCACCGGTTTAAACGTATGCGTGCCGTTTTTCAGGTCGGAAAATAATTTTAACATCGCTGCAACTTGGAATTCGGTAAACAACAATTGTATATTCATGGGCAAAATTGGCTTTCTTGTTTATTGGGGCCCTACATCTGAAGCTCCTTGTGTTCAATTCTAACGCTGTAAAATGATTTTTTTTTCCCTCAGAAAACATGAATCGAAAAGGAAAGATTCGACGTGGAAATCCCTCAAGAAAATCGAACGAAAATGGCCTTACATTTGTCACGGAGAAGAAAGTTATCGTACAATGCGATAATCAAGACATTTCAAATGAAAATAATCAGCTGTCAAGAAACACAGCGAAAAGAAATCTGTCGAAAGAAATAGAGGGAGAATCGGATCGTGAAAGAATGAACTTGTATTCGAGGGATGAAAAATACAACTCGAACGGAAATTTCGTCGGAGATGCTTTTGTGCCACCGAAATGTGCAACGCCAGGTGTACCCAGCGCTCAAAATACAGAGTTTATTAAAGCGAAATCACCTAATAAAAGGAAGAAAAGCGTTGATGAAGGGCATTCAGCAAAAAAAATCGCAAGTGGCTGTGATGTTCCCGACGCAAATAATTTGTACAGCAGCAGTAATTTGAAGAAAGACAGTTCTTCGGTTGCTAGGCACCTTGCTTTTCTGGAAAGCAGCAATACAGGTAGTAACTTCCTTGAAGATGAAAACACCGACAGTGCAATATCAGATGAAGAAATTGAAGGGGCTAATGCATATGGTAAAGTTAATAACAGACAGAGGACTCAAAGAAGGCCCACCAGTGGGAGTCGAGCAGAAAACATAGTTTCTCGGACTCCCACCCCAACACAACAGAAATACAAGAAAGGAGACATTGTCCAAATGGAGAATGGAGTTCGAAAAAAATTCAATGGAAAACAGTGGAGACGGTTATGTTCTAGGGAAGGATGCAGCAAGGAGTCGCAGCGTCGAGGATATTGCTCGCGCCACCTGTCATTAAAAGGCAAGTCGCTTACAAAAGGAGTCGGGATTCCTGGACAGAAAAAGGGGAAGTTGCATGGAAAAGAACTTACATGGGAATCTGGAAATGAAAGTGAAGGAAGTGTAGAAGGAGAGGTTTCAAGCAAGGGATTGGGTAATCAAAATGACCTCAATGATAAGGAAGCTGAAGCAGCCTTCTCGCTTGTTTCGCTGAGTAATTCAAGGTGCACCACACCGGCCACACCCTTTTCACCTGGGCAGTGCCCTTCTCCGTCACCATACAGCTGTTATGGTAATCGTAGCACAACCCCAGGTCAACATCGGTCAGTTACTCCAGTAAGGACATGGGCAACGGCAACACCACGCTCTGGGAGATCGTCAAGTGCGGAGCTACTCTCACCGTTCTTTGCAAATGGATTATCATCAAATGCAATCAGTCCAGATTCTGGTATTCTTTGTCGCGATGAGTCAGGGAGCCGCGCTAGTAACGCATCATCTTTGATGTCACCAATACCACTATTGTCTCCCATCACCCCAACAAAAAGAACTTTTTCTCCCATTTCTCCTCCTGCCGGTTCCTGCCGTTCATTTTCTCCCATACCTTGCACCCCACCTGCGATATCAGGTAAACGGACATTTTGTCCTGTTTCATTACCAGCACCGTCGGCCATCACACCACCCAGAGATAAGGCAGGAAGAGTTATGTACTCTCCTATACCCACCCAACCCCTGCCACTGACTTCAAACAGCACATTTGTGCCATTTTCACAAGATGCCAGCAAGAAAGCCCAGGATAATGAAAAAACAGCTGATAACAAGGATGATCTTAAAGAGACAGCTTCTAATTCAGAAACTGCCAAGGACAACAGTGTTGAGTTGAAAAATGAGGAGAAGTTACAAGCAACAAACACTCGAAAGGAACAGCAAGGTACAGAATCGACAGAACTAATCCCAATGGTGCAAATTCCTCCAGTACAGGTTAACACTGTTCAGATCTCCGTCTACCCATGGCAGTGCTTGGTTCCTCAACTGATTAATGTTCCGGCAAACAGTGTCACCCAGCCAGCCACTTATGATGTTCCTGTATCACAAGAGGGACAGACGAATGTTGCAAAACAGTCAAATGGAATTGAAACTGAAAGTGTCAGTGATATGGCACCAAAGAGTAGTAATAGTCTTCATAATGGAGGTGAACAAAGGATTGAAACTGGCAATCCAGTTGCAGGAGGTCCGAACACACGAAAAAGGACTCGGTCTGCCTCCGTTAGTAGTGATGGAAAGCCTGCTGTTAAAGTATCGGTAAGAAATCTTGAATAACAATCATAAATCAAATTGATAAATAACTTTCTTGCAATTCAAGTTGATAAGACAGGGATACCACAGCAGCTTGCACCAATAGTCCATTTTACAGTTGTGTGCTTGGTGACCTTGCCTTTGAGTGGAAGTGAGGCTGGAGGTGATCTTGCTTTGATACAAAGCTTTCTGCCTTTCATATGTTAATAATGCTTTTCTCATGCTAACTAGGTAAAATTACATCTGAAAAGCTCCAAGGTCTGTATCATAACAAGGTCAACTTCAGCCTCACTTCCACTCAAAGGCCAGGACACTAAGAAGACAGCTGTAAAATGGTCTATTATTGTGGGCTCATCTCTGTATTCCCACCCCAGGAAAGGATTGCACCTCTCACTGGGGACTATGAAGAGTGAGGGGGTTCTTTATATAATTAATATAACACCCTCTACTATTGTGTTGGGAAGATGTATGAGACAAGGCCAGTGGCTTAATGTCACTGCCCAATGACAAGATCATCTGAACTGATTACAGCAAGAAAAAGGCTAACATCTTCATTTTTTATTGAAGGCATCTGGTAATCAGCCAAAGCAGGATAAAGAACACATTCGACGTCCAATGAACGCTTTCATGATCTTCAGCAAACGCCACAGAGCCCTTGTTCACCAAAAACACCCCCATCAAGATAACAGGACAGTGAGCAAGATCCTGGGTGAATGGTGGTACAACTTGGGCCCAAAAGACAAACAGAAATATGTGGATCTTGCAGCCCAGGTGAGTCTTGGATTAAAGTTAGTACATTATGGTGTATTGTGTGGTTCCAGAAAATATCCATGCATACCCTATCAAAGGTTATTGGAAATTCACAGGAGGAGGAGTTTCTCAAAAAACAAAGGTTTTAAAAGTATGAAGCTAAATTGGAATTCCTAGAGGGGTGGGGAAAGGAGGGGGTGTCCAAACAGATCTCACAGTGTAGTTGTGATTGGTTCTCCATGTGTTGGAGTCTCTTTCACTGTTTCAGAGTCTCAAATTTATACTATTCACCCCCCCTCCCCCCCCCCCTTATGCTAGAGGTAACCCAGCAATGGACTAACATCCCATCCAATACTTCTAGTTGTTTCAAATATATATATCGTTAAGTTCTGGCCGAGTGGACCACCTGTGGTTTGTGAGTGACTATGTCCAGCCACCTTAAACTACTGCCTGGTTAGCTGACAGTACCAGATTTCAGGGCACCTTTCACAGTTCTTTTCATTGTGTTTGGCTAGCAAGACATTGGAATGTTTTCAAAAGTTGTCAAAAACTACCAATACTACAGCATGCATCCAGTGCTAAATTTAATATATTTTTGTTAGCTGTTGACCTTATTGTACAATTATTTACTTATTATTTTTCTCCAGGTCAAAGAAGCTCACTTCAGGGCATATCCACACTGGAAATGGTGCACCAAAGACAGAAAAAAATCACCAAGAAAAGGCTCGGACAGAAATGATTCCACTGATTCCACCGGTATGTCACCGTTAAATCTAAATATATTTTTTTTATCACTACACACTAAAGTCTGTTTCTTATTGCTATGGACATCCCTATGACATGGGTGCATGCTCATTTCCTGAATAGTGGCTGGTAAATATAATCAAGCCAAGCCTGGGATAAATTTGTGAAACAACTGGAGATGTTATTAATTGACATATATACATGTGTATGGCGCCAGGCTAAACAAAACAGACAACCTTTGCAAGCCTTACCCAGGGATGTAGCTAAGAGCTGTCTTCCGGCTAATTTCACCAACTGAAAGAGAACTTATCACTGGCTGAAATTTGACTAGAAAACAAAGACTTCGGGAGATTTTGAAGGTGTATGAGCCAGAAAAACTGGCTGAACTTGTTAATGAGCCTGCTAAGTGTTTTGATTTTTAAACGTGGCATGCAGTGCCGGCGGCAGTGGAAAAGAACCTGTAAAATTAGTAAAAATTGGAAGTTAACTAAACCCAATTGGCAATGAACTGGTATGGTCATAAGGTGACAGTGTTCTTGACATTTTCAAATGCAAGGTGGAAAAACTTTTTCTCTACGAAAACAAAACTTAGCCAAAACTCACGCGTGATGCTCAGAATACGACTGAAACTTCTGGTCAACCACAAAGGTCAAGATGTCAAAAACATTGCTTATTGGTCAATGCGAACAAAACCAATTGAATTTGTTTATCGAGCAACTCAAGAGCACTTCAGAGTGCTCTTAAGCTTAGCTGCAGATCTTTTGAAGATTTAGCTACTCCGCCTTCTTTTTCAAGCAAGCAAGCAGTGCCGCGCTAGGTCAGTCACACCTGTAATGAGCTAGAAATTTGCTAGGTAAACAAAAATGGGTCAAGCAAGCAAGGTTCTAGTGCGAATGTGACTGAGGGGTTATTTGCCGTAACTGCCACGAAATACACTGCATATTATACCTTTTAGTCAGCCATTTTAAAGGGGGAAAAAAAGCTGACCAATCAGAGGTTGTAAAAGAATGTCACAAATCAACTGCCAATTAGCGGTCCCGTTAGATCAGCCTTGACCAGGGTCTTTTGAATTTGAAAAGCGGACAAGGCCCTGGGGACCAGGTTGCCACTTGGGTGTGTGTGGAAGATGGGGGGGGGAGGGGGTGGGGGGTTGAAGAGGTGAGGATGGGTAGCAGTAGCAGTAGCAGTAGCAGTAGCAGTAGCAGTAGCAGTAGTAGTAGTAGTAGTAGTAGTAGTAGTAGTAGTAGCAGTAGCAGTAGCAGTAGCAGTAGCAGTAGCAGCAGCAGCAGCAGCAGCAGCAGCAGCAGCAGCAGCAGCAGTAGCAGTAGCAGTAAACAAAAAGCAGTTACACTCAACCTTTATGTCTGTCTTATGTCCTCAGGAGATGGTGGTGAATTTCAGGGTGGCGAAGAGCAAGAAGTAAGGCTTGAGGCATTTATATACTATTCATGGTTACCATGACAATTAACCAACCTTTTAACTCTATTTGACTATCTCTATAAATGCCCATCTTTGTCAGTGACCATTACTCCCTTCAGAGACTATCATTATGAATCAGATCCCATAAATATCAGCTGCAATATTTACTAAACTGATATGATATCAAGTTATTGGGGATACATTCTGGAAGGCAAGCTATCTCACCATGACTGCACCAACCATGCTTCTGATCCTGTTTCAAGGACCTAGAATATGGAATTCATTACCGAACAACATCAAAAATGCCCTGTCTTATAGTATATTCAAGCGTATGATCAAACCATTTTTAAGGGTCAGACAGAATGTAACCTAAATACCTTAACACCTTACATCTATATTTTCCGCTAAACACACTTATATACTTAAAAAAAAACGACTTTTTTTCTTTATTTCTTAAAATGCCGCCTAGTATTTAAATTGCCCGTGTGGGGGAAATCTCTATTCCTCATAAGCTCGGCTTCTTGGAGATTTCCCCGCCACAGTCACTCCTCCCAAGTTATGTATAAATTTTAAATTTAATGTTAATTAACCTATTTATTAACGTTTTTTTTTCTCCTTGTAATTCATTGTGTGTGGCAAAATAAATAAAATAAAATAAAATATTTTCGCTGTTAAATGGCTGAAGACTCATAGATAGAATTGGCTTGTTTGAAAAAAAATCAGAGGTGTATGTATTCTTTTCAGGGAGTCTTTGATAATGAATCTGATGAAACCACTGATGCCGCCAGACCAAGGCTAAGAAGCAAGCGCTCACAGAGTACTCCAGCTCACCAACAAGAACCTTCTCTAAAGGAAGTCCATAGGCCATTCACTCCGCAGCCTCCACCACCAACACAACACTCGCTCTTTGAACTTGCACAGGTAAACAACAACAACAACAATACTTTATTTTACTCATTATTTTTTTACAACTATATTTTAAAAATGCCTACACACATTTAGAACTACTGCTATATCAAATGGTGAATATGCAAAGCGTTCACAAGTTGTAGCAGTGGAACAAAATCGGCGATCAGCATGTGATATATATATATATATAATGGTCTAGGAGAGGGGAGGGTTGGTGAACACTGAGCCTGTGATATGTGATGGTCACCTGCCTTACCCATAGGCACAGCATTGGAGGGAGGGGAGGGGTCAGGGAGTTAGAGGAAGAGGGGGAGGGTCAGTAAACATTGAGCCCACAATATGTAATGGTCACCTGCCTTACCCATAGGCACAGCATTGGAGGGAGGGGAGGGGTCAGGGAGTTAGAGGAAGAGGGGGAGGGTCAGTAAACATTGAGCCCACAATATGTAATGGTCACCTGCCTTACCCATAGGCACAGCATTGGAGGGAGGGGAGGGGTCAGGGAGTTAGAGGAAGAGGGGGAGGGTCAGTAAACATTGAGCCCACAATATGTAATGGTCACCTGCCTTACCCATAGGGATGGTGTTGAAGGGAGGGGATCAGGGTGGGTATGCAGTAGTTAGATGCAAGGGTCGACGGGTCAGTAAAGCAAAGCATTTAGAAGACGGTAGGGTTCAAATGTTTCGTATTCACAAGTTTTAAGCCTTTTGCTCAAAAGTTTTAAGACATATTAATGGTTTCTTACATGATAACCAGTCTCTGTGCCAAAACAGAGCTTATTTGGAACAATCTGGATTTTAAGGTCAAAATCACGTATGGTTAAGTTTTGTATAAAACTCTTCAATAGCTGATCTGATAATTACTTTTTAAATTTCAGATGTGTTCTGAGCTTGACAATGAATCTGTTCCATCCACAAGACCAGTGGTGGCTGAGGACAGACACATCACATTTGAACAAGGACATAACAATGACACGCTGAGTGAATCGGAAGATGATGACATTGGCTCAGAAGAGCTGATGTGTAATGAAAACATTGATGTTAATGACAAAGAGTCTGATGACTCTGATGAAGAAGAGCTGACAAACCGGGCGTTTCCTCAACAGAAGTTTTCTCCTGTTCCTTTTACCGTGAGACGAAGTCAAACTCCAGACATTGGCAAGATCAGATACTCACCTATTGCGCTTCCTGCCAAAAGAGCCGTGACGCCCAACATGTATGAACAAATGATTGGGAAGGCCCATTCTCGTGAACTGTCACCGGACATTGCTTCTTCTGCTAAAGTTCCTTCCAAAATGGTAGACTTTGGTTTCAGGGCACCCAAAGGTTTGCCACACTCAAGCAGAAGTTATTGTTGTGAAAAAAGTAACAGTACATGGTCACTGAGTGGACAGTCTGTCCGGCCAAAACTGTCAACAGCAAAGAGCAACTCCCCTGGGCTTACTGTGAGTGGATATTTCCAGCCTACAGGATCTGTATTTAGACCAAGCCCTTTTTCTAGTAGTACAACTTCCAAACCTTCCCTCTCTGCTTCTGAGATATCTTCTAAGGCTGTTGCAAGCTCAGCAGATGTCTCACAAACATCTTTCTCAGAGCCAGCACCATTTCCCAGCCACATGACTAAATTCTCTTCCGGGGTTAGGATACCACCCACAGGGAACCCAGCAGGTAACCTAACAATGGCATTTCAAGTTAAATCTGCCAGTTCTCCATACAAAAGCAGCAGTCATGGTGAGCTTGCAGTCAGCTCAAACCAAAATATCAAACTTGCAGAAAGTACCTCCGTTACAAGAGTCCCATTTCAACACCAGAGTGTTGGAAATATACCAACTAGGCCGCTTACATCTCCGATGGCACCACAAGCAGTCAGCTCATCTATGACAGCTCCTGCTGTCAGTCAGCCAACTTGGCTACCAGTGTCTGTGCCCACTTCCTTGGCACCATTGACAGTGTCTGTAGCCACTCATGCCATTCCTCCATTTCACCAGTCTGTGAAGAATACCCCTGTTCTTTCACCAGGTTCCAAAGGAGTACAGCATCAGCACAAGCCAATTGCTCCACTGCTGTCATCTCCGTTGATGGTGACTTCTCCCACTGGTTTAAACAATGGGGACAAGTCAGCAGCAAGAGTGCTCCTGGCAAAGAGGCCTGCTCCCCTTTCAGGATTGGTTCTTGGACAATCGGTTGGAAAGCGAGGCAGAGGTATGATGGTTGATGTAAAACAAGGATCTGCCTGCCATGGAGGCTTGGGTTATTATAATGTGAACCCAGTGACATTAAGTGCAAATCAAAGCATAGCACCTTCACTTTTACAAACCCCTGAAAAGCCAATTCAAGGACCGTCACCAAGACCAGCTCAAGTGTCGCCAAGGCCACTTCCGCTGTCACCACGACTGGCTCCATCTAACACTTCTCAGCAGTCGCCTAAAGAAACAAAAGTTCTTGCAATGCCAACACCCTTGCCAAGCACTCTGTCTGCCAGAGATGCAAGTCACACAGGGATACCAACGAAGAACAGACTTCCCATGTTAAGTGAAAGTCAACCAGCTGAACAGCTGTCAAGAGACCAGACTCTGGATCCACAGGCAGCCCAATACAGCGAAGATGATAGTGAATCTAATGGACAAGTGAACTCCAAGTCCATACTCAAGAGATTCATTGCTGATGGAATGGAAGAGTAAGTTATCATTCTAAGCCCCAATATCAATTACAGTTGTTTTCACATAACTTTACTGCATGGTGTTTCGAAGTTCGTTATCGGAAACTTGGAAATGAAGTTCGCAACTTCATTTGCTTTCATTCCCGCCAAAGTACAGGCAATTGTGAACTTCATTTCTAAGTTTCCGATTGCATTCCATACTTTGCAGCATAATTGGCTAGTTTTGTAGCCTAGTACCCAATTTCCCAAAGAACTTTGAAACATTGTGTGCTAAAGTTGTGTGAAAACAACTGTAACACACAACTTTTATTCCTTGTTCTACACAACATTATAGTTACAGTGGGGCGAATGCCAATCTCGTCCAAAGAGCCTTCTTTGCTTTCAATTGCAAAATGGCATTTTTGGAAGTTATTTCCAGCAATCGGTAGCCGTGGAGTACATGTATTTGACAGTCTTTTCCAGGAGTTTCTTTGCCCACCCTGCCATTGTGAAAGTGGAGAAGGGCCTAAGGACAAGATTGACAAAATGTGAAAACTTCTAGATTTCAAACAGTATTACAGGAAAAAAATTAGATGTTGATGACTATTAATTGGGCCTTTTAAGGTTTCACATTTGGAAATATATGTATTGTGCACTCACAAATGAATGCTATTGAGCAATACTTCCCTGGGGTACTGTATATTATGCAATAAATGGTGGGTTAGCTTTTGAATGTGTTAGTAAAATCCGAAAGTGTGACCGTCCAACAGTACTTTCATCTTAGTTATGTAGTGTTTTTTTTTTTAACAATAATGAGAAGGTTAAATGTTAAAAAGCTATCTGTGTTTTTTTATAGAGTATTATCGGAGGTGAATTTCGAGAGGCAGTTTGCAGAACTTCCTGAATATACTCCTCAGCAACACCAGGGGGGTAGAGAGGGGCAACAGAAGGGATCCATTATCAGACGAGGTCTTGTAACAGCAAGCGCACTAAACCTTGCTGATGGAGCCAACCAGCCTGCAAAACCATCTGCAGAGAAAACTGCTTCTACAGGCTCAGCAGTAGAAGGAAGCCTCGCTGTAGGACTTAGAGCAAGCAGTATGCCAAGTCTTGAAGCGCTTGCGGAGGTGGCTGCGCTAGAGCAAGGTGTTGGTCTGACAGAAGCAGAAAAAGGTGACAAGGGAGATGTGCGACAGCCAGAACCCAGCAGCCCCACCCTTTCCCCCCACAAGAAGCCAATGGACCAGCGGCGCAGTGTGGTGTTGCAGTTGTTTCAGGAACATGGTAATTTCCCATCTGATGGTATCACTTCAATGTTCCAGCAGCAGTATGCAGATCTGTTTCCAACAAAAGCTGCTCTACAAATCAAGATCAGAGAGGTCAGGCAAAAGATAATGCATAATGGTGGGGTCAACAACAAGTAAGATGTTGTATGTAGTTACCAAGACACTGTAGTTTCATAGGATGTTTACCACATGTCAGAACTGGCTCGCCCGACCCGAAAATATAAATCACCTTAATTTTGTAAAACCTGTTACCACAAGTCCAACAGAATATATGGTGTGGATTGACCAGTCCGACTTCCCAGTTCTGACAAATAAATAGCATGCTATTTATGAATTGACCAGTCTGGCCAAACAACTAGTTCTGCCAAATGACGGCAATAATGCATGCTATTTACGAATTGACCAGTCTGGCCAAACAAGTAGTTCTGCCAAATGACGGCAATAATGCATGCTATTTATGAAATGACCGTACCAGTCAGCCAATTCTGACAAATGGTAAGCACCCATAGTTTCGGGAACATTCGACATAAATGATTTGCATTTACATAATGACCAGTGATTGAGAAGACCACTGTTTATCACTGTTTCATGAAAAATCATTAATTTGTGATGTGCTCAATTGTCACTCTAAATAGTTTCATGCCAAATTTATACAGAATCGGGTTGTATGAAAGTTTGTTGGAAAAGCGCGGAAAAATTTAGAGTAGCCCTCGTCGAGCTGACAAATTCATGTGTGGTTGATTGGCTGAAAGGGGTCTTATGTCTCACAACTAATGAGACCTGACAAAGCAAAGGAAGTATTGACTGAAAAGCGATTTTGCAGGAAGATGTCAGAAATGCAATGGTACAATGCTTTTCATTGAAATGTGATTAATGATTAGTAAAAATTGTCTATAAGGAACTTAGAGAGAGTCACCTCAAAATTTGGTCTCCTTCGCATTTAATGTTAACGAGACATGTCATATATCTATGCTTTTCTGAACATTTGTTTCGTCAAAATACAGTGTGTATCAAATTAAGTTAAATGAGGGCATAGTTGAAGTTCTCACAATTAACCATTTCAGTGATCAAATTTATTAGGAAGTTACTCTTTCTCAGAGCGGCCAAGTGTTACATATTAAGCGCTATTCAACGAGAGTTTCCATTAATGGCGAACATAATTATTCAAATTCTCTTGGTAAATTTACTTTTGGGCATGTGAAATTGTTGTTAGGTAAAGAAATGCGCTCACGTTTCACAGTTTTTCATGATAACGAAAATCGAGTTAATAGTGCTCAGAGGAGTCGACATTTGACAAATTCGGCCGAGTGTTGTCCGAAAAATACCGACGTGTTTACGAGGAAAGTAGTGCCATTGCGAATATTTTGCCAGAGCATTTTTGTAAAGTAGAATTTAGGTGTGTTTAAAATCAAAAAGGAAAAAGTAATCACGTTTAAGTCATGAAAGATAACTGATTTGGAATTAGTAAAGCTTTACTCAAACTATTTTGCAAAGGTTTAACAGTGTATATAAGAGTTTCTTGAAAGGTGCTTTTAGAACTAGATTTGGTTCTGTTTTGGGTTTCTAGTGGTATTTAAACTGAAGGTTATACCACAGGCTTACCATTCTCTGTTTGAGTGGTATACTGAGCATTCGGTATTGGATGTATCGGTTTATCATTCTAGCCTTTTTAGAGCTTTTAAAACTGATGGAAATGGCAATAATTTTGAGACTTTTTTAAATTTCTCCTTTCGTATGGCTAGTTTCACAAATGCACAGTATACGTACGCCACTCGAGCAGAGGATGGTTACCCTGTGG
The DNA here is from genome assembly GCA_022457155.1 of Cladopsammia gracilis. Classification (NCBI taxonomy): domain Eukaryota; kingdom Metazoa; phylum Cnidaria; class Anthozoa; order Scleractinia; family Dendrophylliidae; genus Cladopsammia; species Cladopsammia gracilis. The sequence goes on from JAJGOT010000257.1 coordinate 912,794, forward strand.
TTATACTCGTTGCTTTCCTGTAAGTTATTGGAAAACAGAAACTACGCCATATTGTCTCGTGTTTCGCTTCCATCTTGGAGTTGAATTTCGACGATTTATTCTGAGCGAGAGGCGCGAGACTTCATCGGAAACTTCGGCTAAAACCAGTATTGTGTCCGACACGTCTCGATATGGGTGTGACGACGTAGTAGTGGAGAACTTATTTATTGAGTTATTGAGTTAACTTTGTGTATAGTTGTAAGATAATAATTGAGAAGGTTATAGGAGTGATTTTATGGCGGTTGTACATATCATGATCTGATTTCTTTTTAACTTTCTTAGAACAAAATTTATGTTTGTAGAACTTAAGGATTATATTCAACAGAGTCACATTCAAAGTCAGTGCAATGGAATTTATTGTTGCAGATGTTTAACAAGTTTTTTTTTTAACAAATATTATGCCACAGGTTACATGTTACATGAGTGATAAAGGTTTCTCAATTGAGCTAGGTCACGGATTTTGGCTTTCAAACTTAATAGTAATGGTCACAGATTTCAAACTTGAATTTTGACTGTTTTGTATTCGGCTGTTTTTCCAGTATTTAAAACCATTTTGCAGAGTTTTTCAATTATCGAAACAGTTAATACGCCTAAAATTGCGTGACTTGGCTTAGCGTGACAGGTCGCCTAAAATAGCGTGACCCGCTTGGGTGTACCGAGCGTGAACGTTCGTCCAAGATAGCGTGACCTAGCCAATTTAACATATATTCAAGGCTTCAGAGAAGTACGAAAAAAGCATCTAAATATTGGATTGGCCAATCCATGCTTCAGTAACTGCAAAGAAAATATAATTAACGTACTTTCATGAGTTTTACATTTACTAATATATTTTGGTGGCCATAGTTATGTATAAATAACCGACTTATTTTGCTTCATTATTCAGTCGGTGGCATTTAACAATTCGCTGTTTGCTTGATCATTTCAAGTATTGACAGTCATGAAACTTCATTTATTTTGGGATTGACCCTCATAGGCGAATCTTTGTTTCCAATTATTGCCTCATTAGCATATGTGGTTCATTCACTAATCAAGCTGCAAAAAAACTAACTCCGAATATTGAAAGGACATAGCACAACAACAACAACAACAACAAAAATTTTGTTTTTCAAATATTTACAGAATGGACACCATCCGCAAATAGCACAGGCTAATCGCAGCTGATGGTGACATCAAAATTATTAGCGCAATTAGCTTCTCTGGAAATTTGTAATGGGATATACTGAGATACTTTTTGTTCAAAACTGTTTTGAAAACTAGAAATTTTACAAAGAATGTATGGCTCAATGGCGCTTTTGCTACCCAGCAATTTTGCAGTTTTTGATCGGTGATATTTCCTTAAACATTACATGCAAAGAGCTAAAAATTGCGTACATTGCTAAATTTAACAAGCTCTTTCAACTTTTGAAGTCATTTCGTATTTAGCACGATGTTTTCTCTACGTAAATTCGTATGCTAATGATACAGAATGTAAACAATGATTTCAGCAAAGATTTGCCTATACTGTCTTGGGAACTGCTCTTATGGTTAACGGATTTCTAGCCGTCCTTTTTCTATGCTCGATAGAAATACTTTGTTATTCAATCTGTTTTTCTAAGGTTCGTTTTTACTTGCTCTTATCCTAACACATTGGCGACTCATCACCTATGTTTCCTCCTTTTTTGCAAAGTACATTTCACACTCAAAAAACTTTGTTTCAATTTATATTTTCTCTTTCGAGGTAAACACGCGCACATGCCAACTATGCGTGTTTTCCGCGTGTTATTGTGCGCGCTGTGTAATCCCATACAGCGCTCTTTTCAGAGTTATAACTACTGACTTTATTTATTTAGAGAAATCGCAAAAGTAAAATACAACTTTTCTCGTGCATTGCTTTGATAGCGATTTATTGGAAACCACAAAAAAATTTATTAACTAATATAATACTCAACGGAAACTTTGAATATTGCGGACATGTAAATCTTAGATTAGTGAGTGTTTGCGCTTGTAATGGAGCGGTTTTCAATTGAGTAAAAGTAATTACTTTGGTTTTGCATTGCAACGCGTTGTGATTGGCTAAAAAATCTCGCGCCACTTTATCAACCAATCAGAAGTAAAACCAAAGCCAATCGTAAATTACTCGGACGCGTTTTCCCGCGCTTGGCGCCGGTTACATGTATTCGAGTTCTGATTGGTTCATTGGATTGTCTGCTTGTGTTGTGATTGGCCAGAGTAATTACTTTGGTTTTGATTTTACGACACTTTTAAATCACTGAAAACTACTCTAAACGTTCTAAAACCACTCATAAATTACTGAGATTTGTGGTTGGCTAAAAATGTTTGGGCCAGCGCCCGTTATTGACTCTAATTACTCTTTAATTACTTTGGTTTTGGGTTTATCATTTATTCACTCAATAACGAGTAAATCATATGCCTGAAAAAGAAACGAATTTATCATATGCCTGAAAAAGAAACTCCACTTTGATTGGCTACGAGCAGGTAATCATCAATTCACGCACAAGCTTAATTACTCGAGTGCAAATAACCCAAAGATTACCGAAACCTGCCGAAGGTCACTCGAAGTCTTCCGAAGTATTACGAACGTTAATCAAAGATAACCAAAGATTTCGGGAAGATTTTTTAACCTGATCGGAAGATATGCAAGTATTTCCGAAATCTCCGGGATACTTTTTCAGTCATATGATAGAACTGGAAGTCCTTAATTTACCATAGTCGTTACTAAAAATTAATATAAAATGCGTTTGAGTGCAACTGACATCCTGTGCGTGAGTTCACACTGTTCCGTCTTTGTGAGCTGTCAGTCCTATAAGAAGACAAGGTAAAAGACTGAAGTAAGATAGGTACTAACCTACTTATGTCCAGGATTGCACGCAAGTATGGTTTTCATATTTGACAGAGTTATTTGTCATTTCCATCTTAAGTAATGCTCCACATAAGAACGATAGCAAACTTCATTGTTCTGCGGCATTGGCTCTTTCCCACATAGAATATCTTTGATTTCAAGAATGGAGGAGGATCTGATGGTTAATAATTATATTTCATTATAAAAATAAAGAAAATCCATTTGCGTCAAATAAATTTTAGGAAATGTTCGTGCTTAGCCAATCAGAATAGCAGAAGACAATAGCTACTAATTTTGCTTCTTTGATGAAGTTCTCCAAATACAATATCTTTTAAAAATTGCATGTTGTGCGATTTGGTCTCTAATTACTTGAAACCTTAAAAAAATAGACTTAATGCACCTTGAACCTTAACTTTTTAGCGGTTTTTGAGTCTAGGCCAATGAGATCACTAGTTGTAACAATGAAAAAAGTTGACATTCCATCGTGCATTGCCGTTCAGCGCTATACTTCTTATGCGGATCATTACTTAATTCTTATGTGACAGAATTATGTGTGTTATGGTGAACTTTTTTTTAGACAAGGACACTTTGTGATGTCAATTATGAAGTAGCGTGGGCCCCCTCTGCGTGCAATCCTGGGGGTCAATTCAATAAAACTTTTACAAGTGTAATTTACAAGTGTGACCATTGTTTCAGAGGTTGAAAACAATGGCTGCACTTGGAGATTATTCCACTGGCCCTAGGTGGTCTAGGTGTCTGCCTCAGAAAGGTGTTACCCTGGCACTTGAAAGAGTGAATACGAGATTTTTTACTGTGAATGACCTCTTTCTGAGTGAAAAAGTCTTTCATTATAAACGGTTTCTTTTATTTTCACATACATGTACACGAGGAAAATATTCTCAGGGCAATATAGTTGTTTTTGATATGGGCATTTTTATTTGTATTAGAACTTGTTTTTATACCATTAGCGTTTAGGTTGTTGTTGTTTTTGGAATTTTTAAGTTTGCCCTGGCGTTTTCCTTACTTTGGATATCGTTCTCTGACAATTCGATTTTTTAGGAAGAAGACGAACGAATTCCGACTTTTGCCTCCCGACTCTTTCGTGAAAGTTTCGTAAGCCACAAGCAATAAGCGTTATCGGAGTTCCGAAAACACATGCGCGCATCGGGATAAAATCCAATATTCATGAAAGTAAACAAAGGAAAGATAATAAATTCTTATTCTTATTTCCTTCCTTTGTTAACTTTCAAGTTTTATCCCGACGCGCGCATATATTTTCGGAACTCCGATAACGCTTATACTCTCTCTTGTTATAAAGATGACTATTAGAGAACAATATCCAGAATTAATAACTTTAAAAATGACTTTTGTTGAGTATGTACTGAAGAATGTGCTACAGAAACAAACCAAACCAGGTTGCTCAGTTAAAGGGTGAGGTGCAGGATTGCAGAAAATTAATTCAGTTTTCTTTTACAACGAAGCACGATACAATGGGAGGTATTGTTATTCAATGAGATAGAAATATGATTTCCACCTCATTAAACTAGTTTTCTGCAATCCTGCACCTTAGTGCAGTTCAGGCAGCTAAGAATTGAAGACTTATCAGCATGCATTCTTTGTGCTTCACTCGAAACCTATGTTTTCGTTTTTTTCTCTTAAATAAATAGCAGTTAAGGAATCACTGTGAAGTTTAAATGCTTTTTACTGAAGCAAGCTTTGGTCGAGAGATTAAAGGTGATTTTACGAAACTTGCTGTCTGTGTTTGTTAGATGAGTTACTTGTAGCCGCCATTTTGAATACTGAGAAGACCGTGGGTATATACTTCATGGTGGTTTTAATTTATGCACGTCAAAGAATCCGGCACATACTTAGGGCTAAAAACTCATTTTAAAATGGTTAGCTTTTATTTACTGTTATGGATATCACTACCCATAACAGTAAATAAAAGCTAACCATTTTAAAATGAGTTTTTAGGATCCCTATATGATAGGATCCCTTTATGGTGTGTTACAATGAAGTATACAGTCTTTTGATTAAACGTTGTCATTGAAATCGGTCTCATCCCTACGCGACCAGACCGAAAAGGATTATGGAGAGAAATCAATTCACATCAATAGCTGCACATTATCAACATACGGAACGTCCTTAACGGAATATGTATCGAAGCGACTCTTGTCTTTGCGTAGCACGCGAAGACAAACGTGAGTTTTGTTCTCCATTGTAAACGCGATAGAGAATAATTATTCATGCATTTTAATTCACCCATACTCCCTTTCGGTCTGGTCGCGTAGGGGTACGACCGATCAGTGAAAACGTTTAATCAAAGGACTGTATACCAGACCGTGGGGATGGGAAAACACTTATTTCCATACCTCAGACTGCCCTTTTGAGCCCACGATGCGCCCCCCACCCCAAAACATGTTTTCACTGCCAGCGACTGCTGACCGGAAGAAGGTCCTTTCATAGTATGGAAACAAGGCACTACCGTGGGGATGAGGTTCGAAAGCGAGGCCCTTTACCATCAGACCCCGCGCGCCTTGTTTTACTGGCATTCAGTCTCCTCTCGGCCTTAATTTAAATAGCGACAGTTTTTCGGCTGTCAAATATGAATTAGACGATGATGGGTAATAAGCTCCTGGACGATGGTCGAGTTTACCATTTGCGGCAGTATGAAACCAAACTGCGGCAGTATGAAACCAAACTGTCCGTTGAGTTTTGAACTTCATAGTTCGCGTATTATTGAAAGGCGCAGCATAAAGACCATTCTCGTCCCCAGAGTCGCTTGGCCCTCGTAACCAAGTGTCCACCTGGTCGGTAGCGTCTACCTGCTATAGATGGTTTTCACTCACGTGACCTTCAGTCCTGTGGGACTCAAATGACAAAGGCCATGGCGGCCATGTTGGTGTACATAACAAAAAAAGTTCATTAAAATTCTTTTGTAGTTGTACACCAATATGGCCGCCGTGACGTAACGTGAAAACCATCTATAGCTCAGAAGGAGCTCGGACACCTTATTGAGAATTATATAACATAATCGCGACACTTATTTTCAATAAATTTTTAAGTGTAAAAGAGAAAATCTAAAATCCCCACTCAGGATTGAACCTGCGACCTTGCTAGGCTTAGGCTTACATAGGCTTACATAGCCTACCGTACCAAGGTACCACCTAGCTTCTCGGGTTGTTTAGGCCTAAATTTAACTATATAAACTGCTAACCCCAACCTCAACCAAATGCTAACCAGTTACTCCGTTATATATTCTCATTAAGGTGTCCGACCTCCTTCTGAGCTATTGCATTAAGAATCAACCCACTTTGGTCCTCGTGCTCAGGCTCCGACGGTTAAGAGGGCCAAGCGGCTCTGGGAACGAGAATGTATAAAGACAAGGATTGAGTTGTGTTTGCAACCAAGAAAATAGACTGACTTGTGCTATTAAATCTATACCAATTTATTACATAATCTTTAGAGCGTTTAACAGCTTTAAAACTCAAATATTATGCGGTTATCCGTACGACAGATCTCCTTTGACAATGCGAGAGGGCTGGCGAGAGGGAGTTTCTAATCTCGTCCCCAGATCTCCCTCTGCACCGAAAAAAATGGGGGCTAGATTGGGAGTACTTTTTTCCTTTTCTAACCACAGGCAGCCCAAGCTTAGTATGTGATTTTAAACTTTATTTTAGCGTATATAAGACTAAAATGAATTTCTCATACAAAGTCTATAAATCGTTCGTGGCGTAATAGCAAAGAACCATCACGATCACATACTTACGCTTGGGCTGCCTGTGTTCTAACTGGCAGTTGCGATTGCAAGAAATGTGTTGTTTCCCTTTTATTTTTCAAGCCTATAAATATAGGCGTTGACTAGCCTCTGAACAACAAACAAAGCCAGTCATTGTGAAATCGCTTAGGAAAATATCCTCAGTTCCGACTTTCACTAAGCTCCGGTTTGGTGAATCTTCTCCATTTCTACTCCTGAATAGAGTCCTCTTCCCGGGGCACTGGTGACGATAGTGTTGATCTGAAAATAGATATAGTATGCATCGAGAGCACCATTCCTTCTCCAGTTCATGCTCTCTTTGTCGTTTATTTCCCCTGGTTGATGAGTTTCTTTATTCTCATAACCTGTTTGCTGTATTGATGCATGATGGCGTGAGTATAGAAATTAAATGATGATCTCTTTCTTGGCGCAGGTGATTACAGCTGAACTTTGCCTCTCCAGACGAAATCTGATGCTCGACATTCTCTCATACACGATATTAATTTGAAAGGATTCGATGTCTTTATTACGCAATTGTTAAATCAAACAACTCTTCAGAGTTTTTCCTTTGTCTGCAACGGCTCTTTCCGCGAATCTAGTTTAAACAATCGACGCAGTTTTGGAATTTTGAGCCACATTTCTTGCCCCTTTTACGATTTAACACATTCTCACACCACAGCTTTAAAACAGATTTTGAATGATTCGCTTTAAAACATGGGTCGGTTATGGGTCATTGCAGCAGCTTTTTGTCTGGGATAACGTTTCCTATGCAAATTATCTGCAGACAATCAAGCTAATTGATATCATCAACTTGACCTTAATGGAGCTATATCGCGGGAATTTTGCTGGCTTTTGATCAACACTTCACTGCTTTGTTCATACAAGAAATACTCTTAGAACACCAAGGGGAAAATAGCATGTGAAGTGTCAGTGAATTTTAAAAGGAAGAAACAAAAAACCATGCCCAGTTTGTATATTTTTTTTAATTCCAAGACGCAAGTAAAAAACTTCGAAAAATCATCCCAACTTTTCCAAGTTGCAATTCATTTCGATCACAGCCATTCAGCTAAAGTCACTTATTTGATGACTAAAGTAATTTTAAGCAAAACTGGGCCAGGATTACTTTTGGCTTTGAAAGCGTTAATAAAAAGACTGACATTGTTCCTTTATGTTGCCTTAAATAGCCTTGAGTTTCTTTAAATAGTGTGGTATCCGCACTCGACCTGCTGAGCCGAGACCAATAGGTTAAATCGCTTTAGACTATGTTTACGCTTCGTTGGCTTCAACTGGACGGCAACCTTTTTTGAAATATTTTGTTGAAATATTAAAACAAAGTCCGGCGTTTACCACTTTTATTCACATTGTGTGCAGAACTGAAGCGTTAATGTTTGAAGAAATGTAGAATTTAAAAACAGTTTTTAAAGCCGTTGAGAACCGCTAATTTATAAACTTGCTCTAAATAGCTTTGGGTTACTTAAAATAACACAATAACTCCAGCCGCTGATCCTAAACAACTGGTTTAAATTTGCTATACATTATAGATTTACGCTTCAGAAAGATCTGATCTTTGGTGCAAAAAACATTTTATGAAATATTCACTTAGACTAACAGAGCAATGAACGTTTTAACCCACAGTGTCTACAGAATGCGTAAACATTTGGAGAAGAATCGAATCCAAAGAACAGTCATAAAGCCGCTTTCAACTTGAACATCGTGATGTTTTTGAAAAGGCTTATCCAAAACTATGTAAGGAATTTCTTCAAGAAAATATTTCACTTCATCTCTTCATCTGATAATCCATTAGTGGCTAAAAATTGCATATACCGTACCGGTGAATAAAGATGGAATGTTGGTCTGATTTTTATGTTTTGGTCAAAATTCATCCAAACCTTTTTAGCTGGTTTGCAACTCCGTGGGTTTGCATAAAATATACTATTTTTTACGAAAAAGAAATATTGGCTGGAAAAAACTTCCAGAAATTGGGTGATTTTTGGGCATGTTTGGGAGGAAATAGTTTTTCTCAAAGGATCGGTAAAGTTTAGAGAAATAAGAAAAATAGAAGATTTTATGAAGTTTAAAATTAGAATTTGTCAACAACAACAACAACAACAATTTATTCAACAAGAAACAACAACAACAATGTATTCTTAGTATAATAATGAAAGAGTTGACTGATTTGTTTGCCCTGCAAATAGCTGGAAAGCTAATCGGGGCGTATTGTAGTTAATAATAAATAGATGGACACCAAAATAGTCCACTTTTCATGGTCCTTCTCATAGCTTTCCTATATATTTGAACACTAGGACTTGGGTAAAACCTTTTTATCTCATTTGTAACACCATGGGTTTGCATAGAATGGCCTTTGCTGAAAAAATTAGCCTCCTAGTCACTTCATAGTATATAAACCAGGTCACCCTGTGATGGCCTAGCATCTCCAGGGGGAGTAGCAATACTCCTAGTCACTTCATAGTATATAAACCAGGTCACCCTGTGATGGCCTAGCATCCCATCCAGGGGGAGTAGCAATACTCCTAGTCACTTCATAGTACATAAACCAGGTCACCCTGTGATGGACTAGCATCTCATCCAGGGCGGGAGCAATACTCCTAGTCACTTCATAGTAAATAAACCAGGTCACCCTGTGATGGACTAGCATTCCATCCAGGGGGAGTAGCAATATTCCTAGTTGCTTCATGCTACGAAACTGCCGGGTTAAGCTCCGGCCTAGTGCGCAGCATTTGGCTCGTGTGCAACTTTAGCGTCTCAGAACAAACTTCTTGGTCGAGAGGTTGGAGGCGCTGACTTGTAACCCGAGGCACTGGGTTCAATTTCGCCATACTGACCACCAGCTGCGTTTTTAACAAGTCCTTCGCCCTGCTATGTAAATAACCAACTGGCCAGCCTTTCGATCCTTAATAATTTTTAATTTACTCAGGATATTTATTTCCATAATTTATAGATTCCCAATTAGCACTGCAATCAGTGCCAAATAACTTCGACACTTAAATTAAGTGATTTATACCCCGTTCACACCAAAGCAAAAACATATCTAAATGTTGTTTAGTTAAACACTGTTTAAAATAGAAACCGTTCACACCGCCCCCTGGCGCAACTTAAATACGTTTAGTTGGTGCGAATGGGGTATTAACTTAGTTTGTTGTAGTTTCAACTTCTAAAAAATGATCTCTCTCAAAATCAGGGCTCTTATTAATTAAGGAAATTTTTTATGTAAACCATAATCAGTTTAAACCTGACGCGAGAACGGGATGGTTATACTATTTTACTACCTGTCCTTCATAATTAACGTCCGTGAATTGGACGTTTCTTCAACCAAATAACCCATTCACTATATATTCTATTACTTTCCGCAATCCAGACTTTGAACAAATACTACATATTTATACTACATATTTCACAAATATGATTCATTTATCATATACCTCATTTGTCACTACATGTAAAATATATCGCATTGCGAAAAATTCATAGAAATCTATAAAACAGATATCCGGGGTAAAGAATACAACACATGCACCCTTGTTTCAGGAACAATGACCACACCCCGTTGCACTGCTCCGGGCTATCTAATATTTCACTAACGCTGTCATTTTTATTTTTCGGCCATGGGAACAAATTTCAAGAAAAACTCAAAAATACTGAACAACAGACATTACCATTGAAGAGTTTTTATGAATAGCTTTCATTTGAATGGTCACACTGTATGATTTCTTCCACTGACCTTAAAGTTCGGACCACATTGTTTTGACAGAATAATAAACAGTGCCACAGGAAAGTACTGCTCACTATATGAGATTTCATTTGAATGGTCACACTGTAGGATTTCATCCACAGACTCAAAGTTAGAACCACCTTGCACAGCATAATAAACAGTACCACAGGAAAGTACTGCTCAATAGCTTTCATTTGAATGGTCACACTTTAGGATTTCAACCACAGACTCAAAAGTCATGAAAAGTTAGAAGCACCTTGTACAGCATAATAAATAGCACCACAGGAAAGCAGTGCTCCATAACTTTCATTTTAATTGTCACACTGTAGGATTCCATCCACAGACTCAACAGTTAGAACCACTTTGTAGAGCATAATAAACAGCACCACAGGAAAGTACTGCTCAATAGGGCCACGAGTTTGTCAGTTTTAACTATTAAGTGTCACCCTCGTTAAATAAAGTTTGATTGATTGATTGATTGATTGATTGATTGATTGATTGATTGATTGATTAGCTTTCATTTGAATGGTCATACTGTAGGATTTCATTCCACAGACTTAAAAGTTAGAACCACCTTGCACAGCACAATAAATAGCACCCGACAGGAAAGTACTGCTCAAAAGCCAGTTTTATTTGAATGGTCACACTGTAAGATTTCATTCACAGACTGAAACGTTAGGACCACCTTGTACAGCACAATATTAAATAGCACCACTGAAAAGTATGCTCAATAGCTTTCATTTGAAAGGTCACCCTACTGTAGGATTTTATCCACAGACTTTAACCGGTTAGGACCACCTTGTACAGGATAATAAACAGCACTACAGGAAAGTACCTGTTCAATAGCTTTCATTTGACCGAAATGGTCACACTTTAGGGTTTCATCCACAGATTGACTGTTGTAATTAACAGTGAGTGATTTAAATAGAATGATGAATTGCGTGTGTTCTGTATTAGTATAATTGGTCAAAAGCCGCCAAAACAGCCATTAGAAAACCCAAAATAGTTAACCCTGATGTCAAGAGAGACAAATCGAAAACAAATCAACATATCCTGAAAAAGAGTAAATCAGATAAAACAAAACAAAGGAGAATAAAGAAGAACAAAAAAATTTCGAGCAGTCTCCCTGTTCTCAGTTTCATGCATCTTCCGTAAGCTTCCGATTCCAGACGGGAAATGTTTAGGCAAGCAAACTTATAGCGAGACAATTTGACTAAAGAGCTTTCATTTGAATGGTCACACTGTAGGATTTCATCCACAGACTCAAAAGTTAGGACCACCCGGTACAACATAATAAACAGCACCACACGAAAGTACTGCTCATTTTGGGGGCAGACGAACAACTAGCAACTTATTGAAATAAAAGGGTGACCGTCCGAGGTCTGATAAAGAAAAAGATTTTTATAAGTAGCCGCAGATTATCAAGGTTCTTGAATAGGTTCTTATTTTTCACGGTCAAATCTGCTTGTTTCGTTCCCTTGCTTCTATTTTATTGAACTTGTACTAAAACTGTTATGACTTTATTATTAAATACAGCCAAAATTATATTGTAGCTTTATATGACAGTGAAGATTAATTAGTCAGATAAAGCCTGATTGTATTTGTCAATTCACCTGACTTCTCCAAACAAGACCCATATTTCAAATGTTACTGCCAAACATTAGTGTAGAGGTTCATAATCAATTGAGTTCTTATTCAATAATTATGTGCTTTTTTTCACTGTATCAGTACTAATTCGCCTTCACAGAGTTTTTTTAGGTTTGTTTGGTCCTTCTCCCTTTGTAAGTTGAAGAATTTATGAAGCGGATAAAATTTCTAAATCGCCTCTACAGTATATGTATATATTACACGTGCTTAGAACATTGGCATCAAATAAAGCTACCCGAGAGTTGAATCCGGAAAAGCCTACTGAGTCGTGCCTTATACCCTCAACAAAGGGGAATATCTAATAAATATGTATGATGTACTGGGTAACAAGACACAGACAAGCATTTCACCTGCCCTCAGTCAGTCGTTAAGCCATAAATCCGTTTATGATGACCACAGAAACCACACAAAGAAAATGAATGAATCACAAGTTTATTAAAATCTGGTAAAACAAACTGATATAACATTTATATAAACGTTCTAAACAGTGCAACAAGCATTTACAACTCATCAGTTAATTAATATATTTTTGCAATACCCACTTCCACTGGCAAACTTCAAAGGCCGTTTGCCACTTTTTCACCGACCTCTTATTATATTCCATAATTCAGTATTCCTCTTAATTCAGGATCTGAATTCATTTGCATTATTAGTTCAGAATCTATCAGGCTTTGAATTTCCATTTTGCTTAAAACATTGCTCCTCACGACCGTTCAATGATATCTTTCCACCAACGACTATGTATGTGATTCACACATGTGACGACGAATGGGCTTAAGAGTTAAAACAAGCTGCGTTCTGAGAATCAGCTTCTTTATTTAAAATCATTGCCGGCATTTATTTCAACAAACAAAAGCACACCTTTAGTTAAACAAATCAGGTATAATAACTGGAGAGTATTAATTGATTTGTCTGAAACAAAAACAGTCGCTACAATGCCAATTGGCTTTTTTACGTTTCAGCCTCGAGAGAGAAGAAGTTCAGTTTACGAAGTTCTTATTATTCGGCCCTAATACTCTCTCTAGAATAAAGAATACAACATTCTATTTACTGAAATTTTCATCAGTTATTCTTATTTCCATCTTGAATTATTTGAAGCATTATGCCTAAATATATCTTTAAAATTCTTTATGCGTAGGACGTTGTTATTTCCTCACGACTTACCGGACAACGTAAACTGGAAATCGCTTTGGAGCGGGATAAAATAAACTTCACTCTGAGCCGAAATCCATTTCCTTATTAAAATAAATTGCCATTTACTAGAACAAACAGAAGTACAGCTGTCAGTTAACGCATCCGCTGTGATTTTATTAAGAGAAGTTTTACCCCAAGAGGAATGAGAATAACATTTGCTACATTCGAAAGAATGCAAGACATAGTGCGAGTGGCAGCCTTTTCACAACGTGTTCATAACTTTACAGCGTCGTGATGAATTTACGTTTCCTCGTTCTAAACAAATGTCTAAATATAAATGAAACAACTACTGAATCGTTAATTAGTATAAGTAAAGGAAATTTGCTTTGTTTGAACACGTGGAAGTGCGGCAGTTATTCATTACAACACACGTGAGCCATAGAGCTGAACTTGTGGAGAAAATTCCCACAAGTTCGGATCTACGGGATCGCGTGAGCTGCTGAGCTACATTCCACGATAGAAACTCCTATTTGTTTGGTACTCGAATCTTGACGTATTAAAACAAAGGTGCATCTAAAACTATAATTGTTTTATTTTTTCATTTGTGGCAGCTTTAGAAGTCTGCAATTGTTAAGAGTCGGTAAGCATTTACAACACGAGAAGTGACAGAATGCAAAAATTACTTGTTCGACTACTTAACAAACCTGGTGTTTTGATCAATAATTAAAAAGGTTTTCCTTATTAAAATGAAAAAGGTTCCTGACTAAAGATGTTAAGAAATAAATGCAATACTGAAAGAACTAAATTCGCAGTCATGTTTTAACTTATATTTAAAAATATATTGCCTTTATGTGGCTGTTGACTATACTACAATGAAACAGTTGATACTTATACAATGTTAGTGAAACCGCTTTATATTTCAATGTATTTTTCAACTATCACTCTATATGAGTTAGTACAAGTTGTAATTTTTACACAGTGTATTATGAAATACTATAGATATGCTGGTATAATTAAGATCCAGTATAACCGCACGTATCCAGACGAACTAAAAATAAATGTCTAATTATATTGTCCTAGACATACTCTGCCAAATTTGTGATTGCGAATGCTACATTGCCAACATAATTTGCCTACACGAATTGCAAGTTTTTATCGCTAAGTAGCTTGCTAAATTTTAGCTTCTGTGAAAAGAAAGCATCGAAAATGTCATTTTTTATAGCCTTAGTTGTTTGTATGAATCAGACATGGGCGAGGTTGATTGCGGCCAAGAAAACCAAGGCTTTCGTTTCACTTTTCTGTTCCTAATGCACTCCTGTGAAAATATCAAAATCGAAGAAAAATAAACCATTGTTTGCCGGATAAATTGAATGTGATGTGGTTCTCAGCTATAATTCTAAGCATAAAATCCTGTGACCATTAAAGCTATATTGTCGAGCAATGCTTGTCTGTGGCTGCACGGCACTGTTTATCAAACTGTGCAGGGCATATTCCTTCTAGTCAACAGTTCGTTTAGGCAGTGCTACTTATTTTAATTATCCAAATCGAAACGATAGAACATTTTTCTATGTTATTCTTGAGACCTTAAGGAAGGAAAAAGGTTTAATTTCAATAGATGAGACCGGGAGTTTTGAGCGCCAATAACGACCTTTATTGTTGAGTCTAATTCTCTCCTTATAGATCGCCCACGAGATAAAACGCAGATCCATCAAAACTATTTATATTCTGAAGACGGTTTTGAGTTAGTAAGCCCTTTCACTGACAATAGTCTGTCGATTTTCAAACCTTTATTGTGCAAAAAGCAAACAGTACTTGAGTAAAATAATATTCTGCTTTGTAGCTCTCCGATTTGAACAGTCACATTTTAGGATTTGATCCACAGACTTATAGAAGTGCGAACCGCGTTATAACAAACGATAAGTGCCTGAGTCCGTGAAAAGGTTAGTTAGTTGAAGCAATTCGGAAAACAGAACTTAGTAAAACAAACCAGTATAAAAGCATCTACAGCAAGCGTTAGCAAGACTTGATGTTAGTTAATGCAGAAATGAATTGCTATAGTCGGCTAGAATGGAGGTGCGGCTGTTAACCTAGTGAAAGAAAAGTTATTACAGACATGCATACGCAACATAACTTAAAGATTTATAGAAAGGTCCAACTGACCTTAAACGAAGTAAAACCTTCAGCGGTTGAATATTGGTACCACGTACCGTTTCACACCCGTATTTTCCACCGTTTTCCTCGAGACCGAAAAGCCCAAAAGCTTAAGTGCATGGATTGGCGCATACCTTATTTGGTACTAGGTATTAAATAATTATTATGGTATAGAATATGGGTGTAGTTTGCTGGCTGTAGTAGCATTGTCCTACTTTTATAAAGTTTGCCAGCTACAAAAATTTAACGACGGCATTAGAATAAGACAAGAGCATTACAGAAAATTCACTATATAGGTGTGGACCAGACTAGGTTTTTTTGTCACAAACTTGCGAAGTTTAGTAGAATTTCTAACTACCAACATGCATGCGACGGTTTGAGTCGGCTCGTCTTCGAAGGATTCAATTTATCAGATCACCCGCCGGTATACTAAAACTTATCCTATATATAATAGTTAGTTTATTTAGTTAAAATAACTTACAGTTTTTTACTTGGTTTCACCATCTCTGAGTTGTTTCTAACTTAGTCTCTAGGTATAAAACGTTTGGCCGTTTGTATGCTCGTGTTAAATTTACTGGGTCGATCGCTGAGCTCAATCCAGCGCCAGTTCTAAAATTTATCCACTTGCATTCTTCAAGAAAACCATCGAGACAGAGTCCATCTAAAGAAAATATTTAGTCTATCTCCGCTTATAAAGTGTTAGTCTTTATTATACAGTGATTTGGCCTGGTGAAGTGAACGAGCACGAGTTAAATTCATATAGTGATCTCGTAGTCCGGGCTGCATGCATAGAACCGATTTTATATTTGCACATGTGCACAGCTGTTTCGCATGCGGCAGGCAAATTTAGAAGAAAACGAAGTAAGATTTCACTTTTAAAAGATACAACTTTTAACGTGGCTTTGCACATTCACGGTGAACGCATTCCTCTTCTGATAAATAACCGCTTAAATGATGGTGTTCGCTTCAAGCAATGCCTCTGGTTGATCCTCTGGTTGATGGTTTATCCTTCGAGACTCCAATATGACGCTTCAGTAAAGTCCAGAGCCCTTAAGTTTAGTTAATCAACTCTTTTAAGTTTTCTACACGCTTAAGATAAACTATCTGCAATACTTATTTTGTACATTGGACACTGTTGCTTTTACAACTCTATAGGCACAAAGAAAGTGTTTGATCAGCCGTGTGCCTTGCTTCACAGTTGCACTGAGTTTAACTGTTATTATATTCCATGCCTTGTTGGCAAATTAATACTTTCATTGTGGATTTTTTTTCTCAATAAGAAAAAAATTTGAAACATAATTGTTCACAAATACAGTTTTTGAGCTTAATTTTGCTCACCTTTTCTTTAAACGCTGAGAAAATGAGGTCTGAAGCAACACGTTTTGTATTTGATCGTTTCATCTGGAGGCACTAAACTATAAATTTGGTTCCAAAGTATTTTGATTAAAATTTAAACTTTGTAAAATGAAATCCGGAAAACAACAGCCCCACAGGAAAGCAATGGTTAAACTGATTTATTTTTCACCTTGGGTAAGTCACGCTTTAGGATTCCATGGATTTCACTGAAAACTCAAAGGTGAGAAGCAACTTGTACAGCATAGCAAACAGCACCTAAAAAAAGTCCTACTCAGTGGCTTTCATTTCAGTGAATGGTCAAACTTCATTCACAGATTTAAAAGCTGAAGGGATCAAACCATGGTATACAACATAATAAAATAAAGAAAATACATGTACCCAGTTTGCAACTTCAATTAGTAAAAGCGGATTTGTCGGAATGGCCACACTTTCGGATATCATCCCTTAGACTCCAAAAACATGAAGTCAAAAAAGTTTTAATCTTAGAAATAAAATTAATTCTGTTGTAGATACGTGTTTAATACAATCTAACTCAATTTGGTGGCAGAATGATTTGAGATTTGCAAGTGAACCTAAAATACACTGAACCTTGTCAGTATGAGTGGTATGCCATACAAACATAGTACTTTCAGTTTTCCCTACTGTGTTTCAAAATTACGGCATTTTCCCCATTCTAATGAGAGGAAATGATATAAATTAAGAACAAAAACATCCGGTGATCTCTAAAAATCGGAAACCATACTTAAATTTTTCAAATTGTCAGCAAATTAAAGTTTACTGAAACATCATGATGGACACGAAATAATTTCTTTGTTATAGATCTCTTTTAAAATCGTGCCATTTGTATATGTTACACATTATTTCAAGCTTTTCATCCCGTAAAATGATTATTAAAATCTCATATATATATTGTAGCGTATTTTTGAGCGTATTTCTGAACTAAAACATCGTGATCGACAAGAAATAAAATCTTTGCTATTGATCTCGTTTCTAATCGTGCCTTTTATATTTGTTAAAATGATTATTACAATCTCATAGATATACTGTAGGGTATTTTGCAACCATGCCTTTAACAATATTGTGTCCTTATTTAGATTTGTGAAATTGTCAGCAAAATAAAGTGTACTGAAACATCAGAATCGACACGAAATAAAATATTTGCTATTGATCTCTTTTGCAATCGTGCCATTTTTATTTGGTTCCTCAGTATGATAAAAGCTTTTCCTTTAGTAAAATGATTACTGTAAAATGATTATTGCCAGATCTCATGTCATGTCATGTCTGTAGCGTATTTTGAATCAGGATGCGTCCATCCAATTTACAAGTTGTTCGAAGGGTTGATCACAAACAGCATCACTCTACCTATTGATCTCTTTTGTAATCGTGTCATGCATTGACATTATTTTGCAACAAACTGTAGTCATTTCTCCAGTAAAATGTTTACTATTAAAATATAACAGAAATGAAATACTGTAGCGTATTTTCTAACTCTGTTTCTATAAAGAAAATGGCTTTGGAAATAATGTGTCTTGTTTACACTGCAATGGCGAGCAGGTAGTAAGAGTTTGCAAAGGGAACAGGCAGCATGCTTTACAGTAAACTGACATTTTTGAGTTGTTTTGTTATTGCATTAGGAAATTGTTTTGAAATTAAAAAGACAACGAAACCCTGTTCTGAAAATTTCCATTATGTTATTAACATTCAAACACGTCAATGCCACGCTAACAAGAGTAGGCGGCGAATTTAAGACCCTTCTTGTCTAATTAAAAATTAAAAGCAAACAGCCCCATATGCAGAAACGTGCTTTTTAGTATAGCTTTCTCTTAAGAGGTTAGAACCATCTTGTGGTATAAAAAACTGCGTACCACAGGAATATACTGCTCAATAGATTTCATTTGAATGGTCACACTTTAGGATTTAATACACAGACAGCATAATAAACAGAACCACAGAAAAGTACTGCTCAATAGCTTTCATTTGAATGGTCACTTTAGGATTTCATCCACAGGCTCCGGCAGAAGTTTATGCTGCTAGACTCACCGTAATTGTACAGCACTGATAAACAGTACCACAGAAACGTGCTTTTCAATATAGCTTTCACTTGCATTATCACACTTTAGGATTTCAACCATAGACTCAGCACTCAGACCACTTTGTAGAGCATGCATAATTAACACTACAACAGAAAAGTACTGCTCAATAGCTTTCATTTGAATGGCCACACTTTAGGATCTTATCCACGATAGACGAAGAAGCTAGAACCACCTTGCTTTTCATTTGAATTCGGGACCAAACTTAAGTTTTTCATCACAGACTCAAAATTTAGAACCACCATTGTACAGGAAAAATAGGTTATGGTTTGCAGGTGAACCTAAAATAGATTATACCAAACTGTCAGCAAAGCAAAGTAAAACCTGATCGACATTAAATGAATTCATTGCTATTTGTCTCTTTTGTAATGTCATAGTGCATGCAACTTATAATAACTTTTCCTCCACACTGAAATGATTACCAAATTTTTGCAGCGTATTATTTCCTACCTTCCTTCCTTCCAATGAAGGTTGATGCGTTCAATTTACGACGTGTTTTAAGAGTGACATTAGTTTATGATCCCTTTTGTAAAAAAAATTGTCATGGGTATTTGCAACCTATTTATACAGCCGGCTTTTCCTTCAGCAAAAGGATTTATAAAATCTAATAAATATACTATAGTGTATTTTCTTACTTCGCTTTCCATGTAAAAAGAAAAAGTTTAGTACTAAAGGATGTCAGTTCAGTTAACAAGGACGGTGGGCCAAAAGTTCACAAAGAAATTTTTTCTTATTGATCTGTTTTGTAATCATGATATTTGCAACGTACTGTGGACTTAACTCCATTCAAAGGATTACTAAAATCTAATGGATATACTGTAGCCTATTTTGTAAACTTACTCAGCGAAGAAAATAGCTTTGGTACTAAATGATGCCCGATGTTGACTTTACAGGGTCTGTGTGCCAAAAGTTCACAAATAATATTTTTTTTCTTTCGATCTCTTTTGTAATCGTGACATTAATATTTGCAACCTATTGTAGCCTTTCAAGTTGTGAAATAATTACTAAAACCTAATAGATGAACTTAGCAGCGTATGTTCCAACCTTGCTTTCAATAAAGAAGATATCTTTGGTCTTAAATAATGTGTTCAATTTACAAGGTGTGCCAAAAGTTCACAAATAATTTTTTTCTTTCGATCTGTTTGTAATCGTGACATTGATAGTTGCAACCTATTGTAGCTTTCCACTTGTGAAATGATTACTAAAACCGAATAGATGAACTTAGCAGCATATTTTTAAACCTTGCTTTCAATGAAGAAGATAGCTTTGGCCTTGAATGATGTGTTCAATTTACAAGAGATCACATTAATAATAAATTCTTTCCTCTTGATCTCTTTTGTAACCATGTCATGGCTGTGCAACATACTGTAGCCTTTACACCATTAAAATGATTATTAAAATCTAATAGATATACTGTAGCCTATTTTGTAACCTTACTTTAGTGAAGAAAATAGCTTTGATACTAAATGATGTTCAGTTTACAGCAGCTGTGTGCCACCAAAGTTCACAAATAGCATTTTTTTCTTTTGATCTCTTTTGTATTCGTATCATGGTAAGTTTGCAACCTATTGTAGCCTTTCCACTTGTGAAATAATTACTAAAACCTAATAGATGAACTTAGCAGCATATTTTTAAACCTTGTTTTCAATGAAGAAGACAGCTTTTGTTTTGAATAATGTGTTCAATTTACAAGTGTACTGTAGCTTTTACTCCATTAAAATGATTACTAAAATCTAATAGATATACTGTAGCCTATTTTGTAACCTTACTTTAGTGAATAAAATAGCTTTGGTACTAAATGATGTTCAGTTTACAGCGGCTGTGTGTGCCACTTAAATTCACAAATAGCATTTTTTCTTTTGATCTCTTTTGTATTAAATCGTGCGGCCATAGTCAGTTTGCAACCTATTGTAGCCTTTCCACTTGTAAAATGATTACTGAAACCTAAAAGATGAACTTGGCAGCGTATTTTTAAACCTTGCTTTTAGTGAAGAAGATATCTTTGGTCTTAATTGATGTGTTCAGTTTACAAGGTATTCCAAGAGATCACAAATAAATTATTTTCTCTTGATCTCTTTTGTAATCGTGTCATGGTTTTGCAACCTACTGTAGCCTTTCCTCCAGAATAATGATAACTAAAAGCTAGTAGATAAACCACTTAACAGCGTATTTTATAAAATTGCTTTCAATGAAGAAGATATCTTTGGTCTTAAATGATGTGTTCAATTTAGAAGGTGTTCCAAGAGATCACAAATAATTTTTTTTCTTGGTCTTTTTTCGAGCAAAATGATTACTAAAATCTAATAGATATACTGTAGCTTATTTTTAAACCTTGCCAGTTTAGTGAAGGAAATAGCTTTGGCAATGATGGGTGTTTATCAAGTTTTACAAGGTGAACCAAGAGTTCACAAGAGGAACAGACAGCATGAACTTTTAAGCTGGGTTCTGTACCTTTTCTTTGAACATTTGGATGTTGTTGACATATTAGAAAAGTAATAAAATCATCTTGCCAAAAGCCTGCCTCTTTGCACAGAATTGGAAGTTCTTCTTGCAAGTTAATAATGCACGTAAGAGCAGGGCCGAGGATTAATGTCAGCCCCTCCTCTTCGAAGGCAAGAAGATGCTATCCTTTACACCATAATGTCACTAATCAACTTGTTTGTAGACATGAAATATCGTTTTCTATTTGATTTCCAAGGCTATTTTAGTCTATTCCTTAACAAAATTGCTGTACTTTCAAAACTGTTTAATAAGAAAGTAAAGTAGAAAAGAACAAATGTATTAAAGAATATGGTTAACCACATGAGTGAGAATAAACTCTAGTAAATAATTGGGTTTTATTTTCGAATTGCACGTATATATTTTTTGTCGAGAATAGTGTTCTAGCCATAATTGTTTGCAGGAAAACTATCTTAAAACGTAAGCCACGAAATTAATCTAAATATCTAGCAAAGTAAAAACTAAAATAATGTTAACCGGTTGAGGTAGCTTAACTTGCCGGACACGTGTGGTGGTCATTAAAATAAATTCTTCATGTTTGATACAAATATTCCTGTCACTAAACTCGATCTCAGACCTACAACTGCAGAATAAAACTTCGTTTTTATAAAGCGAAATTACATTTAAGTTTCGAATTAAAACGCAGGCTTCACTTAGTGAGAACTCTTTTGAATGCCTCTAGTGAATTGCATAAACTGACTTAACTGAAAGCCCAGTTCTTTACCAACCCATAAATGTTATTTACAACTGAGGATTTGTAGATTCCATCTTACAAAGTTACAAAGTTTTTGCTAGGAAAAATTAGTTTTAAACATCTCTTTTACATCTCCAGCCAAACTTGTAGTCATGTGATGTCTCAGTAATATTTTTTTACTGTGAATGAAATACTACGGCGTGATAATTCAATGAAAAGCTCTTTAGTAGCAATACGTTATAACAATGCGGTTTGTTTTTAGCATTCTGCAAAATGCCAACTGGTACCTTTTCTTCTTTTTATTCCTGGAGGTAAAAGGATTGACAATTTTATCATTGAAACGAAGAACGAGAGATGAATATTCAGTGTAGTTTAATGGAGATTGACTTAACCATCAGGTCCCATCTGTCTAGAAAGCAGAAAGAAGTTTTGATGAAAATGTTTGATGAAAATATCTCTTCAATCAAATACCGAAATGATTTCGCTTGATAATTTTTTATTAAGTTTCGCTCGCATGGAAGTGGAAAACTAAATAAGACAAGATCGTTTGAGTGTCGCGTGTCTAGTAAAACCAGACAAACTGTAAACACAATAATGTTTCCAAACTGTATCCTAGTGGCAAATATAAAAGATGTTTCTTCTTTAAACCCAATGCCTTATAAACTGTACGTTTTTTTCCCTGTGGACTAACTAAACTAAACGAGGTTTTGATGCCAGAAATCAGGTTCGGATCAATGAATGACACGGCACATTTACCTAAGCAACAAGCACATGGAGGACAATCTATTGCTGGATTTGAGCAACCCCCCCAAAAACGAATTAAATCCCAACGAATGTATACGAAATTCAATGTGAAATTTGGCTAGTTTGGAAGAACTTAGACTGTATCTTAGTAAAAGCGTGTTGAATACGCTTTTACATGTACAATCTTCGCGTGCCACATCACAATTACCGTTGATCTGTGGTCAGTTTGAACACGAAAGTGGAATGTCGAGAAAATGAACGCGACAGAGAAACGTCTATTAAACAACATCTTATAGATTTAGAGATTTCGACCTTGTTTTAACGTTCCTTATAAAGCTTCAAGAAAGATGCTTACGCTAAAAAGCAACACGGCGGTTATATCATTAGAGTTTGAAGCGAGAAATACCTGCAACGTGTGAGCGGCAATGCGGACTTTCCACGAGTCCTAAAATAAAAGTAACGGCTTCATGTGTGACCACTCTTTATAACGCAAACCCCGCCCCACGTGGGTTTTAAAGACACAAGTTCCCGGCTGTTGAACCCACCATAGGTCGTCAAAAACAAGGTTACTAAATTAATAGAAATTTCCGATTAATTTCGTAAAGAGACGATTGAAGACAACCTGATCTAGGATGGAAAGCGCATCGATATGAAATGAAAGCTCGAAGAAATCAAACTCGCATTTGGAGTGACAAGAGATTCGGTCAGTGAACTTAGCAAGTCATAGGTCCGTCCAGTATACGTTTTCTAGTTACTTAGATCGCCCCAAAACGGTCGAAACCAGTTAAAAATTATTCCACTTGCTTTAAAAGATAGCAGATCTGTTTAGAGGCAAGTTGAATAGCACCTACTAACGAAAAATGGTCACATTTATGTATGCCGTGTTTAAAGTAAAAAGCGGCGAAGTTGTGATTCTGAAGAGCTCAGAAAATGGCGAACCGATCCTTGTTAACTCTAATTCTAAAGCTTGATTATTATCCTATTTCTAACTTATTGCAAATATTCTTACAATCAGGTTATCCTCTGCTTTTCTCCATCTGAAAAAGAGCACCGACAAAAGAACAGTGAATAATTTCAAATTAACAAAAACAGAGGCAACTAAAAACTGAAATAACTGAATCACTTGTCAGTGTACGGTCCTATACATTTATCATCTTCAATAATCTACATTTCTTTCTTATTTAAGATTTATGGTGGCATTTCATTGTGAAATGGACTTACATGTGCCGGTGATTTGAAAATAAATCTACAACTGACTATAATGTAAAAGAGGTTAAAAAATCTAGAGCTTCATGGAATCAATATAACCTGACAACTCTCCGTTTAGTTGGTAAAATTATGTGTACACTGATGCAGGTTCTTTTCTGTCTTCCAAAATTTTGATCCTTTAAATGTATTTAAAAGAAAACTACGAGATTTTCGTATCTGCAATTCTCAAAACATTCTATAAACCTGAAAACTTTTAGTGCCTTGCTCAGGTTTTGGCAGCACACAAGTTGAATCTTGGTGAAATGGTTTTCAGTGTTTGCTGGTGAATAAGATCTGCTGATTCATAAAGGCCAATTTTTTTCTTTCCTTTTCATTTTCTTTCAAATGAAAAAGCTTATTGTATCACATAGGAGAAGAAATAAAAATGGATGAAGTTTTCGTGATGTTTTGCACGCCTCTGAACTATCCCTGCCGTGAAGTAGCATGAACTCTTCTCGATGTTGAATACGGTGAGCGAGAGTTTGCATAAAATCTAGACAGACGAGACAAAACAGCAAATACCTCCAAGTATATGACAACAGATTGCAGAGGAATTTGTGGCATATTGTTCCTCTACAAGTGAAGCAAACGATAGCAAGAAAATTGTGTTGTTCGTGTTGTAAAATCCCAGTTGTGTTCATAGTTTTGATGAGAGATCTGAGGAAACCATTCTCCGCATGCTTTGCCAGACATTTCATGTTGGGTTATGCAAATACTTAAGCTCTTATAAACGCCACAAGCGTAGCAGCGAGTTCAAGCAATGCGATTGAAAATAATTTTATAAGACTCACTTACTCATTCTTATGGTCTCAGCAACTTTTGGGTGTAAACAACCTCTGTTTACACCGGTGTATAAATGCGAGCACGACATAGCGTGCTCACCAATTGCTTCATGTACGTACCGGCTGACTGGTGGATCCTGTATTGTTTATCTAGAGCATAGAAAAAAAATACATTAACGTATGAATTAGAAACAAATTATGTAGCGAAACACGCATGTCTCAATTAAAGAAGAGAACGGCAGAATAGGTTGCGGACCTCACAAAAAGATCGAAAATGATCAGGCGAGAGGAACGGGAAGGATATATGACAGTGCATAATGGGTATTAGCAAGCTATTTTAACTCTGTCGCGGTGAAGACTGATTAATCAAGCCCAAAATCTTAAATATATGACCACGAGTTTCAGGCTTTGCGTATTTCGTTTGCTTTTCAAGGACAGGATAGAGACACCGTGTAACAATCAGGGCTTTAGGTGTAAGCTTATTAAAATGGGAACAGCGAGCTAGCCATTGTTTTACTCAGTATGTCGTATACAAGTTTGCACAGGACACTTTAACAAAGCAATGATTCCACATGTGGCAAACACTCTCTAAACAAAGATGATAACCTATTTTCTTATATTTGCCGGCTTGAAGAGCAGATTCTGAATACAAAGGGTTTTTTTCTTAGCTTGCAACTGATAAGACAATTCATCAGACAGGGTCAGTTTTAATTCAATCGTGTTCCCTGTAATGCTTTGGAAGGTTCTTTGCTGGGACAAAATCAAATTGATCAACACATGAAAAGCCAGCAGCAGAGAGCCAAAGAGTCAATTGCAGCAAAACCGTTCATCGAAACGATAACCAAATCCCATCAGTGCAAGGTGTTCGAACTGTTAACGTTTCTCAGATCTAGAACTGTCGAAGTGCAAATTTATTTTTTTTCCTCGTTTCCGCACGTGCAATCGCTCGATTTCCTCGTGCACATTGTACATTTCAAAGTCGCTTACTTCAATAATCACGCGAACGTAAAAGGAACCAGCTTAAAAATTGGCTGACAAAATTAATTTCCAGTGTAAAGTTAAAACATATCTTAACAAGGAATTTTCTTGATAGTGACAGAAATTCGAGACAGTCGAAGACACCGTCTGGAAATATACCCCTCAGGAAAAAATTACTCCGTTCTAACTTGAGAGCGTAGAAAATGAAAAATATACCGACTTGTGTTACCTTAATGCGTTGGTATGTCTTTCCATTTGCGAGTTTTGATGGTGTTACAGCGAAGCCGCTGATTTGTCCTCCAAAAATCGTTCTCATCGCACAACGGCATTCGACCGGCAATTAGCCGTTGTAAGAGAACAACACTGTCTGCATAGACGGCGAATTATGCAAATTTTAGGTAGATTCGCAATTCAAATATTTCCGTCCAATTAAGTCTGTGTTGTAGATTTCCGCGTCGTGCTTACAAAACACTTGCTCCGTTTGCAATGGCTTGAATTTTCTCAGGTAAAATGATCCGAGCGATTGGTGTTACAGACGGTCGGCGAAGCTTATTCAGACGTGGAAATTTGATAGTTCATATCGTGTCCACCATCATTATTTGCACGAGCTACTCTAGACGTCACGACGAAATTTAAGTGTTTAGCCAAACAAAACTGATAAAATAAAGAACAAAGCCAGCTTCTTTTGCAACTCAGACTGAATGTGTTGCTAACACCCGAACCTATAACCCCAGTTCCGATAATTACATTAGGCAAGGCTCTGTTGTTATCCTGCCTACAGTGATAAGAGATTTTACAGACCGATCGAGCTAAAGCCGGTACGGTCCATACAGCCATGTGTCAAGACTAAGAGATCGTGACGCATTGAAAAACAAAATCATTTCCGGTCGAAGTTTGCCTGGTTATACGAGATCGAGGAAGCGCCAGCAAAAGCCTTTTTTTTTTCCTTCGAAAAATGTCATAGTGTAAAGCGAGACGGTGAAAATCTGATGGGGTCGATTCCATTGAAGATAACATGGTTTTGATTTTCTCGGGAGTATTGTTACTGCTTTTGCATTTAAAAAATTTTCTAAGCCTATTTAGCTTTTCGTGACAGCTTTGTAATATGAGGTCAACAATGCGCTAACCACAATGCATGAAATCACGCTCACAATGTTTGGATCACGCCATGTCACGGAAGAGATAACGTGACACTCAGCAAATTTAAAAAAAAAACAGATTGTAACAACAATGAAAAAATGAGGCAATTTGAAGCTACCATGGCTTAAAAGCCATGACCGTATAGTAATAAACATTATAAAAAAGAACTTCAACAAATATGCCATTTTTAAAGAAAAAATAATCTGTGCTCTCACGGCTGCCAGATCAGATGTATTTTACAAATTTCACATCGTTAAGTGGAGCCTTTTCACTAAAAATGACCGGTGAAAATAAGTTAGATCGTTATTGCTGCATCTACATTCAGTTAGGATAGTCTAAGCTTTTTCATTATTTAACCGAATTAACTTTAAAATCTCCTTAGATTTAGATTTTTAATTAAGCTAAGTATTGTTTCGTACGGACGGTGTCCCGGACGGTGTGTTGTCCGCAAAGATTAATACCGACTCAATAAAATTTAGATGCAGATGTAGACACAAGACGGCGTTTCATATCTCTTCTTTTCACCAACAATCCACGACTTTCTACCCACGATCATAAGCTACAAAGTCCCTTTGTTCTCACCCATAACTCGAGACTTTCTACCCACGATTTAATACAAACAATCCCTTCTCCCGACGCACTATCATTGGTTACTTCTTTTTTTATTTATTTATGACCCACCACGTTCTATCCACGACCCATGAATTTCTACCCACGACACAACCATGAGCTATACTATAAATAAAGGGATAGTTACTTACGAAACTGTGCCGGTTCCGCGTTGTTGGGGGAGTGACGAAAGCATTCACTCTGACGACGAGCTAGCACTCAAAACGTCAGCTTTTTAAATTATTTTATACGGTGGCCAATCTACCTTATTTTTACATGAGCTCGGAATCCTTTGTTCTTTTCGGGGGGAATATATTACATAACCCCCGAATCAACTGTCTGAAAAGCTGCAGGGAGCGGCTTTGATTGTTTTAAGGGAAGAGCGGGGCTAATGAACAACTAATTAAAATGCGAAGGATTATGTATTAATATGCAGGGCGGGATAAGTCACTTATTCTCCTTGCATATCAATGTGATAATCCCCTCGCATTTTAATTAGCTTTTCATGAAGAACAATTTTACAAATGTTTACTTGGAAATATTAAACACGACGCTACAATTACTGGAATTAAACTGTCATTTACTGGTAAGGCGTTCCGTTCTTTAATCCAGTCATCCCAAACTCGTGTACTCCATGTAGTTGACCTCTTTGTATTTTGTGGTATTCTTGCTTCATTCCTCGCCTAAATTTCCTTGTCGGTTACAATGGTGATTCCTCGCCCGGAATCATCTTTATCTGGAAAGACGTCGGTTAAAACATCCTCGGTGCGAAAATTGAAGTTGTCAACTATCTGCACCCGCAAATAAAAAAAAATTCAAAATTATTTTCCGAAAGCTCAATTGCAGTACCCGCACTAAAATTGCTTTGAGTAATAAACATTTCGGACTCCGAGTCACTCGACATTGCTAGGCCGTTTCTAGCATTCCCTGCGAACAACTAATTCGAAATGCGACTTGGAAAAAAAATAACATAATTAAAAAGCCGAGAACCTTGTTAATACCACCAGTGCCAGCATGGAATGTTGAAAGCAAAAGAAAGGTGAACAGTAGATGCATTTTTCTTCAGTGTATTTTTGCATCCCTTGAGGAATCCTCGCCAACTGAATGTAAAAATAAGCCGTTTATCGGCCTTCAGCTGGGTTATGTGATTTCTTCCCCTCGTGCGTTGCCCGAGGGCGTAGGGGAATAAATCACATAACCTCTCGCTTCAGGCCGATAACCTTTACTTATCAACTCAGTTCAGGGATAAAAGCAAATTTTCATTCACCAGCTATACTACCTTTTTATTTATTCACGACCCACGACTTTCTACCCACGACACACGGCCATTTACCACTAAAACACAATACGTATTTCAAACTGCGTTGAGCAAGTGACATGACCAATATTTGGGCACGACAGTGCGACATCTCTGTTAATATCGCCTCTGACTTTTCCCCTTGAAACTATATATTCCAAAAAAAAAAAAAAAACCAAGAGCTTTGGGGTCGAGAATGCATATGGAGGCTCTTCAGCAGTACTTTCTGTTTATTGTGCTGTACAAGGTGATCTGGCTTACTTTCGAGTTTGTGGATGAAATCCGAAAGTGGGACCATTCAAATGAAAGCTTTTGACAACATCGAGCAGTACTTTCCCGTGGTCAACTTATGCTTTACGAGGTGGTTTTAACTTTGTGTCTGTGGCTGAAATAATGCAGTGAGACCATGTGCAGTACTTTCCTGAGGTGCTGTTTATTATGCTGTTCAATGCGGTTCTATTACTGTTGAGTCTGTGGATGAAATCCTCCCGGGGGGGTTACTCCCTATAATGGACTGTACGGAGATGCTCCGCCCGAAAGGGGTACCTTTTTGAGGCTGTAGGTATATGAAAGGGTCGGGATTTCACGAGTTGAAGTATATGAAAGGGTAGGGATTTCAGGAAGAATAGGAATAGGTAGCGAAAACACGAGTTGAAGCATAAAAAAGGTAGGGAAAACTGCCATTTAAGTATTATAAAAAGGGTCTTTCAAAATATATCAAACAGACGCACGTAAAGGCTAAATGAAAGGGGTACCATTTTCAATGAAAGGTATATGAAAGGGGTACCATTTTCAGTGAAAGATATATGAAAGGGGTACCTTTTCTGTCAAAAACGGTATATGAAGGGTAAGGGTTTGGACCTCGGGCCGGAGCATCCCCGTACAAAACTTTGTTGGGTACCCCCCCCCCCCCCGGGGAAATCCTACAGTGTGACCATTCAAATAAAAGCTATTGAGCAGTATTTTCCTGTGATTTTTTGGGTGAAATTTGTACTTTGCAACTCTTACGACAAAAAGACAACAGACTATTCATGACTAACCAGATACAAATTTGTAAGCACAGCTGGTAAGAAAAACTAAACAGCACAAAAGATAATGTTTAATAGTCTTTTCATATCCTGTTTCCCCGCCATTGTGACCCACCTCTGGCGGTGCAACCGGATGGAAAACTGTAGCGATAGCGCGGTTTTCAATCTTGTGTCCAAAGTAATTTCGCGATTATACCGTGTAAATCGGCCCTTAGGGAGTCGTTGGGAACGTTACTAAAACCACGTCGCCGTTGAAAATACTCTAACTAAAAGTGGAGCATTTTGTAAACGATACGATTTTATTTATCGTTAGAACCTCGTCGATCTGAGAAAGATGGCTTTATTCGATCGAAGTGTTGTTTGTCTCTCAAATGTGGTTTAATGCCATTGGATGCTTTAAAATAGGCGGCAGACTTATCTTAATGGCAACGCGAAGAAAAAGGATACAAAATACTTAGATGATTCAAATTTGCCCGATATGTCGGTTTGCAAGATAAACTTTCCTCGGCCGCTAAAATCCAGCGGGTGGTTGCATTTAGAGCGGTTCTGCTCGCACGCGTTTTCCCGCGCTTGGCGCCGGCTACATGTATTCGCTACGAGTTCTGATTGGTTCATTGGATTGTCCGCGTCTGTTCTGATTGGTTCGTTGGATTGTCTGCGTCTGTTCTGATTGGTCACAGTGATTACTTTGGTTTGAAAACTTCTTTATAGATGTAACTACCAACGCTGCCTTACCTGCCCGTTTTTACAAGAAGGTCAAAACAATGCACTTTTTCAGTGAATGTTTCCACAACTAAAGAAAATCGACATATTAATGACTGCATCTTGTGTAAGTCCAAAAACTTCACTTCATTTATTGTAACGGTCGGGTCATTTCACGTTGTTTCATCACTGATTTTCTTTTAGCTCCCGAACGACGACCAAAACAATATTATATAAAACAAAATAATCAACAACAACAATAACAACAACTCCGGTCTTTTAAACTAGAAGACAGTTTATTTCATTTACAAATAAGCGAGCTTCGTTCAAAATTCTTAAATACAACTGCTTTTTTAAAAAACCTGCTGTATGTACACATAAACCTCCACATTTTAAAAACACTGCAATTGGGCGCCTGGCCGTAGCAGATTTTCAAGTTAGGAGAAGCTGCAAGTGCATTTGAAAGCTAAATCGACGAAAACAACATCGAAGGCCCCACATGGCCAACGAACATTTAAGTTGGGTGTGTAGAACATTACCAGAGAAAACCAGAGAAAGGAGGAGTAGAGACAAACAGATTGTCCTCGCATGTGACGCTCGAGAATCTTCGGACTACATCGCGAAAGGCTCGGTTTGCTTCGGAAGGTTTTCGCTATTTTCCTCGTCATACTTTCCGACAGCCAGGTTTGCGTTTGTTTTGTTTTAACGTGGAAAAAACACTTGTCAGCATCTTCGGAAAGCATCGGAGAATTCCTTGGGGGCGTGGGTTCATGTTCTGGATAGATTGGCTATGTTTTAAAAGCAGCCGGATTTGCGTTAACGAGTTCCATCGCTCGGACGAACCGATCGCAGAGGTCACGTGAGCTGAGGGGGCGCAAGACTGGCGGTGGTTTAATTTCTGGGCAAGAGTCACTTGTGACGTCCAGCAGTTTGGGAAGAAACTCTTGAAGCTTGGCGTGATGCCGATCTAGGAGAAATGAAAATAGGGATGTTAATTTTCAATTCATACTACGAGAAATCCAAAAGCTCATCCAGGTTGTATTCATACACGTGATAAGTTTACACCATGAGTTTCTACTCGTGATCTTAGGGATTCCGAACTCAAGTTTGGGGACTTAAAAACGAAGTTCCACTAGAAAAGTGATTGCATCTCCTTCATTTTACACCTTTTGGGTTTGAAATGCTAATTTAGGCGTCTTTCAGTCGCAGAACGTGGTTGACTGGAGCGTCCTATAGATAAAACTTGCTTAAAAATCTCATCGAACCAAGATATTGCCTAAAGAAAAAAGAAAAAAAAAAGAATGGAAAACAGAAGTTCATAAAGACTTCTGATATAACTATGGTAATGTTTTCCAGATTTTGTCAGTAATGTTCTTAGTAATGACGCATGTTGCTTTTCAGCCGGCTGTTAAGCCTGGTTCACACGTGCGACGCAAATGCAAACGCAAATGCATTGCCCGGGGTTGTGCCCAAATCATACCGTCCAGAAGGACGTCGGACACCTTATTGAGACTTATATAACGTAATGTCGACACTTCTAAATCTAAAATCCCCACTCAGGATTGAACCTGTGACCTACCACTGTACCACGTAGCTCCTCGGGTTGTTTAGTCCTAAATTTAACTATATAAACTGCTAACCCCAACCTCGACTGAAAACTAACCAGTTACTCCGTTATTTAAGTCTCAAAAAGGTGTCCGACGTCCTTCTACCCTGCCATTTTAAAGGTGGAAAAGGTACTGAGGAGGTTGATTCGTCGCCATAACAACGCCTTGTTTCTTATCAACCTCTGACTACATACCGTGTGGTGCTACTCCACTGTTGAAATTATATACAAACTTCACCTTTTACACGTAATTTAAAATCGTGTTGGTGCCCATTTACCCGAAACATCTCTTTCGTTCAAAAACAAAACGATGAAATTAGATACACAACGTTCAGGAATAAACCGATGAAATTGTAGTCGGTGCACTTCAAATATTTAGCTGCTAAAAGTGTAGTGTAAGTTGATAATCTTTCATTGCCAGAGGAATCTCAAAAAATCACCCATCCGCAAAATTAAGCCCTCGCAAATATTTAGTGCCAAGCGGTAGTCACTGTACCGCTGACCAGTTGCTTAGAACTTACCATCAAGAGGAGAAGCGAGAAAGTTACACCAGCAATTCCTGACCTGCTCCACGGCCACGCTGTCAGCAGGCTGGGGCGAGGCGCTTAGTTTGGGTATACAGGGTATCACGAGTTCACTGACTAGTTCCAGTCCCCCGCATACTGATTTCCAGTCACTGCTTTCAAACATCTGCACCGCTAACTCATTCAGGCGTAAAAAGCACACGCGCCGCCAGTGGGTCAGCAGTTGTTCGTTCATGGCTTGGCTGGTGTTGTTTGGATTGAGGAGTCTGGTATTGAGGTTGCACACGTGCACCAAATATGGTAATGCTTCGCGGCATCTGAAAAATAACATTGAAACGAGATTCATAATTGGTTGGCTTTCTGTAGAAGAGTGTCAGCCTTAGAACTTATAACTTAGAATCAAGGGGCGAGAATTACTGCCCATTCGACTGGGGATTGAAAAGGTGCCAAACCTTCATCACTGACATGTGTGGAAGGGTTTTTGTAGCGTTCGTGATGTTAAGAAATTTTTCTTTCTTTTCTAAATTAAAACAGACCATAGTTATTGATGATGATGATGGTGATGGTGATGATGATGAAGATGAAGATGGAGATGATTTTTTATTTATTTATTTATTTATTTATTTATTTATCCAGGAGCATCCAATTTAGCAGAGCTAGTTTAAATGGAGCCCTGAAGTTAAGTTACAGAGGCAACATGTATCGCAGGTGTTACTGTTTAAAATGGTGTTACTGTTTAAAATGGCGCTAAGCGTCTCTTCTTGTCTAATGATTCTCGGTAGGGTATTGTAGGTCCGAGCACCGTTTATTCTGAAGCTACCTTGGTATTTAGTAGTTTTTGCGAAGGGAGGGCCAGCAAATCACGGCTTCTGGTGTTATAGCCATGTAAAAGGTGCGCATGCCTAAACTCTGAAAGTAAGTACGAAGGCGCTATTGCGTGAAGACACTTATGGACTAAGACGCATTTGAGATAATTTCTGCGTGCTTGTAAGTTGGGCCAGCCAAGTGTTGATTTTAACTCCTCAGCCCCGATAGATCGACCTTCAATAATACATGCCGCGCGTCTATTTAGCTTATCTAGATAAGTTTTGCTCCCAACCCCGCAACTGTCCCAGACAGGCGAACAGTAATCGAACAATGGCAAGACTATAGTATTGTAGAGCATTTGACGATGATGATGACGATGACGACGATGACGATGACAATGATGATGATGATGATGAAGATGAAAAAGGCGATGAAGATGATGATGGTAATGATGGTGATAGATAGATACTTTTATTTAATTTAAGTCGTGGTAATCCCTTCTTTAACAACACATACTGTTATCAATGGGAGCCATGACTGTTAAAAAAGTTAAAAACTATCTATTTACAATATTTAAAACCAATCAACCTAGAAAATAAGAAACTATATGATAATGATGATGTTAAGTGCACGGCCACTCGTCCCAAACAGTCACTCTTTTCCGAAATGGGGGGTCCGTGGGGGTGTGGGGGTGTGTTTGATTATATATATTCCAGAATAAGTATACAGGGAATGGTGACAAAAAAAATGCCTTTGTAGAAATTTTAGAGTCACTGGAGAAAGCATGTTTTGGCAGATTTATACTACTGACCAACGATTTTCAAAGACTTCTTCATTAATTCCGGAATACGGTCAATCAAATGCGCCCTAAAATTAAACGAAGCAATTAAAAAGCTGACGCTTCGCTTTGATGAAGGGCTAACGCTTAAAATGTCAGCTTTTAATTATGGTGGCCAAAAGGCTTTTCACTGCATATTTGGCCTCTCTGGAGTACTGCAGAGTTTTAACGAAGTCTAAGTTCTTTAAGCTCTAAAATAGTCTAACATAGTTGGACTGAATTCAAACATTACCGCGTGATAAGCAACACACCCACTTAGCTACTGGGTGCTAGGTGGTAAGTTGCTGGGTGTTGTATGAGATAGAAATGTGCGGTTCTCACTGCAACATTGTACTTACTTGTTGGTGTGTAAATGCTCGAGTCCCGTGAGAAAACAGGAGTTAACCTTTTGAAACAAGCTGTATTTTTCTTTCCAGCCCTTAAAAGGAGAACGCGCAGAGGTAAGAGGCAATAAACTTAAATGCAAGTCCAACAATAAGGCCCCGTCCACAAGAATGTTTTCTTTGGGTTTGTGTTTTCATCGGAAATGGAAGCTTTCCGTTTGAAGAGTAAAATCGCATGAACATTCGTTTTCAAACGTTTTCACGCTGGAGATGGCTTTCAAAAGTTGGGGTTCTCGATATGAATGTGTGTTCTCTTGTGTGAACATGCTTTAGTTGCCACAGTAGGAAAAATAACTAATTAAGAAGCGAATTTACTCCTTGCAACAAGTTAAATAACTCGCGAGAACGCAACAAGCGTTCGGTTTGCTTGATGTTGTTAGTGATGTACCAGGAGGGACCCAAAATGCTATCAGTTAACACATATTACTGAAAATGACATGTCACTTAGACTTGCCTACAAGTCGAGCTCAAAGCTCAGCGCGAAGCGCGAACCGGGGTCTTTAAACCGGACCGGAAACGAGAAGCGAACGACTCTGAGAAAGTCTACATGTCACTTTGTCAATTCATTTTCTCTCACATCGCACTCAGTTTGAAACCACCTTTGTGTACCATACCACGAATTTTAACCCTTAAAAGTACGGCGACCTTACCCCTCCCTCCCCACCTCCCCCCTCTCCTCCAGTGCGGGATATTTTTTAACTAATCATAAAGCAAAGAAGTGCATAACCAAAGTAGATGTGAATTTCTTTCTACACAACATAGAAAACCACTGTAACATTTTCTGGTTGGTGATTAACTTATTACCTGGTATTCAATATTCATTGATTCTCGTTCAGCATTCAATCGATTCTGTCCACACTGCTTCACCATAAGAAGGCTGTCACAAAAATACAGAAATATTAGTCCATGTACATACAGTAGATATCCAGTCTCCAAGGGGAAACAAAACGGTTTGAGAATGAGATTAATTGAAGAAGTCTAGGGGCATTTAAGTTAACGCCTTTACAGGGCTCGAAAAAAGTCCTGCCAGTCGTCCGGGACAAGTAGATTTTTGTCAGTGGAGCCATGTTACCTTTCTTGCTTACTAACCCAATAGGCAAGGCCCAGGCAAGCCATCTCCTGACTAAATGATTTTTAAGCAAAACAGTAAACTTTGGCAAGCATGTAACTTCCCGCAGCATGTAACATTTGAGAGTAGCTTGTCCAAAGGGACTGTCTTACACACAAACCCGTCCCGTTCTGTTCTATACTTTGCTTAGCTATCTATCCCATCCCTTCCCATCCCGTCCATTCCCATCCCATCCCATCCCATCCCATCCCTTCCCATCCCGTCCCTTCCCATCCCATCCCTTCCCATCCCGTCCCTTCCCATCCCATCCCATCCCGTCCCTTCCCATCCCGTCCCTTCCCATCCCATCCCTTCCCATCCCATCCCTTCCCATCCCATCCCATCCCTTCCCATCCCATCCCATCCCTTCCCATCCCATCCCATCCCTTCCCATCCCATCCCATCCCTTCCCATCCCGTCCCTTCCCATCCCTTCCCATCCCGTCCCTTCCCATCCCATCCCTTCCCATCCCGTCCCTTCCCTTCCCATCCCATCCCATCCCATCCCTTCCCATCCCATCCCATCCCATCCCATCCCATCCCATCCCTTCCCATCCCTTCCCATCCCATCCCTTCCCATCCCGTCCCTTCCCATCCCATCCCTTCCCATCCCGTACATCTCCTCCCTCTTCGCCCACTTACGTCTCTTCCTGTGTCCTGATATCTTCCACAATCTGCTCCAAAATGGCCAGACTGATCGTTTGTTCAGGAGCTTTACACTTCATTAGATAGATAGCGAAGTGCTCCAGGCGCCCATCTCCAGGGTGCTCTGGTGTGTACTCCCGTGAGAGCCTCTCCAGCCTGGTTCGCTGATGAATGCAGCACTGTGTTAGCGCTTCCTCTACCCCCAGGCTCCTTGCAGCCTCGGCCAAGGAGTCAAGAGTGGAACCTTCCTCATTCTCAGCCGCGTGAGGAGACTGGGACGCAGATTCAGCGTCAATTATAATATCTGGTCTGGGGACGATGGCTTTACATTGGGTTTCTGTGTGAAAAGATTTTAGTCAGTCAGTGACTCAATAAAATTGCTTTTAAAAAAATATCTTTTTAAGTGTCAATGTATTTAGCTTGAAAGTACTAATAATTGAGGACACTGTTTTACATTCCCTACGAGAGATGGCACCACCATTTCTACGTGGTCATCCGAGCCACGTGAGGGTCTGACCGTTTGCAGATATCACAGCAAAAGTACATGTAGAGTGTTGGTTTGGCTGGGGATCGAACCCATGACCTTTTTTTAGAACAACTTCATACTGACAGCTGGTAACTATTGCTTTTCACGAGTCCTTCTAAATGCTCCCAGACCAAGCTAAATTCAATTGAATCAGTATTTTGATTGTACAGCATACAAAGCTATGCAAAACGGAACAAAATGCCAAATAGATTACGAATTCGCTCCATTCACTTACCAGCCATTTTATTTAGCTGCTTCTCGTCCCAGTCCCTCATTTCATTTTCAAACTCAGCATTGTCCTTATCAACAAGCTCCTGTAAATCCGCTGGCAGCTCCTGAACTGCACTGCCGGCGCCGATGCAGCCCTCGCGCCGAGCATCAATGTACATGAGACAGTAGGCGCTCACGTGACGATAACCGCCCAGTGACTCACGGGACACTTCGTCCCACGTGACTTCACTGACTGTGATATCATTGAATTTGCACCATCTCTGCTGGCTGGGGTCTTGGATGTAAGCCCAGTAATGGCCCCCAGACGCTTGTCCTTCATGCACAAGAACTGCGTGAAGACGGTATGGTAACTGTGTATATAAACACAATGAATTGGTTCAAACGACTGCAGAATACTTTGCCAATCCAAATGCATTTCAGCTACAGAAGTGCAGATACAGCTAACTCTATGTGGTACATGCTAGAAAGGGGAGAAAAAGGGAGGATTTTGGACGTGCATGAGGCACGTGGAGAGAGCGCGGAGCACGAAGGGACTGAGGTGTTCTTCACATGCCTCACAAGTGTCCATAGCCCCCCTTCCTCTTTTGCCCCCGTACCACATAACCTACTGGATACCAACACAAATGAACACTATTGTACAGTGAAATTATGTTGCTGACTCCCTCATTTAAATGCAGTTCTTATTAGTTTGATAAGAGAGAGTCACCAAGAACTATTTAAGCGTTGTGGGTCCAACTCACCTTTTTAAGACTGGCATCATTATAGATTGACGAAATAACTTCTTTTGTTTCTCTAAGATGTGCAGTAAGATCTTCAAAAGGGAAAATATTAAACAAAATAAGGGTAATACATTTTAAGGGAGAGGAGGGGGGGGGGGGCGGTCTCATTCTTTTTAAAGTCTATAATGTTAACACTGTTTTGGTTAAGCTGGAACATTACATGACTTTTGGCGAATCGGGGCTAGTGTCCCTTTAAGTATTGCATTGCACATTACCTTTGACATCTTGCTCCATCTCATGTCTCCATCTTAGTAAACACTCTTCTAACACAGCTACTTCCGACTCAGTTACGTGACGCGGAGCGGGACTCCATCGAAGCTCGGACAAGGGGCACGGCAAGGGGGTGGAGGTAGTGGTGTTCATGGGGGTGGGTGAGCCAGATATGGGGGTTTTCATATCCACATCGGAATTGAGCTCATCAGTAGCGGGGGGAGTGCTGCGCACAAATGCCAGAGTTCTTTCTAGAACGTCTTGGATGGGACAGCGCTTGAAGCCTTGTCCATATTCGAGGTACCTAAAGGAAACAAAAGCAACATAAAAAGTGATTACGAGGGAACTGATTGTAGTGACCCATTAGCCTGGGAGCGAGAGGTTCACAAGTGGCCCACTCAGCCCGAGCTTAAACTGGTGTCTGTAGCAAGAAGCAACTAGGATTATAACTATGTCCCCCACCCCACTCCTGGATGGGATACCACTCCATCGCATAGTTAGCTCAGCATTATGTCACTGATATCCATTAAAACACCTGTGCAAGGAGAGACGATGCGGAGCAAAGTTTCTCGTACAAGGAAACAACACAATGGTAGAGGCCAAGTCTTGAACCACTGAACCTTAAGATCTGAATTCCAGCGTGCTAACAACAACACCACCATACCACCATATAGTAAGGGTGTCTAAATGAACTAACAACTACACTTGTCACCGTACCACCATACAGTAAGGGTGCCTAAATGAACTAACAACTACACTTGTCACCGTACCACCATACAGTAAGGGTGCCTAAATGAACTAACAACTACACTTGTCACCGTACCACCATAATAGTAAGGGTGCCTAAATGAACCACCAACTACACCACCTTACCACCATAATAGTAAGGGTGCCTAAATGAACTACCAACTACACCACTGTACCACCATACAGTAAGGGTGACCAAATGAACTACCAACTACACCACCTTACCACCATACAGTAAGGGCGACCAAATGAATCTATTGTTTGACTTCTAACATGCAGCCATAACTTACATAATCACACAATGCTTCTTGCCACCGATGGTATAAATGACGGCTGCATAGGAAAATATTTTTAGACTACAAATAAAAGGTTCTCACTTCTCAAGACTACTTTCAAGCATGGCTTTTCTTTCTTTAAGTTTCTTTACTTCCTCTCTGTATACCCTTGTAACCTCTTTGTTTCCTTCCATGTATCTAGAGTAAAAATTACAAAATAAATGCTGATGTGTGTTTGTTATGCTTTAGAAGATGGTTCTAACTTTTGAGCATGTGGATGAAATCCTAAAGTGTGGCCATTCAAATGAAAGCTATTGAGCAGTACTTTCCTGTGGTACTGTTTATTATGTTGTACAAGGTAGTTCTAACTTTTGAGTCTGTGGATGAATTCCTAAAGTGTGACCATTCAAATGAAAGCTACCAGGGGTTTCAATAAAATTGTGAGTAAGTGGCAATATTTGTAAAATAGACGGCAGTGGCAACAAAGGAGCACCTTTCCTCTAGGGGGTGTGGGGGCATTCCCCCCCCCCCCACCCCAAGAACATTTTGAAATCTAGGACCTCATAAATGGCATTTTCAGCATTCTGGGCATCAACTTCAGTGAAATTAATCGAAAAGTAGGTGGGGATAATTTAGGAAATAGCCCGCGGAATTTACCATTTGGAGGCTTCTAATGAAACCTCTGAGCTACTAATCAGCACTTTCCTGTGTTGCTGTTTATAACAAGGTGGTTCTAACTTTTGAGTCTATGGATAAAAGCCTACAGTGTGACCTTTCATGTGAAAGCTAATAATTAGTATAAAACTTGTGTAAAGCGCTTTTGATCATTTTAATGTTAAAAGGCGCTATATTAAGTGAATAAATTATTATTATTTATTAGCAGTACTTTCCTGTGGTACTGTTTATTATACTGTACAAGGTGGTTCTAAATTTTGAATCTATGAATGAAATCCTAAAATGTGACCATTCAAATGATTTGCTACTGAGCAGTACTTTCCTGTGATGCTGTTAGCTATCCTGTAAAAGACGGTTCTTACTTTTATGTTTGTGGATGAAATCCTAAAGTGTGACCATTCAAATTAAAGATACTGAGCAATACTTTACTGTGGCTAACAAAATGGAATTTGGGAGCCTTTTTTTACTTCAGATCTAAGGTTGGAGTCAAAGGCTTAAAAAGTAAAGTACAGTAAAATCAATTATACCGATCCATGTAGATAATGCGATCAAACAAGAACTTTTTGTGAATCTTCTCTGCTCGACCAGTTGACTGATTGAACAAGAATCTGGAAAGCATGAACTTTAGCACCACTGGAAGACCAGTGAACCAGTGCTGCAATAAACAAAATAACAACATGAATTATAAATTTGGTTTTAATAAAACTGGTTATGCGACCCCATAAAAGACAGACTACCAGTACTATTTATTCTTCTTATACCGGTAATTGCATTTTTCGATCTGCCATCCACTACAATCTTGTTGGCAGGCATTTGACAGAGATGGACAGGGTCGTGTGTAATCTAAACTAGTACGAGAGTATCACACCAATCAGAACCTAACTAAAAAAGTAATAGTAAATTACAGTATGACATGCCTTACCCTGAGCAAGCAACAACCTTTGTTTACAAGCTTCCACGATGTTACCAGCTAATTCTTATAAATTTATTTTTGTAACTGTTACAAAATCTTTGTCACTAACTAGTGTCATCGACTCTGCATGTATTGCATGCCCTTTTTCCTATCTTCCATCCACTGCCACCTGGTTGGCAGGCATTTGACAAAGATGGACAGGGTCATGTGCAAACTGCTACTAACACCAAAAGTAACAGTATATTAATATGACTTGTTTACTGTACCTCTTGTCCAGATTTGTGTGCTCCCTCAAGACCAACAGGTTCAATCTCCACTTGCGCCATTGCCCCTTCTAAACTGTCATGCAAGTCATCATAATCCTGAACTTGAAGAGGAAATGCCCCAAACGTTTCCTTTTTACTGAACGTCTTCCCTGATGGAGACAAAAAGTTAAGTCAAGAAAATATTAGTTAAAAGGACCAGGTATCTCTTATTACTCGGGGCTTTCATTTAAGCTTCGAGGTTTCCAGCTACACAAGGAAAATCGGCAGTCATACACTCAAGATAAGCTTCCATGGTTGTTGTTTAGTCATTTCAAACTGCGAGTTGCTGGACATCTACACTGCAGTTGCCGGCTACTAAGGACAGTCCCCCCTTTTCTCATATTTTACTGATATTTGAGGGTTGTCCAATACACACAAACAGACTCCAATGGAGTGAATGGTCCATCCATTAGTACCAATTGGTGAAACTCATCTTGTCACATTCATTGGTACGAATGGTACTATTGGTACTGATGGACGGAGCATTTTATCCATTGGTGCACCACTGGTGAGTTGCATCTCATTAGGGAGACTTAGAGTATTTCCCATCGTACAGAGGAGATTCCATCCGTCCATTGGTACCAATGGTGCTATTGGTACCAATGGACAGAGCGTTTTATCCATTGGTGCACCATTGGTGAGTTGCATCTCATTAGGGAGACTTAAGAGTATTTCCCATCATACAGAGGAGATTCTGTCTGTCCATTGATACCAATGGTATGAATGGTACTATTGGCACCATTCGTACCCCAACCCTAACCAATGGAACCAATGGTACCAATCGTATGGCCTGTTTGACAATGGTAATCTTTTACCAATGGTGATGATTAATGAGGGTGTTTTCACTAATCAAATCTGTTTGTGAATATTAAACATTATGTTATCGAAAAACAGCCCTGTTACTACAGTGCAGAGCTGCAAAATAAAGATATAGTTTCAGGGTACATTTAATGTAATTTACTACCGGTATTACCTTTGATGAACAGAAAGTGCAAAACACTGCAAATGTGAACTGACCTTCATAAACACCTTGAACATTTGATTGTCCAAAAAACAGCTCAACAACTGGATTAAGATTGTTACGACTACAGAAAAAAAGAAGCATCAATTTACAAACAATATTTTGAATTACACATGTAAATCTATACCTTCTTAGCTTAGTTAGTAGTCAGTGGGAGGTCATGGGTTTTAATTAGGGCTAGCCTGTTCCAGGGTCGTAACGAGGTACATGGGATCAGGGATCAAAGACCTAAAAAAGGGTGGGATCAGGGATCAGCCTCGGATCCGGGATCACAGCCCTCGGGATCAGGATCAGCGTGTTTTCCATTGACTCAAGGATCAGGCAAACAAAATTTTGTGGGATCAAAATTGTCATCACTTTTGGGATCAGGGATTAAAAATTTGCGTAAAAATACGGGATCAGCGATGAAAAAATATACCTCGTTACGACCCTGCTGTTCCAGGCATTAAGTTTGTGGTGCACAAAAGAAATCTTCCCTCGTGCCGACCCTAGCACCGCGTGCTGCTTTTCACTGCTCCCAAAATCTAAACGCCTGGAACAGGTTAAATTAGGGCCTGATCACCAACCAAGGTGTTGAAATAGAGCATTTTCACTCAAGTGTCGTAAAACCAAAACTAATTAAAAAGTAATAATTGTAACAATTGTAACAGGTGCAGACAATCCAATGAACAAATTGAAACCCAGAGGAAATACATGTAACCGGTGCAAAAGGGCAGGAAAATACGTGAAAGCAAGTCAAGAATGGTTTTTGTTTTAATTCTGATTGGTTGGCAAAGTAGGGGACAAATTTAAAGAACTCATATCACCCAGTGGAGATCACTATACCATGGTGTGGTCTGTCCTGTTCACATCATTATATTTATGGGTGGGTGGGTGAGTGAGATCATGAATAGACTGATAGCAGCTGCCATTAGTACCTTAACATGCTCTCACTTCTCACTTAGAATGTGCGCTACGTAATTGTAAAAAACAAACAAACTGTGCACTGACCTTTTTGCTGGAGAGTTGCTGCTGTGCTTGGCTTTGAATGAATCTTCAAGCCATTCAAGCAACTTATGAGTAAACTCACTAACGTCCTGGTGGAAAATTATGAATGCAATACCATGAATAAAATGTAATCAATATCAGGTGGTGATTGCAAGATTATGCCAAGCAAAAATCAGTTAGATACATACCTGCTGGTTGCCTGGGTTACTCTCACTGCCATTATATTTCAGAGCTTCCTTTAAAATCTGAAAACAGAACACCAAATAAATATCTTACCTTCCTATAGTTACTAAACTGTCATTGAAAGCGGAATTCAGGAACATAATTTAATACTACAATTTGTAAGTAAACACTAAAATATTGAAAGAAACCTAATTTGAAAATAGCCCATTTTGAGTCATTTCTTTTGGATCAGTAGATTTTTATGCAACACCCCCTCATTATAAATAAGCTTGGATTGATTAACAACAAAACACACCTGTACTGCTTTGGTGGGATCCACATATTTTCTTTTACTTCCAAGCATTAATGCAAATAAGGTGCGCAGCTCAGTCATGAATGAGACACAATAACCATCCTGTGAAATGAAGGAATAATAAGAAGAACTTTATGAATGTGTCAGGGGGAACATAGCGGAAGGGTGGAACCCTCTTGGAAAAAGGTACCAGAATCGTGTTTGATGGGTGTGGCTCAAATGGATTTGTACCCCTAACAGGTACCAGATCTAACAGTTCCTGTCATGTTTTTTTTGTTGGCTCAACAGAGGTTTTGCACAGCAGCCATGTTGCATGGCAGGAACAATAAAAATGTTTTGCATTAGAAACAACATTCTTTCCCATACGGAAAAGAATCTATTGTTCCTGCCATGCAACATGGCTGCCATGCAAAACCTCTATACCCTCAAAGGTACATGTACTGCAATAATTCTAAGGGTTTAGCAATCTAAGCGGTACCAATCTACAAACCTAATCTAAATATAAAGTAAGATATTACCTATTTACAATAGAGAATAATGCCTAACTTACAATGAATAACTAATAAATTGTACAAGACTAAAGGATATGAGTAAAATTAATATAAACAATAGAGGGCACATTCACAACAGCCATTGTCTAGATTTGAAAATTCAATTCAAAGTTGGCTTTTCATAGGTCTTACTGTGCACTTTTTAATTACACTAGAGCTCTGAAGTTCAAACCTAAGTGATGTTTATGTTTGTTGCAGACAAGCGTATTAATGATAATGCTTGTCATAATGACAACCACTAAAGCGACAGGAAACAAAAACAAATAGAGTGGATCAAAATCCATCAATCACAACTCACAAATTATGTGACCTTGAGAAATGAACTTTGCAGTATGTGCATTATTGAAATTTCTGGGTTATTTCATTAGAAACAACTCCCATACAAATGAACTCTAATGAAAGAATTAATCAAAATGTCCACCTTTGATAGATGTCCCTCATCTTGGAGATAA
Source organism: Cladopsammia gracilis (assembly GCA_022457155.1). Taxonomy (NCBI): domain Eukaryota; kingdom Metazoa; phylum Cnidaria; class Anthozoa; order Scleractinia; family Dendrophylliidae; genus Cladopsammia; species Cladopsammia gracilis. The sequence goes on from JAJGOT010000257.1 coordinate 957,315, forward strand.
AAAAACATGTACAGTCAAGGAGTAGAGCTCGCAATATAACAGCAAGAAGCAACACTTATTTTAACAGTAGCATTTTTAATGATTTCACCTGAAGACTCAAACATTAGAACTACATTACTTAAGGTTTGAGCCTAAGAGTAATGGGGTTAACAAATCAAAGGGCTTTAAAGTGCCCATAACGTTTAATTTTTTATTTTCTCATCTGAATGTAAACATCACACAAGGAACCTTTGCGAAACAATTTCGCGCTTTGCACAAAATGCGAATTTTTTATGAATATTTCAAATCTTCAAAATCCTATTTTTTTTGCGGTATACCTGTCACGGATCCTTTGTTAACTGAGAGGGACCGAGAGGAGACTAATGCGAATGGTGTGCCAAAATGGCGGCAAATTTGAGCGTTTCTAAAAAAAATCTAAAAAAATAGCGTTTTAATTTAATCGCAAAATTTTTTCACGGAAGTTCTTGCAGTAATGTCTAGTTTCAGATAAGAAAATAAAACAATTTAGGTTATGGGCACTTTAAGAGCCATCTCGTGAATATGAAGCAAGGAACAACGTAAGGTTAAGTCCACAGATCAGTTTTGTTTTTCCATACCGAGTTTGAAGTCAAAGAATTGAAGAGTAAAACGGATTTTAAACGACCAAAACATCTTATGACATAAATATGCATTGTGTGAAATGAGACTGTTGAGACAACAACAGGATGATGAAATACAGCAATCATCTTTTAACACGTAATACAGTTGGGGAATTAAAAAAGTTTACAGATGATGGAACGAGTGAAAATTTGCATATCTGTCTCCATATACTATATCTCATTCAACGCTTCATGTATTCACAAGATAAAAAGGAAACAAAACAGCAGTTCACCTCTTGCTTGTCTGGAGGATCACATGGTGGAATATAGTTCAGAACAAGTCGACGAAAAACAGGAAGATGAAACAATGACTGTTGAGAATAACACAACTCAATCAGAACAAAAATACAGTATTATTGAAAAATTCTGTTCCTTATGACTTCAAAGGAGAAATACATGACGAGGGCTGTCATTTAAGAAGCTTTCAAGAAGCTGGCTCCACAAGAAAACTAGCTGGTCATAAAACAAAGAAAGTTTTCCATGCTTGTTTTCTTTTAGTCATTTTTAAACTTTGAGTAGCTGGTCATCTTTACTGTAGTTGCCAGCGATAACAGCCAGTTGCCAGTTACTAATTCAAATGGACAGACTGCAAATCACAGTAGTTGCTAAAAATATATATAGCTCTGTGTCGTAACTGTTCATCAGTAGGATGCCCAAAATGCGTGCAATTCACAATTGGTTTCGGCTCCATTAAATCCTAAAAATTTAAATCCATTAAATCCATTAAATCCAAATGACAGTCCTGCATGACTCAGCGATCTCAATACAAACAGAAGGATAAGTTTCATTATTTTGTGATCTAGTTCTCAACATTCGAGTGTTGCTTCTTCTGTACGTTGTTACTTTCAGAAAATTACACTTTTTGTGAAAGTGACTGTACCTGAATAACAGCACTAAACCAACAAGTATTGCCAACATTCTTCAAGCCCACAGGGCACCCATCCTGCCTTTGCCGTTCATAAGGGTTCACAGGATCCACAAACCGCACCCACGGATCACCTCTCTTGCGCTTCAGTCCTGACTTGTTCTCTGCTAAACTTGCTTCCAAGACCCTAAAACAAAATACAAAAAAAATGCTTGTCAGAATATCATTGGTTGCTGACAATAGTTTTTGTTACATGTTAATGAATTTTAGAATGATCAGAACATGTCCCAAATCATTATTTCTTGATTGCACTCTACCTGCTAATATCTTGTTCTTCTACAGTAATTCCCTATAAAATAATCAAAACACTAAGTAATTATGAATTATATCAAATATTGCTTGCTGGAAGAGCTAATGTGTTAATTAGATGGCTCGAAGGAATAAAGGAAAAAGTGAAATACATGAATGAATATTTAACTTGACTGGAAGAAGGTGACAGAAAGGGGCGATCAATCGAGGGACGGCTATTATTAGAGGAAATACAGTAGTAATAATATTGTAAGCAGCTCAAAAATTAAAAATAAGCAGTGCTTTGTTAGTTTTTGTATGTGTGTTTGTCTGAACTGGAATGTAAGGTTGGGTTACCTGTGCCTCCTGTAAACTGAGAGCAATGGCTTTTTCAAGGTCTTCATCCTTGTCTTTTGTCAGGTCAATTACATCCGCTGTAAGTCAACATTCAATTGAAATAAATTAGTAAATGGCTTACCGCGCTATGAGTCTCTAGTAGCTAAGTGGTTACAGCATCCGACAGATGCGCAGAAGGTCATAGGTTCAACAAGGCTCTTTGTCCCATTCCTGGTTAAATGTCATGCCATGAAATATACAAATCCAAACTTTTGGGTCAATATCTCTATTCGTTCAAAAGATATGGGCATTTGAAATTGGACCTTTTTCACCTTTTCAAGCATTCTGATTGGTCCAATAGGGTCACATGACTGATTGGCGGGAAATTCAAAATGTATTTCTTTATCAATTTTTAGAGTTCAACTGGGTCATTTGCATAAATTAACATACATTACAGTGTTGAAACTACGTTTGTGCCATCTTTCTTTATTTACATGTATCCCTACACATCACACTTTCAACATTGCTGATCCTAGCAGGACGCAGGATGCATGTCGTGTATGAACCTAGCATATGGCCTGGCTCGCCACGAGTCTCTCGCATCTCGGTAGTTCCGACCATTATATGGTAGGTCAGGGTTAGATTCCAGGGATTCATACTTACTAAGAAAGAAGAATTTATTTGGCATTTTGGTCCCTCTTAAGAAATTTTAAGAGAAATGCTGAGCAAATTGCCACAACAGGCCCAAGAAAATAGCATTATTTCAGTGTAAATTGTCAAATTTGCATTTTGCCATACCATACAAAAAAAAGTGATGTGAATGTAAATAAAATGAATCTTACTTTCTGGTCTGCCAGGAGCATTTTGTGGTCCTATAAATGTTTGAGTTCCTGAAAAAATAAAACAAAAGAAGAAACGTCCATAATATTCTCTTTAAGATTTAAAAATATTATTTACAAGACTAAAAACGTTAAAAGAAAAAGTCATCAACGTTCGTTTTTTTCTTAGAACTTTTTTAGCCTTGTAAAAAATATTTTTAAAAGAAGAAATATTAAAACAGATTTCCTCATTTATAGTTTTATTCTGCAATAATTTTATAAATGCTTTACGTTTGTAATTTTAAAACCCAAAATTGACCCACACAACAAAATTATCTTGCATATACAAAAATAACACTGATTACAGGAGGGTTTTCTTATAAAAAAGAACAAATCACACAAAAGAAAACCAGAGCATTATTTTTTTATGGTTATTTTAACCATTAAGTCCTAAGAGTGATCAGCATCAAATTTCTCCTTGTAATATCAATGCCTTATCAATCAAAACATCACGAGATTTAAGGACATGATCACACAAGATGAATTCTCTTGATATCTAAACAATTTCTCCCCACTACTTCTATAGGAAATGTATAGGGACAAGAAATGAGAATTTAAATTTTGATATTAGGGCTTAAAGGGTTAAAGGGACACTGTCCTGCTGAAATAACAAAAATTTGGTTAATGAATTTTTATGTTATAAAGCAGTTTTCAATTGAGTGTCAAAAGTAATTACACAATTGCTTTGTTTTTGCATTGCTACGCTTTGTGATTGGCTAAAAAATCTCACGTCACTTTCTCAACCAATCAAAAGTAAAACCAAAACCAATCATGACTTGCTCGCACACGTTTTCCCGCACTTGGCGCCGGTGACATGTAATTGCTTGGAGCTCTGATTGGTTCATTGGATTGTTTACGACTGCTGTGATTGGTCAGAGTAATTACTTTGGTTTTGGCTTTATGACAATTGAAAACTGCTCTATTGCCAAATGCCACCAAATATACCACTAAATGGGATAAAAGATTCTATAGAGCAAAACAGAAGAAGTAGTTTTAACTGCAGAATTACAAGGATAAAAGTGGTTTACAGTTCATCAATTTTGATTTTGTGACAGGCGGTCAAGAAATCAAAGATTCCATTCTAGTGGAATTATGAGTTTGTTCGTCATCATTTTGTCTTTTCAGTTCATATTTCTTTGTGTTCATCAATTTTAGCAATTTTTTCTTCATATTTGAAGATAATAAAGCAAGCTTTTGGCCATAATCATGAAAACATGTAATATTTCAGCCAAACAAGTGTCCCTTTAAGACTGTCAAATCTGAGGAAAACAAAAACGAGCTATTAAAATAATAAATAATATACTCATATCCTTTTCTACCGGTATGTACTCTTAATTCTCCATACTAATGTCAATTGAAAAAAAGATTTATACCCATCAGCAGCAATAATTGATAAAATTAGAGATTTTAAAAGCTTAATTTATACTAGTCATCATGACATACCTGTTTGGTTAGCTACACCCTGTTAAAGTGGAAAGGAAAAGGAAAAATGTGAAAGTGAAAGGAAAAAATGTATGAAAAGTAAAATATTGTAAACATGTTGACTGAAGTTAATTCAAAAAACCTTACTAGAAATGCAAGATACAAAATGGCTAGTTCAGGACAAAAAAACATTGCACTGTTTAAAAACAAACTGCCCAAAAGTGTGTTAGTTTACAGGACTGGTATACTGTACGCACCTTATATGAAGCATCATGATCTTGACGATCAGTCAAGATACCTATGGCCTGCTCTAAGTTGTGGCCACTTGCCTACAAACAAATAAAATATATTTGTTATTAACTACAGTTGAAGCTGTTGTTAGGACCAAGCAACCAGGCAACCAGCCAATCAAGCACAAACCACTAACGATACGACGATGGAATTCTTGTTATTTTACACTGTAGTCACTATCTGTCTTAAAGATTATTCACTTATCTGCCAGCAGATTAGTCAATAATCTGTAGAGTGCACACGCAATTGCACAATTTCCAAGAGCAATGTTAAGTCCACGGGTGGTGAATTCTATTCTCGTTGGAAAATAATAAACTGTGTTCCATGCGACAGTGCACTTGTTATTTTATTTAAAACAATGAATAATAAAACAATTATTAGATTCGGTTTTTGTGATATCTGGAATGATAATCAAGGTCTTGTTAAGTGTTACCAGCCTAAGCCGATAACACTTTCCAAGACCTTTATTATTCTGGATATCACATAACATTCATTTTGCAATATATTAATATATTGGGAAAAATGCTGTAGAAGTCTTCCTGTAAATATAAATGTTTCTATTTATTATAGATCTTAAGGCCAATTGTTTAGATTTTTAGAAAGTTTTGTGAAGGTTGTAAGCTCATGATGAAAATTGACATAATTAACATTGGGCTCCTGACATTGGCTTTTGCATGTATCCGACCGGGGGGGGGGGGGGGGGGGTACTCAACAAAGTTTTGTACTGGGATGCTCCACCCCGAGGTCCAAACTCTTACCCTTTCATATACCGTTTTTGATAGATAAGGTACTCCTTTCACCATCCTTTCATTGAAAATTGTACCCCTTTCAAATAGCCTTTAAGTGCGTCTGTTTGGTATATTTTGAAAGGCCCTTTTTATAATACTTAAATGGCAGTTTTCCCTACCTTTTTTATCTTCAACAGCGTGTTTTCGCTACCCTTTTCTATTCTTCGTGAAAACCCTACCCTTTCATATACTTCAACTCGTAAAACCCCAACCCTTTCATACACCTCCAGCCTCAAAAAGGTACCCCTTTCGGGCGGAGCATCCCCGTATAGCCCATTATAGGGAGTACCCCCCGGGGTATCTGATACAGTCTTTGTGCTAGCTGAAGGGAGTTCTTGGGAATTTCTGTTGTATTTGTACTGAAAATATACCATAAAAGTTTGTAACGCATGCACATGAGTATAGGCTACTTGGAGCCTCTTGTCAAAAAGTCATTTAATATGTTCTGGTTCAGAATCCTTTGCTTTTAGGATACTATGAGCGCAGAAGTCTGTTATAAATGACATACAATGTAAGCTTGGTGGGCTTCCTCATATGATACACCTGTAGTTTCTTTTAGTTGATTCACCTCCTCATTATTAACAATAACCTGCATAAAAAGAAAATACCAATAATTATTATATAGCGGGAGCTTGTAAAGACATAACTTGTGCTGTGATTGGCTAATACTTGGAGCTGGATTTTCCTGAAATGCTCAAGGTCATTATATATTTTTTTATATATTACATATTTTTTTATTTTTAAAAATTATAAATAACACCAGCAAGTGGCTTAAAGCTGCATGACAAACCTGGTATAAGGTATAATTTAAGGTATAATTTATTTACCGTCAGGTACACGGGGAGTGGTTGCCCAATCTCCCGAGCCAGAGGCTCATGATAAAAGTGACTGACTATAAAATACATTTACAAAGTCTAAAAATTCTTAAATCTAAATTAATCACTATTAAATTTAACTATTTATATAAATACATCTACTAACAGGCTATCAGAGTTTATATAAATACATCTACTAACAGGCCATCAGAGTTGATCTTATTGACATGGTGGGATCAATGGGTTTTTACATAAGACTTAACATTGATCATTTAACCAAAGAATTTTTGGCCACTGTTTTCTGCAGTGGTTTTCTTTTTTCATCTTTTTCTTCTTTTCTTGACAGGCGCAACAAAGCAAACGCATGTTAACAGTAGGCTAAGAAAAAGGTCATTCATTTATTTACGCGTAGTATCGTAGAATGGGCTTGCAGCTGTTGTGAAAAACAAAATTTGTTTTCTAAACACATTGATTTTTTTACGAGAATAACTTCACCTTAACGTATATCAATGAAACAAAATAGGACGATTAAGTTCTTTCCTCGGCGAGGCAAAGCGATGAAAGTGCACTACATGCCATTATTTAAATTGAACATAGTTAAGCTTATCCTTTATAGTAAACTGATGACTGAACGTAAATTCATTTTCACTTTTACAAATCTTGACGACTTTTCTAAGCATAACTTAGTTAAAAAATGTAATGAATTGTCAACGAAACTCTTACCTTTTTGGCAGATGAGGGGTGTTCAACGGTCATTGCTGTTAAAACTCTTTGGCAGCAAAATGCTGCCGTATATCCATTCACATTGTTGTCAAAAGTAAGCTTACTTATTTGTCGGTCCGTGCTATCAACCTCGCCGCCATTTTCGTGTCAGCCAAGTGACCCACAATGCACCGGCAGTCACTTGGCCCGACCCAGGCTCCGACTATTAAAAAAAAAATCAGAAAACGGCAAACTGATCATTACGGCCGCAAGGCGATGAAAGAAAAGAATAAAACAAAATTCATTTCAGGGGCTAACAGAAAAATGAAGATACAACTAAAAGTTCGTTAAAAGTTCGTTGCAAATTTGTTTGAATATACATATTTTGTTTTATTCTTTTGTTTACTCTTTCATCGCCTTGCCGTAAGGATCAGTTTGCCGTTTTCTGATTTTCTACAAGTAGTTATTGTACTGATCCAGGTCTACAACTGGGAGATCCGGCACCTCTCAACGGTTTGTCGCTGTGGTCTTGCTGATATTTTATATTTCCGACTATTAAGCCCGCGGTGGTGGGGACTTGTGACCCAATTGGCATCCGAACTACTAAACAGTTAAATCATTAAAAGGTAGCGTTACAATCACGGCGGCTGGTAGGACGAAAGTTTTCTTATGAAGCAGCTTGGAGCTCTTTTTTAATAAAAGGTGGAAGATTTACAGTTCTTTTTCAGTTCAAGGGTTATTTTAAAGATCAACAGCTCTTGGAAAATAAGAGATTCAGAACGTAAAGTAATCTTGCCTATTGTAGGGGTTTATTCGGTAATTGTTTAGATCAAACTTGCATGCAATAAAGATTCAGTCTGGGTACAAAATTTGATGTTAAATTTACGTTTCAATGGAAGAGCGCAAGTTTGGCACGAGGAAGAATAAATGACAGCTAGAGAGTAACTTTTCACAGTCTTTCACCTGTTTTGACAGTTTTACTATTCAAGCGCAAAACTTCGCCATAACAACCCATTTTTGAGTCAAAATTGGGTAGAATCGGTAGGGGGTGACAACCAGTATAATGATCCCAAAGTGTGCTTTGTTATCGGTAACCCTTCTGCGTTCTTTTGCTTCCGGTTTGTTGTTACTATAGGCCCGGCTCGTGCTGGGTTCACGCGGAGCTCTTTTTGAAAACAGGAAGAAGGCGGAAGCCAGAGAATTAAGACCATTAAGGTTGTAGCCGATTAAAAAGTTTTAGAGGTTAACAAATGTGCCGTGAAGGTTAGATATCCAGGTGAAGAACTCACACAACATCACAGGCAGCCAAAGCTTTAGAATCGACTTAACTGAAACCTAATAAACGCATTTGAAATTGACAATGGTTTGTTGACTTTGTTTAGATGAAAGGATCGGCTGAGTGGGCAAATGAGTCACGCGCGCGCGCGAGCGAATGTCACGCGAGCGATAAACATGCCACCAACAAAAAAGCGAAACGAAAGGTTGCACAGTTCGTTACGCTAGCGTCCATAATGAGGGGGACATTGGGGTTCGCGGTATCGCGGTATTGGTCCATTTTTCGTGCGGTATTTCGGTAAATTCTATTTTTGAACGCGGTATTTCGGTATAATCTGAGACTGCGGTAGGCGGTATTTGATTATTTCGGACTGCGGTATTCGTTTTTTTGCGCGGTATTTCGGTATTTGACAGGCTGATAATTTGCTGACCTTTGCTGTCATTCCCCAAATAGTATTATGAACACTCCTAGAGATCCCTAGGCTCGATTACCGGGTGTTTTTTGGTGTTGCAGAAGCTATTGTTGGTTAGCTTTTGTGTTGTGGTGTGGGTATTGTACAGTGTCTTTTGAATCTTTTGTTTTACGTCATTTGGTGATCACACCATCCGCAACACCAAGAAACTACCCGATTACCCGCCGTTTTGTGCGCTCGCGTTCCTTCGCGCACACCACTTGTTGGGAGCCTAGGTACTTCGTGTATCCTTGATCATAATATATCCCTCATTGTAATGTATTTAGATATATTGCAGTGTAATGTAGGGTCGGATTACAGTATCTAGGGTTGAAGCACTGATTTTAGTATTTAGGGTTAAGCACTGATTCCAGTATTTCCAGTGTATCGAAAGGGTTAGTTCTGGGTTAGTCTGGGCTAGCAGCATATTATCTTATATCCCTTAAAAATTACATTTTCCGGCAGCTAGTCCTCGGTGGTGTAGGGAGCAGATCATTCGGCCCGGGTTCGCTTCCCTATTCAACTGTTTTTTTTTTTACCATTTATTTCTACTGAAATAAAAACTAAGTGTTTAAATACAAAATAATGAGGGATACACCAAGTACATACCGTTGGCAGGAGGATCTGAAAACCGGACTCCCTCAAACGGCTGAAAATCGACCCTAAGAGATCCCTAGATGCCATGTGTAATCTCTACCGTATAACAATAGCGTCATGCATAAATTCATGATGGAATGTGACAAATTTAAAATCGCGACTACAGGACTACTTCGTTTCAACGGGCCGCTTGTGCCGCCACAATTTCACTCTCATCTATCCTGTTTATAGATTGGCTAAGCCTGTGAATGTGCTTGACAACGAAGCGCGATGTGTCGCACTATACTCAGTTTGGACCACAGCGTGCGTTATACAATCAGGTCACACTATGGTCAAAATTTTGGCGTAAAAAGGTAAAGTAAGGAATCGGAAAACTGCGCCACGCGTTGTCATGTACGAAAAATTAAACGGGTATTAAACGAATATTTATTTATTTTTCATGTTTTGATTCATTCCGGCTTTTAGGATTTCACGTTCAAGATTCCGGATTCCGGATTCCGGGGAATAGGTAAATCATTAGCTGTTCGAATGGCTGAATATTTTTTCCGAACGGATAGCCCTAGCCGTTCGAACGGCTGAAGTTGTTTTTGAACGCCAGCAGCAGCCGTTCGAACGGCTGAAGGTTTTTTTGAACGGCTAGCAGCAGCTGTTCGAACGGCTGAGTAAATGTTTTGAACGGCTAATCACGAAATCACAGCCGTTCGAACGGCCTCCTGCCGTTCGTGAACGGCTGATGAACGGCAAGTGAACGGCTTGAACGGCTCGAACGGATAGCCGTCAGTATCGTTTTCGCGTGAGAGGTCACAAATGTTGTGTGTAAACCAAGTGAACGTTTTTTTAAAGCATGAATTTGAAAAGGGTAAAAAGAAAAGTCGAGTTGGTTGGGGGTGGGGGACGGGATCTAAATTGAAAGACCATCCGTGTAGGGGATATGGATATTTTCTGGAACCACACATTCGGAGTGTAAAGAGGACAAAGGGATATAATTGGAGAGAGCAATTAACATTTTCGGTATGCAACCCGGTTACGAGAGTGTCACGTAGTACCTGCCTGATATCCATACCTGCGGTATCGGTATTTTGTTGATTTTCCTTGCGGTATTGCGGTATTTTTTGTTTTATGCTGCGGTATTGCGGTATGGGCTACCCCCCAATGTCCCCCTCCATGATCCTTTCATTCAGTATGAGCTGTAATCCTCGAATTTTTCCATTTTCATCCAAAATTTCAAAGTAAAATACAAATTAGCAAATAATGTACAAGTACGCGCCGATAAAGGACAGACTTTCACCTCATCATTTCCTTTGTCTCGGGACAATTATGCACATCTTATTTGGCTGCCCAATCCCATTCGAAGATTTACATAACAACGTTAACGCGAGAGTCACAAAATCCACTGTGTAGGGGAGGAGTGTCAAAAGTATCAAATTGCCCCTAAAAGTAATAACTTAGAAATAATATGTTCTTTTCTATATAAAAAAATTGCAGTATATCACAGGGTAACCAGGGTTACATTCTCCGGTAAACATGATACACTTGGTTGGAGATAGATAATATGTTGTGTTTAGGAGACAATACCACAGATGTCCTAAAATCAACGGTCCGACGCGATAACTAATTAATTACCACGCCTCCACAAGGGAGACGAGCAACTGGAAAATTGTTTGGACCTCCTGGTTGCTGAAAGCAGCTCATGACCTGTAATTATATACAGAAGTCTTACATGGAGCTGATTTCTTTGAGGAAGGGGATGGATTTTTCCCCAATTCTTATCTTTTGAATCAGCGGGATGTAAACTTTTTTTAAATTTAATTCCCCAGTGTATTAAGTCATTAATTTGTCTGGACAGTCTCGTTTCCCACAATGCATATTTATGTCACGCTAAGATGTTTTGGTAATTTTTAATCTGTTTTACTCTTCAATCCTTTGACTTCATACTCAGTATTAAATTAAAACCGATCGGTGGATTTCGAATGGATTTTGTAGCATTTAGGGGAAAATGTCGCTCCGTATTTACGAGATGGCTCTTAATTAGAGCCCTTGATTTTCAATTTTTATATCCATCCGGCAACCAGGGTATAGGGTAATAGGCTCTCCGCCCCCTCAAACCCCGAACCTGAGCCCGAGAGCTTGCTCGCAGGCTAGATCCAACATTTTCCCCTCTATCTTGCCAAAATTGTAACGTTCTTTTGATAGCGTCACTCACTGCTTCGTTGGAAGGAACGATTTTTGTGCCGAGCGCAAAAGACATCTGCGTACGTGGGAGGCTAATAAGTACAACGGAATAAGTCATATCCTGGGAACAAAATACTTTGCGGTCAAACCCCTCGAACCCCCATCCTGCTTCCCAGCTCTCCCAGCCCAAGATGACAATACGGAGCGGCTACACAGCAGCTATGTAACCAAGCTCCAGCTGTTATAGTGGTCATTTCATCTGATCTGGGCAAGGCATTCTACTTTCGCCCATCTGATTCTTTATATTTTTAGTCATGTTCGCGATGGTATCAACTGCACCATCTTGAAACCCAGTAGCCAGAATTCATCCTTGGAAAGAAGCGCTGCAAAATTCGCCATGGAGAAAGGCTTCCCGTCTCGGTTCGAGTTGCAAGAGCAAATTGGAAAGTTAGTATACCGCGCGCGATAGAGCGAAAGTTGTTCTCTCGCATGCTTTGGTTGTAAGCGAAACTGTGAATCACCCTGACTCGCGTGTTTGGATTTATTTTGATTTTGTGACTTCTTATCTTCTCGTATAACCGTGTTGATGTTTTGTAGTTTGTATTACTGTCGAAAATTGGAGAGTGTAAAGCGAAATTGTAATGTGTTTGCAGAGGTACTTTCAGTGTCATTCGAAGGTGTTTCGACAAGAGATGCGATCGCGTTTGTGCCGTGAAAATCGTAGATATTGCAAAGATGACTTCTTCAAGCGGCCTGACAGAGGAAGGTAAGATGTTATCTTCTAAATATTTAGCGTAATAACCATGAACAAGGCGATTTTATTTATTATCCTCTCGGCGTTATTCCTTGCATCGTAATGAAAGCAACCTTATATTGCATGTGCGCAAAAACCGTCCAAAAAAATCTTGCGACATAGAACTGTTATACCTGCTCCCATGCCGCGAATAAAAAAGCTAGATTTCTGTCTGATAACAGGCAGAAAAAATTCTCATTTAATTTTTGTTTTGGAAGAATAAACACTCGGCGAAAATTAATTACAAAAGTCCCCAAGGGATAGAAAATAGCCAAACCACAAAGCTACAAAAGATATGTTCCCACACATTGGAGTTTCGTTTATTCTTCTTTGTTGTACCTAATATTGGTCGTAGTTAGCGAAGTGAGATATATTTTCTGACGTTATTATATCTTCGCTGAAGGGGTTGTCAATTAAGAGATCGAGATTTGTATATTTTTGAGCGGATTTTCCGGTAGTTTTCGCGTTCGTGTGTTCGCGTGTTTATGCTTGACCAACGCTTCGATTCGAAGCGTCAATCGCGTAAATTTCAAGAGTAAATTTCAAATACTCGATAACCAAACATTCAGCATTTCTGATCTTAATTTGTTATTGTTAATTCCACAGATTTACAAAGGGAGGCCCGCATTTGTCAGAAATTGCGGCATCCTCATATAGGTACAGATAAGAAATACTCTTGACATATTTGTAATCATATGGTAATTTTTGTTTGGTCTGCCTGTAATTTTCTGCAAGTTTAATTGGGATACCAAATGCTGTATATTGTTTAATACAGAAGAGAGATTAGTTTCATCCCTGATCCCTCTTGAAACAATTTGGCATTTGTTATTTCAAAAAATTATTATTATTTCAAATCAGTGAGTGGTATATTGGAATATCAAAATTAAATTCTTTGGAGGATTGAAGTTTTCCAATAATTCTGAACCACAAAATATCTTTAAATCATTTAATAGAATCAATCAAATTTATTATTTCCTGTTTTGAACAACAAGTAACCTTTTCAACTTGAATAAGCTAACTTTAATGAAAAGCAGAGAATCTATTCAAACATTAAGAAGTTTAGTTTGTAGCAAATAAATAAATGATATTCACATGTGGCAGGTGATTTAGGGGAAAATCAGTATTTTTGAAAATATGTGACAAAAAATGACATTTGAAATCTTAAATTTGGTCGTATTTAAATAAAGATGCCCAGAGAACAAAATTATTGCTTTGAATTGCTAACAATCATACAGTACGAGAATCTAGAAAAAACATCCCAATGCCAGTCCAATTTTCTTCTGAGTTATAAAACTTAGATATCTGGTTCAGGCATCATATTTTAGCATGCACTGAATCTTATCTTAATGTATTGAATCAACAAAACAAAAACTAGTTTCATTGAGATGTCCAATTTGTCTCATATTTGTATTTTATTATCGTAGAATGTTTGTCTCAATGTGTTCATGGTTTAAACCTTATTTTAAAAACCCTACATGGGATCTTGTGTGATCATTCAAATGAAAGCAACTGAGTAGTACTTTCCTGTGGTACTGTTTATTATGCTGTACAAGGTGGTTCTAACGTTTGAGCCTTTGGATAAAATCCTGCAGTGTGACTTATCAAAATTAATGAAAGCTATTGTCAGTGAGCAGTTCTTCCCTGTGGTACTGTTTGTTATGTTATACAAGGTGGTTCTAACTTTTGAGTCTGTGAATGAAATCCTACAGTGTGACCATTCAAATGAAAGCTATCGAGCAGTTCTTTCCTGTGGTACTGTTTATTATGCTGTGCAAGGTGGTTCTAACTTTTGAGTCCAGGTGAAATCCAAAAGTGTGACCATTCAAACAAATAGCTATTGACCATGTGGATGGTGGAAACTTTAGACAATCAATCAAATTAATTTAGAGGTGGAGACTTAACAATTAGTAAATTACCGGTATTTCTTACATGAATGTTACTAGGTGGGAAAGGTCGTTTGAATATTGAGACAATATTATTAAATTTAGTGATCATTACCTTTATTATCGTGACCTGTATGTTTGATATAATGTAGTTGTAGTTCAAAATGAATCTTCGGTCAAACTGATTTCAAACTAGTTTAGTTTTGATTTTCTTTTCTAGATTAATTGACATAATCCTAAGACAAAGAAAAATACACATCAAACTAGTTTGAAATTAGTTTAACCTGAGATCATTTTAAACTACAACATATACATGTACACCAAATTGAAGAAACGTTGTCGGGTGAAAAGCATAAACCATGAATGATGCGACCCAAAGGTTTACTGGGAAGTTGGAAAAATTAATCTTCGTCTGTGACAGAATATACATAATATTAGCACAGGATGAATAAATCATGCTCTTAAATGTCTCAAACAAAAAAAAAACATCTTGATTATCAAGAAATAGAATATTGCTAGCTTGCCAATGCTGCCTACCCAGAATCCCATTCGGTCTCATCGTTCATGGTTTATGCTTTTCACGAGTCAATGTTCTTCAATTTGGTGTATATTGTAGTGATATTGCAAAGAGAAATTGGGTACTAATCACACCTTTTTGTGTAATGTTTTTCAGTTGATATGATTGGAGCGTACTCGATGGATGGTTATATTTATATGGTGTTTGAGTAGTAAGTATCATAACAAAAACATCATGAATGAAACTTATTTATTACGATCAAACCCTGTTAATACGGTCACCAAAAGGACTGTCCGTTTCAACAGGGTGTCATACAAAACGGGTTTTCATGAATAACGTAGCTTTATTCAGTGTTCTCCTTATAAGGCAGTAACAAGTAAAATTTACCGCTTGAAGCAACTGTTGTAAGTTGTTACCTTTGAAGGTCGAAGATGTGCATACGTGAATTTGATTAAAATAGGTCTCTAAATGAAGCGACACGGTGGTCTAGTGGTTAGCGCGTCGGACTTTCAACCTGAAGGTCGGTGGTTCGAGCCTGGTCTCTGCCGTCGTGTTGTTTCCTTAGACAAGAAACTTTACTCCAGACTGTCTCTCTCCACCCAGGTCTAAAAATGGGTACCGGCGACAAAATGCTGGGGGTAACCCTGCGATGGACTAGCATCCCATCCAGGGGGGAGTAGCAATATTCCTAGTTGCTTCATGCTACGGAAACCGGGTTAAGCTCCAGCCGTGTGGGCCATCGTGGCCCAAATGCGAGTTTACCTTTTTTCTAAATGAAGGAAATGGGGTTTCAGAGAACCTAGCTCTACCCCCTTGGAAAGTGAGCCTCAGGCACACATTTTTAGTTTAACCGGTTAGGAATGCTCCCTTACCTGCTGAGCAAAAATTTAGGGAGAACACTGTTATTGTTTTGAATTGTTTTTAAACACAAAGTTCCGGTATAAAAGAAGCTTGGCCCGGCCATTCTCACCTCCAGTCGTCAATCAACCACAGAGGCATTAACAACTGACAAACAACATGTGTCATTATTAAGACCATTGTTAACACAATGTGGAAAAACTTTATAAAAGTTATATATCGGAAGTCTTTATGAACTTCTATTTCTTTTTTTTGCTTAGGTAAAATCTTGGTTTATTAGATTTTTGAAGCAAATTATATTTAAACGATGCACAAGTTAACCACGTTTTGTGACTGAAAGACGCCTTAACTTGCATTTCACACCGGAAAGGGAGAACCAACAACAAAGTCAACCCACATATGGCGTGGCCTCCGTGAATCACACCTGCTCCCCAGGCTGTTAGAGTCTGGTAGGCCAGGTGCCTAAATGAACATATTTATTAGCACTGTTTTTCTTTTTGTTGAGGCACCTAACATTTTACAACATGGACTTCTAAATTTACAGTTTTGGGCTCCTTGGAATATTTTTTAGGTAATAGCTGTGATTACACAGGGCACATCAAGCTAGAAATGGTTTAAAGATAATAATGTTTGATTTCAAATGTGTTTTATTTTGTCTCTACAGTATGGATGGTGCTGATCTGTGTTTTGAAATTGTGAACCGTGTTCATGCTGGATTTGTTTACAGTGAAGCTGTAGCAAGGTTAGAATTGATTTTGATTTTGATTACCAATTGTAGTAAATTATTAATGATACCTTAAGGAGTCTGGAAAAGGTTTTCAGCTGCAACGTGCACTTGTCATGCTTTGACGCACCCGTCAGCTGATTTTCCTATCATAAAGTAGTGCGAGCAGACCATCGGAACTGAAAATATTGCGTAAAATAGCGCAAACCGGAAATAAGTTGTACATAAATTGTGCAACAAACTCAACCCCACATATGATGCCAACTTGGGAAATCGAACCTGGACCACATTTGTGGGAGGAAAACACTTTCACCACTACACTATCTCTGCCCCCTAGGATTGTTTTAGGTTTGTGAACAACAAAATAATGATTTCTTTTCTGTTGTCTGAAAAATGTTATTATTTTTGCAGTCACTACCTCCGACAAGTTCTTGAAGCTCTGGCATTTTGTCATGAAAATGGAATTGTACATCGTGACATTAAGGTAATAAATATCTTCACAACTGGTATTAGGAAATACTGTAGACATGTACATATAAATCTCAAATTTCAATGCATTTTAGAGCTAATTGATTCTCATGCATTGCAGCCTCATAATATACTCTTATCAAGCAAAGAGAATTCAGCACCAATCAAAATTGCTGACTTTGGTGTCGCTGTTGAAATTGGGGAAGAAGGATACATAACAAGTGGTAAGAAATAATAAACAACATTTTTCCTCATCAGTCCTCAAGTAGCTCAACATGTACAGAATGCAGTGTCAGATCTAGGGTATCTGCCCCTTCCTCCCCCCCTCCCCACCCCCAACCATATCGTTCCATAATTGATGGAAGGTCTTTTGGTATACTTTGCTTTACTTTGCTGATTGGTTTTTCCAGTCCCCCCCCCCCCCCCCCCCTCCCCACCCCCTTGTCTTGCAAAAACATTTTTTTCAGTTACTAACATTTTCAATCCCTCACTTTCGATGGAGTCTGAATCCACAACTGGAATGGCTAATTGTTTGCATTATTGACCTTAATTCATTAATACGTGACTGTATTTTGAGTTTGCTTTAAGGTGAATTTTTTTAAATTTTGTTACCTGGTGAAAGCTAATCATCAACATTTTGGAAGAAAAAACACAGGGTTATTCAGATGGTTTATGTAATGATTTGATACACCTATTAACGGATTTATTTACATGCATCTATGTCATTGTAGGCCGAATAGGAACCCCACATTTCATGTCCCCAGAAGTCATAAACAGAGAGCAATATGGAAAGGCTGTAGATGTTTGGGGATGTGGTCAGTATCAATATTTATTTATCTTGCTTTCCGAAAAACAAATTTTTTGTTTTGAACCACAATTTAATAAACCTCACACAGAATTATTTTCTGTTGTGCTGCCGCCCAATACACTGTTTTCTAAGTTGAAAATGAGCATATTAAACCTCTGGTAAGATGCTATGTGTAAGGTTTAGTTGCGCACAAGCCACAGGTGACCCACTCAGCAGGAGCTTAACCCAATTTCCATAGCATGAAACAACTAGGAGTATTGCTACTCCCTCCTGGATGGGATGCTGGTCCATCACAGCGTGACCTGATTTATATACTATGAAGTGACTAGGAGTATTGCTACAGTACTCCCCCCTGGATGGGATTATAGTCCATCACAGAGTGACCTGGTTTATATACTACATGTATGAAGTGACTAGGAGTATTACTACTTCCCCCTGGATGGGATGCTGGTCCATCACAGCGTGACCTGATTTATATACTATGAAGTGACTAGGAGTATTGCTACAGTACTCCCCCCTGGATGGGATTATAGTCCATCACAGAGTGACCTGGTTTATATACTACATGTATGAAGTGACTAGGAGTATTACTACTCACCCCTGGATGGGATGCTAGTCCATCGCAGGGTAACCTGGTTTATATACTATGAAGTGACTAGGAGTATTACTACTCCCCCCTGGATGAGATGATAGTCCATCACAGAGTGACCTGGTTTATATACTATGAAGTGACTAGGAGTATTACTACTCCCCCCTGGATGGGATGCTGGTCCATCACAGGGTGACCTGATTTATATACTATGAAGTGACTAGGAGTATTGCTACAATACTCCTCCCTGGACTGGATGGGATTATAGTCCATCACAGAGTGACTTGGTTTATATACTATGAAGTGACTAGGGGTATTACTACTCACGCCTGGATGGGATGCTAGTCCATCCCAGGGTAACCTGGTTTATATACTATGAAGTGACTAGGAGTATTACTACTCCCCCTGGATTGGATGCTGGTCCATCGCAGGGTGACCTGGTTTATATCCTATGAAGTGACTAGGAGTGTTACTACTCCCCCGTGGATGGGATGCTAGTCCATCTCATGGTGACCTGGTTTATATACTGTGAAGTGACTAGAAGTGTTACTACTTTCTCCAGGATGGGATGCTAGTCTATCACAGCCCGGTTAAATTCGGCATTTTGTCAGCAGTACCCATATATACACCTGGGTGGAGAAAGACAATGTGGAGTAAAGTTTCTTGTCTAAGGAAACACTGCTCTTTGGATGTGAAGTCCAGTGCATAAACCACTGCACCACAGCATCTCCACATATTTTAATAAAATATAAATAAATGTGATCATAATAATTTTTATATAACATGACGGCATTGTTCTTTTTCAGGTGTGATTCTTTTCATTCTTCTCAGTGGATCGTTCCCTTTCCATGGCACAGGAGAAAAAATCTATGAGTCCATCCGAAAGGGGATTCCCACAGTATGTAACTTGTTACTTAGTGTATCATTTGTCTTGTAATAAAACTACATGGAATGCAGATTGTGATGTTTAAACTGCTATAACCATACAAACACAATGTAGTGTCTTGATCTTACAGTACCGGACAGAAATAACTTAACAGAGAACGGTACGCAGAAAGTGTTCCCTTAGCATCCCTAGAATAGATTGTTTCCCGTGAAGAATGGCCCCCTTTAATAAATTGTTAACTGTGTTCAAATTCTATAGATGAGAGCCAAAATCTGGGACAACATTTCCGATGAAGCAAAGGACTTGGTGAAGAAGATGTTAGCACATGATCAGAATGAAAGACTGACTGCACAAGAAGCACTGCAGCATCCTTGGCTCAAGGTAAAAAAAACAACTTATTTAACAAAATTAACACAGTAGAACCTCTTCTAACGGTTTTTTTTTTCTTGTCCCACCTTCTCATTCACTCACTCAAATCCTCTAATTAATAACCTCCCCATTAACGGCCACCTCTCTACAACAGCCATGTTTTCTTGTCACACCTTCTCATTCACTCACTCAAATGCTCTAATTGATAACCTCCCCATAATGGCCACCTCTCTACAACAGCCATGTTTTCTTGTCATGCCTTCTCATTCACTCACTCAAATCCTCTAATTGATAACCTCCCCATAACAGCCACCTCTCTACAACAGCCATGTTTTCTTGTCCAGCCTTCTCAATCACTCGCTCAAATCCTCTAATTGATAACCTCCCCATAATGGCCACATCTCTACAACGGCCATGCTTTTTTGTCCCGTCTTCTCAATCACTCACTCAAATACTTCAATTGATAACCTCCCATAATGGCTGCCTCTCTACAATGGCCAGAAAGGTCTGTCCAAAGGTGGCCGTTGTAGAGAGGTTCGACCGTACCGTAGAAAGTGGTGTACTTGTTTACATCTTATCCTTCACTTCTGTTGGAGAATTGGGTTGCTTTGTTAAGCAACAGTTTTACACGTATGCTTCTATTGGGTGCCTTTTGTTTATTTAAATTTGTTTACCAGTTACTGTATTTACTTCATATTGTTTCTGTAGAATAGAGAAGTTCCTCAAAGAATACACCTCCAAGATTCAGTTGATGAAATGAAGAAGTTCAATGCCAGGAGAAAATTAAAAGTAATGTGCAGTTGACACCTTTTGTAATTATTTGCCAAAGATAAGCATAAAAGAGGGACTCTTGCAAAATAATGTCTCTGGAAATGACTGATTGCTTGTTTGTTTTTTAACTTCTTTAGGGAGCCATCTTGGCTGCTGTTGCAAGCAGAAAATTTCCAAGTAAGATAATATTTCTAAATGTGTTGCTCTTTTACTCAAACTTTATTTGTAACTTACTCTATCACATGAAAGAATAGACAAGAATAGTTTTATTTTCTCTTAGTTCAGCTGTTTCTGTTTGCTTGTTTTTTTTTTAATGCACAAGAATCCAAGACAAATATTATTAAAGTATTTTCTTATCTTTCTTTCAGTGGCTAATGGAGATGTTATTGGGTCCCAGGTAACTCATAAACTATTTTGTTATATAGCTGGAGTTTTTGTCAATACAACGCGCGCGTTGATTGGTTGATTCGTCACATGACATCTAACAAACAAACTGTTTACAGCAAATTGTGCTGAGCGGGCAACATTTGCGAAAGCGGGCAACAATTTTGACATCAGAGGGTAACATTGCACTGTTGCCCGCTAGTGCACGTGATCAGACCGTGACAAAAGGTGGCATGATTATGATGGATCGAGTGCTCGGCGCATTTTTCAAACTGTCTTGTGTTGTGTTTTTTTTGTGTTGCTATATAACAAATCACTTAATGACTGATCCCTCGGGAAACAAAATTCACTGTTTCCCTCGGGACTAGTCATTAAGTGTTTAGTATTTTCCTTAGATAAACAAAATACGACATTATTTTTGTGGAAAAGTTGTAAAATGGATATTAAAGCAGAGGAAGGTTTGCTCAGTAGCTGTTTTCTTGGCCGTGTTCCAGGTGATAAGGGAGGATTTAATTCACTTTGTATGTACGCTAACCACTTACTTCATGTCATTTTTACAGGATGATGTTTTTGAATACGAAGATGATGACCTTACTGCATCAGGTAGAGTTTCTGTTTGATAAAGATGGTCTTAAAAGGAAAGTAGTTGCTCTGAGAGCGGCAAATGTATAATTATTTTTGCAATGATGCTTGCATTTTACTGTTTTTAAAAAATACAGCCATGGACATGGAGTTATAAGTGAGCTTGTTGCCTTACTGACCCTTGTGTACTCGTGTTCCACAGGGGCTATAGGTCAGCTTCTTGACTCACTAGAAGAGATTCAAGTCCTCACTGGCGCTAAAAATGATGATGTCAACTTTCTTCAGAACTTTTTTGAGCATCAAACCTTGCAATCTTTACTGGAGGTGAGAACGTTTGCGGATTTTCTGATAAAAGCAATCTCATGTTATGTTCTTTTAGAAAATAACCTCTGCAAAAGTTACCATCTTTGACTAAAAAAAGGATTTTAATCATTCGTTACTGGGTAAGTGGGTTAGTTTCTAAAGAAACTGGTGCTGAGTTTTGGGTCCTTTGAGACTGAACGATGACCTATCATTCTAAGTCTTCTGTCAAAACGTGAATGATCGAAAAAAGGTCCAAAAGCATCGAAAACAGAACTTTTAAAACGCCACTGCCCAAATTGAAAACGGAGATTTGTGTTTTACATGATGTGGATGGCCAAATAGACAAAAACGGATCTTTTTTAAACGGTTTGTTGGAGGAAGTCTTAGGTCTTGGTCTTAGTACAATACTTGCTAAATAGATTATTGGACAACATTAGGAGGTTATAAGGGAATTCGCTACAAGGTAGCTTTCTTGATTGTTTTCAATCCCTCATGTTTGAAAGGAAAACGCATACGTACGGACGTACAGACAGAAAACGTTTTAAAAACGCGTTTTCAAGGAGCAATGTCACACCGGGGATTAATTTGGTCAATACTCTACTAAATATTTGACTATAAACATCTTTACTCTTTCGTAAAAGGCTCTTAGAGCAATTTATAGCTTTAGTGCACTTGAACAGTAATTGTTAAAAAAATACAGAGCATTATTTTTATGTTTCCATTCATACAAATATGTTCTTTGGTTTAACAAGACTTACAACATGATTCTAAAAATGGTAACATTCAGAGCATTGCCCGTTTAAAAACATTCGTTTGAAAATAACAAAGAATGAAAACTGAAAAGTTATCTCTGCGACCTTGAATTTTTTGCATATTGTGGGATTCGTTTAAATGGATTTCCAGACAATTAGCAGTTTAAAAATAGAAACCGTTTTGCCCTTTGGAAACCTAATGAGATTGTGTTTCTCTTGAACGAACGTTTTCCTTATCAAGTTAAATTAAAATCGCTTTTTAACATGCCAATGTCATTTAAAACCCAAATATAATTGGCTTGACAAATTGGTTTAAATATTCAATTTTAAAAATTCTAGAACTAGTATTTGGTGGTTTTGTTTTCAAGTTCCTTTTTCCTCTTTCTTTAAAATATCTACTCATCTTTGTTCCTGTTTTATTTGTATTACTCGAGGTTATTTTAACTTTTCAATCGAAAATTCGTGACGGATTCTTTGCGCAACTTGGGTTAAATAGATTAGTGGTTTTCCGATATTTAAATGTTATCTTCTGTCCGTTAATAATTGATTTCGTTTGTCATACGTCCGTATAACTTGACAAAACATCGCTGGCAAGTTTAGTTCAATACATAGTTTATTTCAATCCACAATGCTACAGGTATACGACCGAAGCCAAGAATGGACGGATGAAAACCGGACATGTCCGTTAAACTCATCGCCCAGCGCCGTACAAGACGCCAAAGAGGTAAAAAATAGTGTAAATTAAAGAGGCTTTTCTCTTAAATAAGTTAACCACACGCCAGGCCAAGTTTTTTTGTCGAGGTTGCTTCTTTGTCGAGGTTTTTTGTCGTTTTTGTTGTTGCTTCTTTGATAAGTTTTTTTTGTCGACGTTGCTTGGTAAAGTATTTGTGGCATTGTTAAATTGTTCCTGTTGGCTCACAACAAGGCCGAGTTTAAGTTGTTTTATGCCGGTTAATAGCGGGAAGCATACATTTCCAAGCCTGAATGTGTTTATAATTAATAATACAACCGAGTCGGCTCTGCAGTTTTTGTCTGTTATATTGTATTTCTCACAAGTCTTGTTTGTTTGTTTTATGGTATTGCTGTTTGGCGTATTGTCCATGGAACAAAAGTCGTTAATCTTGAATTTGCTGCTGTTATTTACAAATTATTTGCTGTAAAACGATAAGACAACCCGTTCAGCCTCAAAATTTGAAATAATTTAGAATTTTTCTTGATTGTTTACCAGAATGTTTTGAAACATTTTCGGCCGAGAAATAACTGATTCGTAATTTTCCCAAGTTGATGTTTTTCTCAGTTCTTATCACCTGTCAGAATGACAATGTATTGATATTACTGGGAGAATTTACCTGTTAGTCCTTTGGTCAAGTTCCTTTCTGGTTTGAAAAGCTTTAGTGTGGAAGCCCAAGCGGGCTTTAAAACGTCTTAATTGTTTTCGCTAGAGTAACCTTCATGCTAACATTAATGATATTTTTCCTTTATGGTAGGTTATTGACCTGGTCGAGTACAAAGCTGAAGACGATGACGATTGTTACGAACTGCAAAATATCTTGTCGGACCCTCATGTTGCGGTAAGTCGTGATATCCTCTGGTGACAAAAAAAAAAAGTGCTTTTCAGTTGTTTGAACCTAGAAGGTGTTATTTGAAATGATTCATACTGATCGGGACTCTTTTTAGCATACAAGAAAAATGCCGACTTTTTGGACATATTGGCTTAAAAAATTTGTTAATGATATTTCTTACATGATACCTAACGGTTCGCCCGTACTCATTTATACACCCGGCCCCGGTTAATCTGTGGATAGCGCTATCTATCTTTTGAAATCTCTCTGTCAAGTGGTTAATAGTCATCGAACCTCATTTAACGGACCCAAGTGTTGCGTAATGGTCGTTTCCTTTCCGAGAGCGGAAGAATTTGGTCGACGCCAATTTAGCCGCCCGCACATTTTTCAGGGGCACCTCTCGGCTGGAAACTGGTACCCACTCCAGGCCTCGCTTTCGTTCTCGTACTCAAACTCCCCGGCATCGACCGCACTCTTTTAATCTGTGATTACTAGTAACAAAACCGTTTTTCTGACCAGGCTTTGCTACAGGCGCATGACGAAGTGTTGAAGAACACTTCCGGTGTGGAAGTGAATCCGTATCAGACGGATGGAAGCCCGGGGTATAACAGCCGGCAGATGGATGACTCCGTGGGAGATCGGCCGGAAAAACTTACGCGTGTACGGCTGGTTCAGTTCCACAAACATCCCAACGAACCCATGGTAAGTTCTCACTGTAAGCTGGCATGTGCGCAATGTGGACTTGTCATTCGTGCGTCCCGTGGAAAAAGTGAGCCCGCACCTCTTTATTGGTGGTTAGCGCGCTTTAAAAGAAGAATACCGCTGAAGCTCTTCTTGCCTTCGTCAGAGCAAATCAAGAAATTGTCGGTTGGGTACATAAAGGTTCAAAAGCTCGCATTTCGAGCACTAGCCCTTCTTTAGAGCAAATCAAGAAACTGCCATAGCGATCTGCGATTTTAATCAGTTAAAATTTAGAATAACAATTCATCTTCCGATTCAGCACTCTTAACTCTTTATTCGACTAATTTTTCTTGTTTTTCACGTCACCACAGCGTAGCTCCACCGTTTGATACAATGGCCAATTTACCTTATTAATTCAGTTGATAAAACCGTACAAAGTGAAGTTTTAGATGGTTGTATGTACAGCAAAAACTGTGGTGTGTTTGTTTACAGGGAATCACTCTAAAACTTAACGAAGCAGGAAGGTGTATTGTTGCAAGAATTATGCATGGCGGAATGATCCACAGACAAGGTTTGTATTTACTTCAGTATAATCATATCTATATTATCGTGACTTTTCTGGCTGTGTTTACAGCTGTGGACCGACACAAACGTTAAAGAAACGTTTTCTGGCATATAACGCTACTGCGCATGCGTATTGATGTTTTCGTCAAACCTACAAGTTGTCTGTGAATTTTGTTTCCTCTTGATAATAAAATAAAATAAAGAACCCTTACAGCTGTAGTGGGACGAAAGAAAAAATGTTTGCTTGGTGGTCTAGTTAATAAAACAACTGAAAAT
The DNA here is from genome assembly GCA_022457155.1 of Cladopsammia gracilis. Taxonomy (NCBI): domain Eukaryota; kingdom Metazoa; phylum Cnidaria; class Anthozoa; order Scleractinia; family Dendrophylliidae; genus Cladopsammia; species Cladopsammia gracilis. The sequence continues at coordinate 982,604 of JAJGOT010000257.1, forward strand.
TAATGTTTATTGTAAATGCCCTCCCACAAGTGTGGTGTGCGGTTGGCTTATAAGATACATTCGGCGAAGGTGAGTTCTTTGCCTTAAACTAATGAGTAAGGAAAATAACGATCTGGGTGACGCCAGATCTTGTGGCTAGTGTCACTTTCAATTTTTCACGGGGTTGCAGGCTGCCCTCGGGTGACCCGCTTACTTCTGCGGGATGCCCGTGTTGTAGCGGCCTCCGCAACAATCCCCCACTTTGAAAGAGAAAAGAATGTTTTAACTGAATGATTTGAGAATGGATCGTTGCCCGATTTTCAATCTGCTACAATCAGTACTGTTTTCCATATCAAGACTGTGACGCCATTGGTTTAGGTAAAGACGAAGCATATATATATTATATATCCATTGGCCGTGTACACTATTGAAAGACCAATACCAGTCGCAAGTATAGATACTTTTGAAGCATATATCGATGTCGCTCGTTCGCTCTTTTCTACTACTTCCACTGTACTGAAGTTATAACCGCCGCGAAAGGATTCAAATTCAATAAACTTAACTTGGGTTTTCTGCTTTCAGGCACGCTTCATCACGGTGACGAAATTCGAGAAATAAATGGAATTAACGTGGCAGATAAATCAGTTGAAAATCTTCAAGCTATTTTGGTGAGTGCTGCCGTTTAGCAGTATCACGTTTTAGTTTGGCTAAAAAACGTGGCAAAATATGGAAGAAAATGGAAACTTCTTGAAAGGTTTTCGCTTTCGATGAAAGCAAGGAATATGCCTTTTGTCGAGCTGATTATGAAAATCAACATTGCAGCAAATTCTTATTCTCATAGTTAACAGTGAAAGAAAAGTGTAGAGATTGATTAGGATAATTTATTTTTATTTATTTTTACAGCGCGAGGCCAGCGGGAATGTGACTTTCAAGATCGTACCCAGCTCAAGAAATATCAACCAAGTTTCTGAGGTAAGTGCTAGGTGATGGGACTTCTAACTGCTGCTAATAGATGCACGGAATATTTGCTGAAAAGTGTAATTAATAAAGTAAACCAAGCTCGCCACGAGTCTCAGTGTTAAGAGCTGCTAACCAATGCGCCGAAGGCAATGAGTTTGATTCCTGCCTTAGAATCACAGTTTTTTGTAGACTTCTCGTGATCATGTCAAACTGATTTTACTTAAAAGATTCCTTAATTTACACAATGCCAATCTTACTGGTTTATAGGAAGCAATTTCGTGAGTCAGTTTTGCAAATTTTTAAAGGAATACAATCAACTGAAACGTGAACCTGCGTACGATGTTTTTCTTACACGAGCACCGTTCTACGCTTTACATATCGTTTTAAACTTTTAAAAAATATTCCTTGATTGAAGCACGTTTTCTGTCGGTAATGTCACACGTTTTACCAAACTGACTGCTTTACTGGACTCGCCGTATGTTTTACATAACGGGTTCGTACCAACATACCGCTGCATGTTTCAGGTGTACGTGCGGGCGCTGTTTGATTACGATCCTCGCGGGGATGACCTGATCCCTTGTCAGCAGGCCGGTTTATCATTCTCCTGTGGGGATATCATCCAAGTTGTCAGTAAAGCTGATCCTTACTGGTGGCAGGCCATGAAGGTGGATGATTCTGAAGGGTTTGCAGGACTTGCTCCGTCACCCGAGCTGCAAGAGTGGTTAGTAATTCTGACATGATCAAGGGCCAAGTGCATAAAACTTAACTTTGGACGCAACAGCTTATGTCGGGCTTTCAGCCCAGTAAAACTTTATTTTAACGTCAGACGTTAGCAGTTACGTCAGTTTTATGTAACTGGCCCCAGGTGTTAAATTCTGATGTAATTGATACTTCTGTTTGTCTTAGGAATGTAATGAACTGTTGGGATCGAGATTAACTTTTGAACGTCGTATCCCAAATGTGGTTTTCACGTTACGTCACGGCGACCATGTTGGTGCACACCTACAAAAGAACTTTAATGAACTTCTTTTGTTATGTGTACCAACATGGCCGCCATGGCCTTTGTCATTTGAGTGCCACAGGACTGAAGGTCGCGTGAGTGAAAACCATCTATTGGCTAGCGTCGTTTCCGATTAATATAATAGTGGTTTGGCCTTTTTTGTTACAAGCCACTTCTGTACAAACCTAAAATAATTGTTGCTAGTCTGTCCGTATCTGGTTACCATATATGTCGAGTCTTGCTTGGAAATTGGGCGTTGATCATTGGCAAGCCGAAGTTAAAGGAGACATGATATAAAAGGATAATATGTGAAAGTCGTTTTCTGGAGATAAATATGCTTAGGATCAGGTGGCTTGGACATGTACTAAGGATGTACCAGGAACGAATACTACAGAAGGTCAGAGTACCTTCACGTAAACGTGGGAGGCCAAAAACAACTTGGAGACCGACAGTGATGTCCATGAAGCTGGAAGAAATGGGCTCTCGTGGGAATAAGCACAGGCTACTGTTATGCACATACCACGGTTGTGAAAGTCGACTGTCCTCAGTTATGTTCTGCTAGGGAGGAAGAGGAGTGAGCGAGTAAGTAAGTGGGTGTGTTCAGAGATCTAACACAGCGTACCCTTTTTCCATTTTCAGGCGAGTTTCGTGTATAGCTGCGGAAAAAGCCAGGAAACAAAATGGTGGTGAGGAAAACGTTGTTGTTGCCTATTTATTGGGCGTCATGGGATGGGTTAAAGCAGCAGTCAGACACAAAAAGACAACGTCACATCCGGTTCTAGTAAAAAGCGTCTATCAGTGTCCTACATAGCCGTTTTTGGAGATCGTTGTTTAATGCCTCTCTACAAATCACGACAAATAGTGGCTGCGTGGAAGACTGAGAGATTATAAGCCTGCAAATTTGCAAGAAATGCGGTAACAAATCGAAATTAAAACGGTAACAGTCCCCATTTTTGGCGCAGATACTCAACTTAAAAATTTGTAGTATTGTGCCAAAACTGCGCACGCGTCGCTCGTGGGCTGGTGATACCGCTGGTATTATACTGTGGGCAACAATTACGGAAACAATGAAGAGTGAAAGACTGAAGGACGAACTTTACAAACGTCGTAGATGTTTCTTGTCGTTGGCTGTTTTAACGGAAAAAAAAACTTACTATTTCAAAACTTGTTGTGAAAACTAAGGGTAATGATTCGTAGAAGTTGGAAACCAAATTTTTCATATGCTGTTTCTGTGTTTTTTATTTCAGCGACCTGCATTTGGTTCAGCAAGAAAAAGAAGGGTGGCCGGGATAAATACGTGGCTAAGCATAATGCAGGTTTGTACACACACGGGTAAACTGCAAATTAACAGAGTTTGGGTCACCATATAAAGCGGTTTTCAATTGCTTTGGTGTTACATTGCTACGCTTTGTGATTGGCTAAAAAAATCTCACGCCACTTTCTCAACCAATCACAAGTGAAACCGAAACCAATCGTGACTTGCTCGCACGCGTTTTCCCGCGCTTGGCGCCGCCGACATGTATGTGCTTCGAGTTCTGATTGGTTCATTGGATTGTCTGTGTCTGTTGTGATTGGTCAGAGTAATTACTTTGGTTTTGGTTTACGACACTCAAGTGAGAACCGCCCAGTTTCTTTCTGTTTTTCTTTGTAATGCCGTGTTACTGCAGTTATATTCAGCTGGATGCAACAACAAGTAATGAGACATTTGTTTTTATTTCTTTCTCAGTGTTCGATCAACTTGACCTTGTGACATATGAAGAGGTTGTCAAGTTGGATTACTTTAAACGAAAAACGCTTGTTCTTCTTGGTAAGTTGCGTGATTGAAATAATAATTCTCAAAACTGATTAATATTCCTTTCTTTTTAGTCAGTTCTGAGAAAATTGCTTTGAGTCTCACAGTGATAACAGTGCGTACATGTATGTCTATTCTAGAGAGAAAACTTCATTCTTGAGGTTGAAGTAGCGGCGCTTTGTTTTAGGCCAACTACTCAATAAATTTGGCCTTATTTGCGTTCCCGTGATAATAACAAGAAAAAAATCTCTTCACATACCTTGTTTAGCTATTCCAGGGATTCCCTTGTCAAATCATGATACATGTAGACTTAGTATAAAGTTCTTTTCTATTTCTGGCCAAAGAAATTAATGTTGTTCTAATAACCTAATTTCTTTAGTTTCATTGGCACGTGACTTCTAACCAGAAATATTTGAGAGTTGCGCTTTTTTAGTTTTGACTAGTTATGCTACATGTTCTACAGCTATTTCAATAGACCTCTTTAGCTTGTACATTTTGTTTTCCCAATGTAGGTCATGTGATGTTACCCTAGAGAACTGTTTCTTTTAAATTTTGTTTTCTTCACGTGCATATGTATGCATAATTTGTGAAAAGACAAAGAACAAATTCCCTTGAGAACATCACATGACCTACAATGGGAAAACAAAATGTACAAGCTAAAGAGGTCTATTAACGTTGTCGGATGAAAGCTTAAAGCCAAGACCGCAAGGTAGTATGGGTTAGGGTTAAAAGCCATTGTATAAAAATCCCATCCCACCTTGCGGTCTTGGCTTCGCCTTTTTCATCCGACAACGTTAATTGAAATAGCTGTATACCTAATTCAATAAAGGTTGCTTTGGCAATTGGTCATTGGTAATTGTGCTTTGGCATTTGGGCATACGGAAAACAATGCAATGCTTTGCTTGAGTGACCGCCAAACAATAGCTTCCCAATGCCCAATGCCCAATGACCAAAGCAACCTTTATTGAATTAGGTGTATTCGTTACTTAGTTGTGCCGTTTCCTTTCAGGCGCCCATGGTGTTGGAAGAAGACATATAAAAAACACACTTATCAATAAATATCCAGAACGATTTTCGTATCCCATTCCTCGTAAGTATATATCATTTATTTTCTTTAACCATTTCAGACTGTCCATAGCCTGCCATTTTCTTGTGCCGTTGTTTCATCCACAAACTCAAAAGTTAAAGCACCTTGTACAATACAATAAACAGTACCACATGAAAGCACTGATTAGTAGCTTTCATTTGATTAGTCACACTTAGATTTCATCCACAGACTCAAAAGTAAGAACTACCTCGTACAGCATGATAAACAGTATCACAAGAAAGTACTGCTCAATAGCTTTCATTTGAATGGTCAAACTTTAGGATTTCATCCAGAGACCCACAAGTTAGAACCACCTTGTACAGCATAATAAACAGCACCACAGGAAAGTTCTGCTCAAGAGCTTTCATTTGAATGGTCACAATTTAGGATTTCATCCACAGACTCAAAAGTTAGAACTACCTTGTACAGCATAATAAACAGTACCACAGGAAAGTGCTGCTCTGTAGCTTTCATTTGAATGGTTACACGTTAGGATTTCACCTACAGTCTCAAAGGCGTTAACAAACGTCCGTAAATCTTTCTGTCAGATACAACTCGAGAACCCAAGGATGGAGAAGAGGACGGAAAGAACTATTTTTTTGTGTCCGCTGAAGAAATGTTAGCTGACATCGAAGCTAACAAGTACCTTGAGTACGGAACACACCAGGGAGCCATGTATGGCACTAAACTAGACACAATCCGGGACAATCTCAACCAGGGGCTCACAGCCATACTCGACGTGGAACCCCAGGTAACGGGCCCTTTGGTTCATTATTGTGAACGCAGTATGATCTAGTCTGCCGTTTTCTGTAATCATTCGATGGATTAGCATCCGTTACGAAAGCTTTTGTTTTTACATGAAGACGAAAATATTCATACACTTAACCACTCTTTTATCTGTTTAATTTTAGGCTCTAAATGTTCTTCGGACCGCTGAATTCTCGCCGTATGTTGTGTTTATCTCGGCTCCCACGATCATTGGAAACGACAACGCGAAAATCCCGTCCACACCGAATGGAGACATCGCGGTAAGTGTGAACTTTGATTTCGGTTACACTTGAAAAAAAAAAACGCTTTAATATTTTAATCCCTTGCTCATGCCTCCATAATTGGAGAAAGTGCCGACCTACCTCAGAAGAAACTAGGCTAGGTAAGACAATTAGTTTTAATTCTTTTTTTTTTTCAAATATCTATTTATCTAAATATTCAGATCGTTCAGTCTATCCGAGGTGTAAGCGAACTCCCCGTGTGAGTGGCCTCGTGATGTTAGTAATGTAACAAGTAAATAGTTTGGCTAGTTCACCCACTGTCTATGTAAGTTCAACTGTGGTGCAGTGTTGATCATGTCTACGTTGTAAACAGGCGATCACGGTTCGATTCCTCGCTGTTGAACCATATTTTCACATAGTACGTTTTATCGTGCCTTCATACGTTTAAGACAATTAGTTTTACTCCATTGCCTCACAAACTGTGCTGTGGTTTGTTCCAGGACGAAAGCCTTCAGCGGTTGGCCAAAGACTCGGACAACCTTCGCAAGACCTACGGACATATGTTCGACCTCACGATCATAAACAACGATATAGATGACACCATTCGCCTCCTGGAGAATTCTTTTGAACGACTCCGCACTACCCCCCAGTGGGTCCCCGTGTCATGGGTATACTAACCTCACCCTACCCCTTGTAAGGGTTCACGCATTGAATAAGTCACGTGATGCGAACTAGACATGGCGTCATCCGCGAATACAATGGACATGACATCACTAGTCTCAGTCCCTCTGCGCCAGCATTTCGACGGTGCAACTTGTACAGTCATTTCACCTATACCGTTCGTAATGCCACTGTTGATAAATGAATGCGGTGTTGAATCGCCATCAGCTCATTACTTTGAATCCACATTTCACGACAAAGCCTGGATATTACGCGGAGCTGTGCACCATGGTCTCCTCGATATCACACGGAGTTTTGCAAGGGGAACTGTGTGCCATAAAAGCCTCGATATCACGCGGAGTTTTACAAGGGGACCTGGGCGCCAGAGTAGGGTATTTTCAAAGCCCTTATCCGCCATATAAGGGCTATTGCTCAATATTGAAAATAGATATGTATGTGGAATAATTGAGAATATGCTTTTCTCTAGACAGAGCAGAGTGGGGAATTTCAACTGATTTTATATATGGGAATGGACTTGCAGCTGTGATGTGTTTGATTGTTTCACCGAACACTTTTCTATGTTGCTGCTCTGTAAAGCGTTTTATATAAATTTGTTGGCTGCAGTTGTCTTGGACTGCAGTACTGCTGTTTCTCTTTGGAAAAAAAGGATCAAGGGGAATTAATTTTTACCGCATGACGCGAACCAGAGATTAGGTACTTGCTAGCTATATCGGAAACGCAAAAGGAAAAATGTCGTTTTCTTCGAGCGAATCAAAAACGGTGATAATTATTTGCGCGTTTTTCGATTTTTCTTGCTGATCAAGAGCTACGCGCGGTGTCAGGAGTTTAACACGCGGCCGCCGTGATGAAGTTCGAGGCGCGCGTGTTAACAAGCTCAAATTTAGTTTGCATGCGGTTCTAATTTGACACCTGTGAGACTTGTGTCTGTTGTAACCAAAAGATACTTTTCTGTTTTTTTTTTTAAGAAAACGTTTGAGTTATTTTCCAATAAATGGCAATATTATAATCAGACAAATTTAGGGTAACGTTTTTGCTCTTTTACGTTTTTCATATTTTTACTAAAATGATTTTCGTTTGTTTTAACTGAATCTGCATCTGAAGTCCCAAGAAAAGGATTAATTTTTTTTATCATGATAATATATACATCAACGGTTTTCCTTAGACTGACTAAAAATAGTATGTATTTGAGCGATACATTTCGTGTTGCGTTTACTGTTCTCTCTGGTGGCCCAATTGTACAACTTCTGAACCAATGAAAGAAAACATTTCAACCAATCATTGCATTGCATTGCATTGCATTTTGTACTCTTGTTATTGGTTGCATTTTGCTCTGCGTTTTGATTGGTTTGTTACAAGTAGAATTTGTTGTGATTGGCCACATTAGGAAAGTTTGGAATGGGTTTTTTGTCTGTCATTTGTAAAACCGGTTTTTCGTGTTGTTTTCTTTGTTTAAAAACCCTATCCACGGTAATTCAAGAGCCAACTAGTTAGCGGCCATATTCCTAAATCCTTTTACAAAGATGTCGTTACGCTTATTTAAGAGTAGGACTTAGATTTTGTTATATCGCATTTGTCAGTGCTTTTAGTGAAGTGTACGAAAGGCGTTGGTTAACTAAATAAGCGTCTCGTAGTTATTTAAAACGCTATAATTTAATGTACGTCTGTGCACTTCCAAGTATTTAGACCCAGTAGATTTCTCAGCTGTGGGAGTGATCAAATTATATCTTCTTCCCAACGTACTAATTAAGAGTCAAGTGTCAAGCTTATGAGAATTTAAAGAATGGTTATTGAGGGCTGATATAGTTTGATCAAATTCTCCCAACTAGACTAGGAGAAATGTATGGAATCCAGTAAATAGGATTTGTATGTTAATAAGAGAGCTTTAAGTCAATATTCATCACTGCTTATGATGATGTTTATGAAGTCGTTTGAAGCACAGCGACATGTTTTTCCCAATCAAATGTCAGGAAACGGTACATTGCCCAATAGGAAACAAAACCCAAATCACGTGGGTAATTTTCCCGCCTTTACGTACCGCCTACCACCGATTTTGACTTCTTAATTCCCTCGAGTAAAAATAATGAACACTTAAAGAATAGCTTAAAACTGCAAGCAAACACACCAGTTAGACAGGAGCAGGGGCGGTCCAAATTTGTTAATTGAATGTTGTCTTAACACTGTAAAATAGCCCGGATGGTGGTCGGAACTGGACAAGATTGAAACAAATTGCATTGAGCAAAACTCAGTTTGTTTGGGTCTGTCAAAACTTGAGAATCTTACATATGAAATATCGTTTGTTACGTGGGCATGTTTGCAGTTCTTAAATAGATAAACACGAGACATAGCCTCTTTAGAGCGATTTTCAGCCGCGTATCGAAAATACCCTAATGCCTTTAATTTTTGCGCGGGTTTCATTTTGTTAGTATTTTCGCGCACCGTCAAATATTCATGAAAATTAGTGTTCAGAAAAAGAGAATATAAATGTGCCACTTGTTTGCTATTAACTGAACTCACTTTTGTACATTTCTTCTTTTCTCTCTGCGAAAATAAAGAATATTGATTACCGCGGTAATCAAAAGTGAAACCATAACAACAAAACCATTCGCGACCCGCTCGCGTTTTCCCGCGCTTGGCGCTGGGTACATGTATTTTCTAGGAGTTGTGATTGGTTCACTGGATTGTCCAGGTTGCTATGGCGACACTCAATTGAGAATCGCTCTAAACAGAAGTCGTGTTATTTGTAATGTGTAATAAATTTGCAGATAAAGAGTCTCCCTGACTGGCACAATTGTGTGATAAAAGTAAGTTTTTCTTTAGAGGGATGATGTACACTTATAATAAAGTATTTGAAACCTGAACAGGACGAGTTAATGTTTTATCAGCGACCATGCCCAGGGACCAAAACCGGCTCTTGCCATGACTTCAACCTGAACGTCAAAGCCAAAGAGATTCGGGTAAAACATAGCATCCTTTTTCGCTTCCCTTTTTCGCTTTCCTTTTTCGTTCCCAGCAACAAAAATCACGTTTCGTAAACATGCAAGAGAGGTGTCAGCGAACAATGTAGAATTGAGACAGAAACACCACACGTACAAGGAAGTAACGCTCGAGGAAAAGTTTGAAACGATACCATGTTTACCATGTTTCGTAAACAAGAGAGGTCATGTATTAAACACGTGGACGTCTCAGCAAACAGTGTAGCATTGAGACATAAACACCAGCACAGGTCCAAGGAAGTAACGCTGAAGGAAAAGTTTGAAAAGATACCATGTTTCGTAAACAAGACCATGTAACACGTGGACGTCTCAGCAAACAGTGTAGCATTGAGACAGAAATACCTCGCGTTCATGGAAGTAACGCTCGAGGGATTATTGGCGAAATTTCAAATAGCGGGGAGACGGTGGTGGGCCCCTACCCCCTGCCCTAGATCCGTCACTGTGTAGTACTTGGACGTGTCAGCGAACAGTGTAGCACTGGGACAAAAACACCACACGTTCAATGTTCAAGGTAGTAACAGGAAAAGTTTCAAACGGTTAAGTTACAATGTTTCGCAAACAAGAGAGGTCATGTAACACTTGCACGTGTACACAGCGAACAGTGTTTGAGACGCTAGTGCTGAAACACCACATGCTCAAGGAAGTAACGCTCAAAGAAAAGTTGAAACGATACGATATTTCGTAAACAAGAGAGGTCATGTAACACGTGGACGTGTCAGCAAACAGTGTAGTATTGAGACATAAACAAAACACGTACGCTTTGATACACGTACACAACACACAGGAAGAAACTTTATGTGGCGAGTGAATATAAAAGAGAGCACGCTGGATTATGCTTTCAAACACCTCAGTGATCAAGACAGTAAGGACAATAACTTGCAAGTAGCGAGAACTCGGAGAGCAGAGCATTCATTTTGTCATTGTGAAAACATGGTAGGTATAGCTGAGTTATATTTTAAAGATAATCCTGTCATTATATTTTAGTGTTCTAGTTTTCGCGTTTCCGTAAATATGCTGAATGTGCCACGAAAGTTGAATAACTTTTAACGAAGTTTGAATGCTAACTCATGCATTCTTACGCTAATTTGATTGTATTTTGTTGCCAGGCTTTTCGTCGTGGAACCTATCAATTGATTTTCTTGTTCTTGTCTTTGGCCATACTGAACGTTTCCGTTGTTAAAGGTAGTGTTAACCCTTGAAATTCCTAGACGCCGCGCGTGACCATTTACTGCACCTTTCAATTACGCGTGAACTCAGTGTGAACTCTGCTTACCGGGCCAGCCCGGCTCATATAATCAAGCGCTATAAAGGCTACATTTTACACTGCCGTAAGCCCCTGAAAAATGGATCCAAATTCACCAATCACAACCCAAAAAAATGATCTGTCCGCCACGATATTTGCAGTAATGAGGAAAAAAAACTGTTGGTTGATTTTTGAACTTCAAAGTTCGCGTGTTATTTAAAGGCGCAGTTAACTTAATGCATGAAAGCTACAGTGCAGTAATTTGTGATGTTGTTAGTTTCTACGACTACTACAATATTTTACAATTAAAGGCTCCTACGAGTCAACTCGTGAATACGAAACCTTTCCTACGACTCACTGGATTTCTTGGAAAAGCTGCTGGCTCTTGATTGTTTTAAATATAGTTTTTTGGTTTTCAAGGGGTGTTCTAATCCACCGTAGGAAAAAAGATGGCGGCTGTTCATTTTGCATGCGAGTATTCACGGGTTAAAAAGCAGTAAAGAGAGAAAGAACACTTACAGTAGCAGCTAGAGTCCTAGAGCCTAAAAACATTGATAATGAAGACAATTATGCAGACCCTGACACCTTTATCGTGTTCTAGGAAGCTGCTTTGATACATGGAGCAGATGTTCTCGATGGAGCTATTGGATCACTGGAAAAGGATGGCTGACTTGTCATGACAGGTAAATTTATATTTCATGTTCACTTTGCACCCCCACTACTCTCCCCGAATAGGAACCGAATAAGTAAGAGACTGTACAAATCCCTTTGAAGCCCTGAATTATTTTTAGGCTTCTTTAGAATTGCTTAAATTAGAAACAAAACTGCGATGATCATTTTTTTTTTTTTTACTTTAGGGCCATTCCATTTTATTCACACCCACCTACGGATGAGATTTTCTGAGGGGGCCTTCAAAAGTCATTTCTGAGGTGGTGGCTGTGTCGGCGCCTTTGATCTTTTGAATATTTCTGAGCCGGAGAAAAAATTGGTTATTTTTGAGGGGCGGGGGGTTGGGAACATGTCGGCATTTTGATCTTTGGACCCCTGAAATAGAAACTGACAAAAAGGATTAAAATCCACCAATCACAACCCACAAACATGACCTTTGGACCCTGTCGAGATAAACATCCCAAAGACGAAACTGTTGGCTGAGTTTTGCCTAGTACCTTGGTTTCATTTATTTCACCGGGTCACGTGGTCCGAGCGAAGAATCTCCTGGCAGCGCATCTCGGATATGTGACAGAAATGGTTCACCGTGAAGGCCTGGGAAGATTGAGTTTTTAACTTCAGTGTTCGCGTGTTATTGAAAACCGCAGTAAATTAGGGAAATAACTCAATAACTGAGCTTAAGAATCACTTCATGCAAACTCGAGAAGTTGTTCTTTCAAGAGAGCGTTTAAATTATAAGACAGCCATTATCGCCTCTTTGGATAGACTGCACAGGTAGCTTGTGCCAGGCGTTCAGATAGTCGGGAGGGCGCGAAGAAAAAGCCGTCGCGCGCGCGAACGAGCGGGGAAAACGAGGGGAGACTGGGGAGCGTCGCCTCGCTCTCTTTCGCGCCAATCCCTCTTCGTCAGCAGTCGCAATATCTTAATTTCCTTCCTGCGCCGCCTATCCGTCGCTACCCGATTTTTTAGCCAGCGTGGCTGGCGTAAACGTGGAGGGGGGGGGGGGGGGGGGGGGGGAAGGACAGAGGAGAAGGGAAGGAACGCTTCTATAATAACCGGGCTATTCGCATTACGCCCACCGATTTCCTGAGAATCGAATTATGTCAATTGTCAATACGTTCACCAATCAGAAACTGGCTCGCGCTTTTACGCATGGCTGACTTCACGTGGGAATTTACTATGTTTACAGCACAGCGCGAATTAGCCAATTGGAACTTTGCGCCCGCCAACGTCCGAAGAAATAAACAAAAGGGGGTCTTTATTGCAAGCGTCCTTTCCTCCTCTCCCCAGTTCTCCTCTATCCGACGCCTGCAACGCAGGCAACGCTATTTGAACGCCGGGAAAGGCTACATCTCAGGTTAACTGCGGTCAAACGAGAGAAATTTGCAAAAGTTAAGCAAAGTACTTAGAAGTTACACTGTTTAAAGTTTAATATATGGCCAATACACTGTCAATTTCAGTACCAAACGTTTTGAAAGTTTGCCAAAAAAGTTCTAAGCGTTTAAAAACTGTGAACTTCAGAATTGTCATCGCCATTTGCCAACATAATTTTGATCAGGCGCAAAGAGTTTTGGTCAGTTTTAAACGAAAAAAGCTCATCATTTTAAGAAAAATTAAAAGATAGTAACGTCAACTAATTGTTTACACATCCTTGCCCATATTTCCATTTAATACTAAATAAAATCCCACTAAATAAAACGAAAAATCTCAGGACACATGGGAGAAGCGCTGATTCGTCCCCAGTCGTCTCTCTTGTTTCTCTTGGGAATCACAAGACGCAGGGGACGAGCACGGGGATAGACGCGGGATACCCTTGGCCGCGAGACTGAAAGACGGCTTGGGGAGAGAAGGGGAGAAGCGTGTGATGGCTGGCTAATATTCCATTTGATTTATATATTTACTTGAGGTTCGAGGGTAGGTTAACATCCCAGTTCCCAAGATATAAGTCCTTTCAAACGTAATAAAGCATCATGTGTAGTTCGGACATTCACCAAAGGCAGTGTCTGATAAACAAAGTTATTAATTTCACAATGCACCATACATTCCCCCCTCCCCTCCCCCCTCTTCACGCGCCCCAACCATCAGAAACCGAGGGTAATATTAAATCAAAACCTACTGAAATAATGTTAATTAAACTTTTTAGGTGCGTGGAACTGGGCTACAGCAATGGTGGAAGCTGTCAAAACTGTCCTAGCACCTGTTGGCTCTTTAATAAGACTTGGAAGTGCGTTTGTTATGGCCATTCCTGTTAAGCGGAAGTAACTTCTGTGTTTTCCGTCTGAAACATGATCTCGCAATTACGACAGCTAATCATTATCTATTTTTAAATATTGGTAAACGTAGTTAACAAAAAATCAGTCAACTTTTTTCCGTAGATGTGCAGGGAAACTGATTTTTGTATTGATTATGTATATTCGAAAATTAAAAGCAGCTTGACGGAATGACGGTTTCTAGTGTTTGATAATACGTTTTCGAAATGGTTGTATTAGAACTGACAACAAATTTTATAGTAAAACTTAAAAAAAATATGCAGGCCATAACCATGAAGGATGCACCTGAACCAGTTGCTCAACGCTTTATTCTCCCCGACATTCTAACCAAAGCATGAATGTTTGCGGCTTATCCCTTCATCAGGATGACACGAAAAGCTGAAATGAGAAACTTCAAAAAAAAAAACATTTTTCGAATCGGCGCTCCTTATCGGAATCAGCTAATTTAACGAAATTTAGAGCCCGAAATTTGCTACATATTTGCTCGCTTGCAAACTTGATTAAATCAGTTTTTTCGTCCAGTGCAATATTTCGGATAACAAAATTTAATAGCGTTCCTCAGGCTCAGGGCTAATCGGTCAATCATCAATCAATCAATCCTGATTAACTTAAACATATACCTCCTACTGGAGTTAGAACATGGCGAGAAGAGGGCGTTGAGTGCAAAAATCGTCACTTTTGTTATACAATACGATACAATATGATGTTTGTGGAGTGGTTTGAAGCACGGAGACATGTTTTGCCAAATCAAATGTCAGGAAACATTAAAATTTGGTTTAGTCAACTGAATTGATAAATTGGCCACAGTAAAAAGATTCAACAGCTGACGTTTAGCGCTCGAAACGACAGGTTTTCAATCTCTTTGCGGTAGGCAATTTATCAACAAAGCCGATAAATTTTTCATGTTTTACGCCCCCCACCGAAGCAGCACCACAGTTTAACTAACCCCTTCATTCGTATGAGGAAACATTGCCCATTCAGAAACACAATCAGAAACAAAGCCCGTGGACAATTTTCCCGCCTTTGACATTACCTGCTCAAATAGACAAATTCGGCTAACGCATTGTTGTACCCAATTCAAACCTTTTGGGATTAGAACTCTTTGTTCGTCATATTTCCATATCAATGAAGCATTGACATGGAAATTATATGGAAATACTGTGAACAAAGGATGTTATTCCCAGAAGGTTTGAATTGGGTACAACAATGCGTTAGCCGAATTTGTCTATTGGGCAATAGACCTTTCCCGCATTCCACTCCAGTGAGCACACACAATGAAACGAGGTCGAGACTTGAGTGGACAATTTCATACAAATCACTGTATTTTGTCCACCCCAGCCTCGAGTTGGTGCCTTTGTTCACAAGATATTGAGCTAAATAACGACTGAAAACTGCAGAAAAACAGCAAAGAAGAAAAAGGCAACAATAAAAATAGTCCGGATGGTCGGGACTGGACAAGATTTTCAAAATTTCCACTTGGGACAAATCATACCAAAGCCAGCAATACTGAAAACAACTTGTGGTCATTTGCGTTTCGTGGTTAATTGGTTAAAAACTTGCACCTTCTTGTGGACAAATTTGAGCTCGATCCAAGATTAATTAGCGATTAAAGAAAGGCGGACTGAGAATGCCACATATCGATACCCTTTTTAAAACACAAAGTATCATGCGTTTGAAAAAGCATTTTGCTGTTGACAGTAGCTCTTAGATATGCTTTCTAAACTATTATCTCAAGGATGTCGGAAGCCTTTTTCTTTTACAATGTAATTATGACAAGGCATCATTGCCAAAAATATACCAAAAATTTCTATCTGGAATGCCGTGACGAGTTGGAAACTTAACGGAAGCAGGTCTCCTCACTGTCGGATGTTCTCGATCAAAAATTTGGAAATGTTAACTCATAAAAATTGGAGGACAATCCTAGGAATACACTTGTAAGAAATGGCATTGTAAAAGTGAGCGACATCTCAACCAGTAGGGGGTTGGAAAAATTAAAACATCACAAACTCTGAAAAATTAATTTTTAGAACGAGTAAATTTGATGCCATTCCTGCGAATTGTTAAAAGCTATGACTGGGCTGAAGAAAAAACGTTGGTTAGTTAGTCCGGGATCTTCATTATATCGGGGTTCCACTGCATAACTTATTCCCCCTGAATGGTATGCAAGTCCATTGCATGGTTTATCCCAGGATTATGTTCGTTGCTAATAGACAATAGTGTTTTCTGCAGGTACACATTTGGGCGAAGAGACACAACGTAGAGCAAATTGTCTTGCCTTAATAACAACACGATGGCAAAGATCAGTGCTTGAGCCACCGACATTCACGTTAAGTAACAATCCGTGTAAGAAGTAGGCAATTCTCTACTGTTCCGCTGCATTTCGCTTTCCCCACATAAGAATGTTTAGATTTTCGTACTGAGAATACGTCAATCTATGGACAACATGGTTTTGAAATAAAATTTACTGAAACTTTATTTTAAAGCGATGTTTTTTTTTTGTGTTACAAGATTTCATCCAATCGTGAGACTCCAAAACAATGGCCAAAAAAGACTTCTAATTTTCCATGTTCCCCACATAGAATTTTTGTTGCATTAAAAATCACAATAGTTTTCACTAAAAGGGAATCAATTAGTAAACTAGAGATAAATAAATGCGCTGCCTGATGAAGTTATGGTAGATTTTCATGTTTTAGCCAATGAGGTGGACGGTTTCAACAATAGCACAATTCACACCTTTCTGCATTCCGTGCATTTGGGTTGCCTACTTCTTACACGGATTGTTACTAAAAAATCCTAGACCATCACACCTGCACAAGTCCTATTCGACTTCCTCGCTTCCTCCTATTAAACCATTCAGGACTACAGTCTCTTAAACAGCGGGATATGACGCCACAGTAAACTTAGATAAGAGAAAAATCAATAATACAAATGCTACAGGAGAACATAAATTTATTATTCAGCTACAAAAATGAATTTACATAGAGTTAATGTATCAAGGTGTTTAAACTCAAAACGTGACATGCCAGAAACAAATGCACAGGAATCAAATATATGAGCTCTCCAACAACTGAGTTCTAATACATTTCTATAACGATTTCTCCTGGTATAGAGTGAAAAATATTGATGATACTGTTTTGAAGAACAGATATTTAACGGCGTAGCAACAGGACAGGATTTCGTTGGCAGACTCAAAAGTAATTGATTCTAGAAGTGAAAGGGTTAAGTATGATTGTGTGATAGCTCTATAATTAAGAGTGTTGCTCCATCACCTCAGTGAACAAGTCTTCCCCTTAGGTTGTACCAGCAATACTGAATAGTCCTTTTAAGTATCACTCTCACCAGAATGACCACACTACACCTAACAATGAATACTAACTAAAAAAAACCGCCAAATTATTATGACGCGAAATCCAGTTTAGATAAGCACAAAGTTACACAGTTGCGCAATATCAATGAACGCACAATAATAGACATCCGCTGATCCAATCAGCGACGGTCATACGGTGATCTGTCACGGCGGGGTGAACGCGATCTATCCCGGCGGGGAGGGGAACGAGAACGACGGCGTGGTGGTGGAGATCGGGACCGAGAACGGCGGGTGTATGGAGGAGAGACTGAACGAGATCTAAGAATGAAAACAGAAAGATAATAAATTAATTAATAGTTGTTACTTGTATCTATCAAATTAAGAAACAGGTATGAGTCAGATTTTGATAAGATTACATGACAATAGAAGCCAGGGAACCAAGGCAATTCTCAAGTGTTTCCAAGACACTAAAGTCCACAAAAAAACGAATTTTTTCGCGGTTTGTAAATAAGCGAAAAAATATGCTCTCGACGGTATGTATTATCAAGGGATTTGAATTAGGTACTTAAGGGCGTGTTGAGGTTTCTTTCGTCCTCTTGGTGTTCGCTTCAGTATCGCACATTACTCATCCATTTTTATTTTATTCTATCTCCACAGTCCGGATGGATGAGCGCGAAGGAGCGGTAGGAGGCGCTATTTCACCAGATCTACAAGCAGTTTTAGATGCCCAAAAAATTTCCATTCTTAAAGCTGTTCAGACGCAGATTTCTGATCTGCAGTCTACCTTGCTGCAGCAGCAAGCCGACCTTACTACTCAGTTCGCCAGTGAAGTTGAAGCCGTCGACAAATATACGTTCAAGAAGAAGGGATACGAGCAGCAGTTCAAGCTAAACCAGAAAGTCTGCAAGAGAAGTGAGAGGGCTTTGAAGGCTCTGGAAAGCGGAAACTCTGATAAGGCGAAAGAGGAACTCAAAGAAGGTATTTCACTACTTAAGGAAAGGCAGAAATTGATAAAGATTGCCGACAAATCGGAATTTGGTTGGTCCACTATTAACGAGTATGTCGATGACGAGTTGGCTGACAACGAAGTCGACGCAAAGAAAATCAAAAAGGCTGAAAAGAGAGCCGCCGATAAGCTCAAATCTGTTCAGGAGAAAAAGAGAAAAGTTCGAATGCCTCAGTCAGCTAATTTGGCCCAAGGAAATTCTCATGCCAATGCTGGTTTTACAGCTCCTAATTGGCGCTTTTTTCGTCCCCAAAGCGGACGCTATTTTGGAGACCGGCAGTTCGACACATGTTTTAGATGTGGCCGCCGAGGTCACTGGGCCTCCGCCTGTTCGCGCCCAAAACAGTCTAGTACCGCAACCCTCTCTAATGGATCTAAACAGTGAAACCGTATCGATTGGCTATATACGATATACCACCACGCATACCCTTTTCAATGAATTGAAACATATCAATATCAACCATAAGCTCTAATTTAATGTTAGTCATTTTTAGCATAGCATCCCATGACAAACCAGGAGATGTGAAATAATGACATGGATCAAGTTTATAGTATTCTAAGCATGTTTTCCTAAAGTTTTCAAACACATCAGTTAATAGAAGGATATCAGATTTTAAATACAAGTCATGATACTCACCCATTCTTTTAAGCACGAATGTTTCCCATACAGTCTGAGCATGTTGATAATCTTTATTGCTTATATGCTCATTATTCATGATACTAAAAAAGTCTTCTTTTGTTGGTAGTTTTTCATTGAATTTATCAAAACTGTCCATGCAGTCATAAGGATATACTCCTTTTCGAGCCATTAAATCAAGCTCTTTACCTTTAAATTTTTGAGAGGTATATTTTAATGATTCTCTTGGTAGATTACTCACTAGTTTTTCCAAGCTAGAGCTCATAAATTGGAAACTATCAATGAAGGTTAGATGATTGCCCAGCATAAAGGCCATATACTTTTCCATGTTGTTAGGTATGGCATTAATATTCATCTGTATCTCCTCTCCTTTCTTATTTTTGTATGTATGTTTCTTAACAATAGCTCCAATCTCTTGCATTATAAAATGGCTGTCATAACCTCTCAAATTATGGAATATAACAGGAATTTTTATCTCTGCTGGATTTACTCTGAGTTTCAGATTACATTCTTGATGAGCAGAGCCTCTGTATTTACCAGTGATGTGACAATGGTCTCGGACTCGAATGTCCTTATCAGTATATTTTTTATTACAAATATGACATTCTTTGGCTTTTTGAAATTCCTCTTCATCATCTTTTGTCATTTTTAATGGTTTGTTAAATTCCTTTTTCATAATAGTTTTACAATATTTAATTTCTTTTATCATTTTTTCAATGAATTTGTACACAGCCTTTTCACCTCTGTAAATTTGTATTGGTTTGGTATGTTTATCATCATAACAACAAACGACCTTATATCCATAACCACAGTCTGTATGCTTCTGATAAGCCTCTGTGTATGATTTATCATTATTGGGTTGACAACCATGTATTTTTTCAGTAATAGCCTCAAAATCTGCATAAATGACGAATGGTACTGGTAGTTGTTTATGAAAGTTGTTGAATCTTAGTATATTATTATCCTTCTCAGGCATTTTTATCGCTTGTGTGCCATTCACTTGTATACAGTTTTCTTTATGATCAGTTAATACTCTTTCAGAGCTGAAGCATTGAAGACAATACATGCAGAAATGTTTTCTTTCTTTGTGTTTTGTCTGATTGTACATTAACTTGTTAAAATCTTTAATCAAGACATAGTGCTTGTTTTCATTTTCTGTTATAAGAAGCAGATTCATACGGTCTGCATATTTTTCTTTTGAGACATAAATTGGATATGGTTGTTTATCTTCATAACCGAAAACATTTATGTTGATATTATTTTGTTTTTCAATCTTGTTGTACTGTTTGGTGGTGACTGGGAATTCAATCCCCGAATAATCTAAATTTTCAATGAATTGCTTGTCAACTTTTTTAATTCTCTGTGGGTATTTGTCTTGAGGATTCAAATGTCTAATGTGACACCATCTAAAGCATTCATTGTCTTTATTTTTCATGTTTATCAATCCCTTGGCACTATTTCTTAGTTCTGAAGGTAATTGAATGTAAGATGATCCCTTTAATGGTTCGTATTTAACAACATTAATATAGTGGTTGTCAATAGATCTAATTGTCCATCCAGAACCCTCAGAAATCCATTGAGCTACACTATCTAATATCTGTTGTTTAGACAATTGTAACGCTTCAGCGATTTCTATGTGGTTAATAATCGTCTGAGCCACACTGTTAAAATATGCAGTCTTAGACACTATTTCATCACCAGCTAGTTTCTCAAATGTGACCTTTAGTGTTTCAACAAATTTAATTCCTTTTGTATCACTTAGTAGGGTTTTAAAATGGTTTTCAATACCTTTTCTTGTTTGTTGTAATTGTGTTAAAGGGTCTTTATTATTCTTTAATGTAATTTCGAAGGATTTAGTATAACCTTTTAGAGCTTTATCTGTTTGCTCTATCTTAGTCCTTAGAGCTGGAACAGGTTTAACTGTTTTTTTAGTCCTTGGTGTAGGAATTGGTGTCTTTTTTAATTGTTCTATTTCTTCTAACCATTCAGAAGGTGGGGGTGGTAATCTTTTCCTCTCAAAATAGTCAACCAATTCTTTTACTGTTTGTCTTGGTGTAGGCACTGGTCTCCTACGTTGTTTTTCGTCATCCCCTATAGAGCGTATGCACATGACGTCACGGCAGCCATATTGGTGTACCAAAACAATAGAACGGCGGCCATGTTGGTGTACCAAAACAATCCTGTGGGATTTGAACGCTTTTCTTATGTTAACACTTTCTTTTGTTCCATAAATTTGCATAGCTGCTTGCCACGTGAGTGCATACGCTCTATTATAATTTTAGGAACTGGTTTAGCATTATGTTTCATTAACAGTTTAATTAGTTCTGACTTCTTAAGTTTCATAAGTTGGGATTTTTCAAAATTCATTCTATATATATATAACTATATATAATATTTCTTTAAGTCATTTTCATAGTGCGTTTATTTTTGGAATCATTTTGGAAATAATTTGAGATAGTTATATATGATTGGTCATATATGATTATCTTTTTATGATATCCTTGTGTTATTCGTTGTTGTAGTTTTGTGAATTCAATTGATGACTCATAGTTTTGTTGTGTTTATATTTACTTGCAGGATGAAAATATTTATTACATTCAATACAATGATATTTATTACCTGGATTGTCATTATACTTCTTACAATAAAGACGTCCCATAATACGTTTTTCTCCATCGGTCATACACTTTTTAGGTCTTCCCCTTGATTGTTTTACCATTACTATATAGTATGATTATTTTTTTAAGTCATTTTAGTGCGTTTAAATATGGTTGATAATAGCCAGAAACATTAATATTTTTGGCTACCAATGAATAGCGAATGCAAAGATATAAATATCTCAGAAATTTCTGGGATACTTGTAAATAGTAACATCTCTTTAAACCTTTTTTAAAGCCAAGTCTCATTAATCAAATTTGCATTACTTGTTGTATTCACAGGTGTAAAAATATTATTTTCACGTTTGAGATATTTGACATTATCAACTTTGGTTTGTTTCAACACATTACATTCATCATCGTATCTATTGTTTTCTATCTCATTGCAGATAATATTCAATAACTGTTTCAATGTTATATCTTCATCAATTTCATGTATTTTTTTATGATAAAGTTTCAATAATTTCTTTTTATATTGTAACAGATCCAATCTACGCTCATTATCATATATTTTATCATGAAGATTGTCTATTTCATCTTCACATTCCTGAATTTGAAAATTTATTTTTTTGATATATTTCTCAATACCACTCATGATATATATAAACATTATATATTTTTGACATCTTTTAACGGTATCCATGAATTAAATTCTTTTGGATAACCAGACCATGATACCAAAGCTTGTTTTTTCTTATAGTCTCTTTTGAAAACCTTATCTATACGAAAAACATCTTGTTTAGCTTTCAATAACTCCTGTTGATAGAAACTCCCTTGTATCTCTTCATCATTGAGATCCTTTAGTTTGTAAGTGACTGGTGTTGTGTTTTGAATTTTATCAACAATAAATATTTCTTCACTAAAATTGCTTGTATAACCCTTATCAAAAACTGGTCTTTTGTATTTGCTTATCCTAACCTTATCGCCTATTTTGAATTTCGGCTTCTGTTTTGATGTTTGCATATCACCGTATAAATTGAAATATACTAAACCTTCATTCTTCTTTTTGCTTGCTTCTATAGGAGTCATTTTAATACTTGAATGCTTTGTACTGTTGTATTCATTTAATAGTTTTGGTAACATGTCTAAATATTGTGTTGTATTTTGAGCTGTAAATTGTTTCCACATTTTAGATTTTAATGTTATTTCCAAAAGGTCTAGATGTTAGCAGGCAGGTTATAATTTTAAGAAAAACGACAAAACGTTTTAGTTTGAAAAACATGTTTCGACAGCAACTTCTGTCATCTTCAGTTAATTAGTAGTGTACAAAGCGTTGACAGTGAATATATAAGTGGGAACAAATGTTAATTATGCTAGTAACAACAATGTAAATAAAAGCGTGACAATGTGAGAATTATAAGGATAGTTTCAAATTTACATGATGTAATTGTTGATTCAAAGACGGTTTTTCTCTATGAATATGAAAAGCCTCTTTTATCTTAAGTTGGAAACTCGTAGAAGCGTGATCTAAAATATGAAAGCAATCTTGTGAACACAAGGTACGGCAATGTTCAGAATTCAGTAGATGTTTGAAAATGTGCGAGGTCCTGTCATTGACTAAGTGCTCACGCACGCGTGTGGAAAAATGCCGGGTTGTTTCGCCGACATAACAGGCATTACAGCCCGCACATACAAACTTATAAACCACACGCGAACGAAGCCCGTCAGGGACAGGGTCTTTCACGCTAAACATGTTGCCTATCTTAAAGGAAGAAAAAACTAATTTTATATCCAAATCATTACAATAGTGCTTGATAAAGTGACGAATCTTTTTCTGAGTAACGACAGAAAAATGGGCTGTATAGGGCAGCTTAAAGTAAAATGTAGGTGAAGTGGGAAGAGAATCCCGGGGACAATGATTACTTAGGGTCCCAGTAATGTAGCGGTTTACAACTCTTTCAATTAAATGGGCAGGGAAAATATTCTTTTTTAGGATTTCCATAAGCTTAGTAATGTCCTCGTGTAGCCCCAACCAGGTGTTATTAATCTTATAGGCCCTATCAACAAGAGTCCTGATGAGACCCACTTTGTAAGAGTACGAGGTAAAACTGAAATAATTGGTTAATAACCCAGTAAAGGTTTTCTTGCGGTAAACTCTAGTAAGAAAAGAATTGGGATCATTATTGTCAATTAGAACATCTAAAAAGGGTAATTGGTGCTGAGCTTCTTTTTCCATGGTAAACCTGATGTTGGGGTGTCTAGAGTTGATGTAATCAAAAAACAAAATGGCATCATGTTCCGAGTGAAATAAACAAAAAGTGTCATCAACATATCGGCGGTAAAATAAAATTTCGGAGCCTTGAAAATTATCCAACCATAGTTTTTCATGATGTCCCATAAAAAGATTAGCTAGAACGGGGGCAAGGGGAGACCCCATGGCTACACCATCAATTTGGTCATAGAAAGAACCATTAAATAAGAAATGAGTCTGGGCGGTAGCTACAGTAAGGAAGCTTCTAAGATCAGGTTTGCTTAACTTAAGGTCGGGATTGCCCTCGGAAATGTAATTGACCTCTAAGTCAATGCACTCCTCAAGGGGAATGTTGGTGAAGAGACTTTCTACATCAAACGAAACCATAAATTTACCAAACATAGATAAAGATTGGATGTCCTGTACAAAAGTAAAAGTGTCAGTAGCACAATGTTCAGTTGGAATGTGCGGCGATAAAAGGTTGCAAAGATATTTAGCCAAGTTATAATTGTATGTTCCAATAGAAGACACGATGGGGCGAAATGGTGGAGTAGAATTGGGTCCACGATCCTTGTGCATTTTGGGGAGGCCATAAATTCTTGCTTGTTGGGAGCCTTTAGGATAGATGTTCTCGTACACAAGGTTATCAAGATGGCCTTCTTTCTTTAATTTTCGAAGGAGACGTTGCAGTCTACCTTCTCTAAGTAAAGTGGGATCATCCTTGATGGGACGGAATTTAAGATAGGCAACATGTTTAGCGTGAAAGACCCTGTCCCTGACGGGCTTCGTTCGCGTGTGGTTTATAAGTTTGTATGTGCGGGCTGTAATGCCTGTTATGTCGGCGAAACAACCCGGCATTTTTCCACACGCGTGCGTGAGCACTTAGTCAATGACAGGACCTCGCACATTTTCAAACATCTACTGAATTCTGAACATTGCCGTACCTTGTGTTCACAAGATTGCTTTCATATTTTAGATCACGCTTCTACGAGTTTCCAACTTAAGATAAAAGAGGCTTTTCATATTCATAGAGAAAAACCGTCTTTGAATCAACAATTACATCATGTAAATTTGAAACTATCCTTATAATTCTCACATTGTCACGCTTTTATTTACATTGTTGTTACTAGCATAATTAACATTTGTTCCCACTTATATATTCACTGTCAACGCTTTGTACACTACTAATTAACTGAAGATGACAGAAGTTGCTGTCGAAACATGTTTTTCAAACTAAAACGTTTTGTCGTTTTTCTTAAAATTTTAATGTTCTGTTAAATCTCTCAATAATAACAGCTTTACCTTCATTGAAAGTAGAATACATCTCAATATTATTTTTCTTTAGCCAGTCTTTGAAAGTTTTATTATAGAATTCAGACCCTTGGTCTACCCAAATAAATTTAGGTTTCCGTTTGGATTTTTTAATAACATCATCAAATGATTCAGTGATTGTATCACCTGTTTTATTTTTAATAGGAATGCTCCAAGCAAATTTCGAAAACACATCAATGATGTTTAACAAATATCTATATCCTTTATTCCATTTTGAAAACTTCTGCATTTCTACAAGGTCAGCACTCCAAATATCATCTATTCCATTAACAATAACTCTTCTTGTTTTAAATTTTCGTTTGATTGGCTTATGTAATTCATCGGCTAATTGTTGAGCCCAATCATTTTTACTCAACGCCGCTTCAAGTTTTTTGACTTCCTTTTTTGTTTAACACCAAGACCTAATCCAAGTTTTTGTTTTACATCAATCGTGTTTCTAGCCAACCAATGACCCCATTGTCTTTCATTGTATGGTACGTTGTCTAAAGCTTGAACCATTTTTCGGTCTGCCTTATTTTTACATTTCCTATCATCCTTGCAGACTGAATAATCAACATCGTGTTGCATGGCAATGGCATCCGTTCTTCCTGTAGGTTGGTCATATATTTCTAATATTTCGCCAGTGGTTGGGTCATATTTAACTTGACTCTCTAAATCATTATAAGGCCCAGTATATTTATGACCGGGTAATGTCCACCCTCCTTTTGGTTTCGGAAGCTTCCCAATGGCCTTATGAATATCAATCCCACTACCTTTATGCAATGGATCTAGTTTCTTACTAATATCTGAAGTTAAACTATCTAAGGCTTGATCCAGATATTTGTTAGCCATACCTTTGATCTTTTGTTTAGCAAAATCTGATTTAATAGCCTTTGAAGCACCAATTCTACCTAAATTATACAAACCTTTTAAAGCGCTTTTAGCTGCTATTTCACCAAGACTGTGACTACCTTCTATATTTAAAAAGCCCCCATCTTGTGAGGGCCCAATTAGTTTCCCTGTTTTTGTTTTATAAATTTGGTTTTTGTAATACCACATTCAGCACAAGTGCATTTTAGCATAATTCGACCATTTTTAGTTTTCACATAACGTTCGCTTCCTTGAATGCATTGAGTGAATTGTTTCTGTTTCACACAATAACTTTTCGTCATTTATATATATGAGTTAGATATTTTTGAAATAATGTTCGAGGAATCTCTCATTCTTCATTGTGTCATATATGTCAAATACTTGCAATAAATTATAATACGAATTCCCCTTATTCATTTCGTTCAGAAAGTATAAACAGAAGTAGCCACATGTAGACGTTTTTATGTTTTGGATTTGATTATTTTGATGTAACAGAGTTAAATTCTTTCTTTTTGCATGATTTACGATCTCTTGAAATGGAGGCATACCAAAACTGTCAAAATAATTTATCACGTTGTCTTTTACATAAGTTGTAACCCAATGAGATCCTGCCATATAACTAGGTTCCAGATTGTAAATAAATAATGCTTGGCTATCATTATGTGGAACTCTTTCATCCCTTGACAGAACATCACTGATTGGAATGTTTAAATATCTGCACCATTTTATTAGATCATGATTACTTAACGGGATGTCTTTGTGGAATTTCGGTTTTACAGTATTGCCCCTAGTAGTGGGATGCCATTGAATGGGCTGTTTTTCCCTAATAGCAAGCCTTCGCCTCTTTTTGTTGTCTTTTTCTTTGGAGCTTTTTTTTTACCCCCATACCTATCGTATTATCGGGTCAACTCCCATAAAATGGCGGTGGTGGTCTATATACACCAATTCTTGGTGCGCCCATACCCTTTTTCTTACTAGTTCCCATTCGTGGAGCACCGCTACCAGTTTTACCAGTTAGAGCATTTAGGAGTAATGGAACACCAATGCTTGCCAACAGAGTGCCTAAAAATCCTCCTGATTGTGTTTTTGTCGGTGTGATATGAACACCCGAACCTGATTGAAGGGCATTCAATATATCCTGTTTTTGTTTCGTCGAAAAAAGATGCTTATATTCTATTAGCTTATTGATTTTTTCTTGTGGTATGAGAAAACCACCAGACTGTATGCCTTTTCCTGATATCGCTTTAACCACTTGAGAAGCACCTTCAGAAGCCAAGCCGGCTAGAGCTGATAGACCAAGGGTTTTACCAATAGTAGGTAAAGCTGCACGTCCAAGGGTTAGAATGGTGGTTAACAAACTTCCACCGACTTGTTTTCTAATATTGGTTTTCACAAGCTTAATGTCCATACCCTTCCCCAATTTCCGATTCTTCTCCAACCTTTTTTTTACCATTGCTGGGACATATAGAGTATCATTCCCATGAAGAGAGTCGTTTGAAAGCCTGAGAACGATCGTTTCCCTTTTATGGAAAGCATTGCTAAGATTTTTCTTTTGATTGTCAGACAATTTCACATTAATCTCATAAAGTTGAGTCATTTGTTGTATATAATATATGTTATATAATTTTCTGGTTATAAAACATATATGAAATAATGATGTTATTTGATTAGTAATTTATTACTTTTTACACTATAACCAATTCATTTCCTACTTTGTCAATGACAACTGTCTCTTCATATAGGACTATAGCATGTATGCTGAAAGGACTATTTCCAGCACTATTGGCGTTCAGTTTATACCTGAAGATCAACTGCTTTGGGTCTCTTGTTACTTTCTCTGTTTGATATGATAGATCGAAGTAGATTAGTGGATAGAGACCATTGTAATTCGATGGGTTAAGCTGTGTACCGCTGTTGTAATCATTCTTTCTCATACCATAGGACATTAAATCGTTGAAGATTCTTACTTTACTCTCACTGTCATACTCGGTTTCTGGGTAAAATACTCCATTGCCGTATTCCAATCTGCATGTTGTAAGACTGCAAGCATTATCACCTGAATTTACTTTAAAAGTGTCAAACAGGTACGGATTCGCCTCTGCATTGTTTGTTTTAGCTCTTTGTAGATATACAAATATAGCCTTAACATTATCAATACTGGATGAGATTTGGAAGAATCCACTACTATGTGTTGGTGCGGACACCTCATACATTTCTCTCAGATATGTCCATTTATCATCTTTCAAAAAAGAACTAACAAACTTATCGTAGAGACTGTCTTTTGGTGTCAATTTTGGTACCCAAAGTAGTAATCTATCAATAACAACTCGTCCGTCATCTACTGCACCTGCCTTAAATATTAATTCATTGTCATTCTGTAACTGTATATTAAACTGAAGTTGCATTGGGACTAACATTCGACCCTCTAGCTCTTCGAAGAAACTGTAACGATTAAGAGGTATGACTACATTGACATCATGGTTACCTGTCGTTAAAAGACGTCTTGACTCAAACCCTGTATTGGTATTGGCTGTAGTGTTATCTGTGTCCAAATACCATAAAGAGTTTTTAGCAACACTACGAGCAAAATCGTCACTATATTCAAGCAGGTTCTTTGCATAAGTCACTTTATGGAGATTATCAGTATCATACACAATTTTCCCAGCACTTTTTATCATGATGTGACTAATCAAACTATGGGCTCCATTAATAACTGTCACCCTATCATCAGCATAGGCTGTACCATCGGCCAATTTTTGTACCTGGAACTGCACCTCGAAATAAGCATTGTACCAATCGTAGAAACTCGATCGATCATTGATCGTGAATTTATACCCATTTTTCACTTGGTGTTGATTGTTAGCTGGGGCTCTGATTACATCATCAAGTTGGAATCGTACCAACTCATATCTTTGCAGATATTCACTTGTTCTAAACGACATTATATTATTATGTTAGGTAATTTTACAATTATATACCATAATTTTGTAATATATAGATGTTTTCAATCATTTTATTGATTCTATACTACTCTTACTCTACGCCTTCTTTTAACACCAGATCCAGATATCAATCTATTGAGTATCATATCAGTACTTTCATCTTGCTGTTGCTGTTTAATGGGTGAGGATGAAACATTTGCTGTTTGTTTTGTAGCTCCTTTTCTCAAATTAGCTAATCTTTTCATTATTAGGTCTCCTGACTTCTGTGATACTGCCTCACCCAATCGCTTACCTGCATGCGATATCCCCGATTCTAGTGCCTTTTTTGCTATTGGCTTAGCAAATTTCTTAAAAACAGCTGATGCCACACTCTTTAATGGTTTGAAAATATTATCAACGATAAGCCCAGACCCTTTGTGTTGATATACAAATTTACCAAGTTTTGGATGGTAAAATCTTTTGAATTCATATGGTTTCATTTATACTATTATGTTATATTATTCTAAACTTTTCAGAATTAGTGAGAAAGATGTATCTGCTCCATTCAGGTTAACTAATCTTCTTTTTCCATCGGTGATATAAATCCTTATACTAGAAATCGTATTCTTATTCACAGGATTGTAGGTGACTCTCCGGGGTTCTAAGGTGAATGAATAACTAGGTTGGAGAACACTGGTTGAAAATGAATAAATGATGTCGGTATCTTGACCATCCACCAGGCTAGCATTAATCAGATCACAATGAACATTAAGGACATCTGTATCTTGAGATAGATTTGGAACCCTTGGTCCAATGTTTGTCCCACCTGTTAATACTTTCTTATCGAACCCGATTAGGTCATTAAAATTACTTGCTGTCAAATCAAGCCGATAACTCTGAGCTAATGTAACCGTGACCCTAAATGTTGTATTATCGAATTCAAGAGTGATAGGATACGTATCACCAGTTTTTGTTATATCTTTAATATATGTATTGAAGTCTGTATAATTCCATACTCCGGCTGGAAAGGTGATGTTGTTAAATGTTGAACCACTATCAGAGCTATATTTGATTAATTGATTGTTGTATCCAGCATTAACATTAAACCATGTAAAACTCATATTGATAATTCTGTTAAGACCAATAACATATTGCATATTACTATCCAAAATTATAGGTCTAGTAAATTTTGTTGTAAAATCCTCAGGTTTATTATTCCCTTGATTTTTTTACACTATAAGATGATAATACTATCTCTCGTGCCATTTATATAATAAAGTTATATTAATTATATTTTGAAATATTGACTAAACAATTTATTATATTGCAGTCTATTGATTGTCGACATTTTCAATAATGTGTCCAATATAGTTACTCCCATATTTCGCATCTCAATGCTGGTATTCCCTGCCAATCTTTCACCAATAATCAATTCCAATTTTTTAACAAGCTGCTTTACATTATTATAAAATACAATATTTCCACCCGTCTGTTTTCTTCCTCGGCCTTTGATCCCGGAACCTTTTTTTGTTTGCAATTTTTTCTCATAGTGGTTTATGTATTCATTTAAAGTAACTCTTGCGTTGTCTATTCTTTTGTTTCGCATTTGCCTCTCTGCATCTGATATCTCCCCCTTATTGTATTGTTTTGTAACATTTGCTTTATAGCCACTTAATTGGCTCCTTTTTGATTTGGCCTCCTTTATAATCTTATTAAGATAGTTCTGAGTCTTTTGGGGTGTCATTGTTGATTGATTCAATATCTTATCCGCATTTTCATAATTCACAATACCAACATCATCCAAAATCTCATTACTCGCATCTTCATCATGTAATGCATAATCGATCTCTTCATTGTCATCATATTCTGGTGGTAAATCATCAAGTTCCTGAGGGAAGTACTGAGGATCAACATAAATCTCCTTCTGTCCTTCCATAAGATCTTGTAAAGATTCTTGATATGTTGGAGGTTTTGACACTAGTTGTTTTTTGGGCTGTGGTGGTACATAATCACCAAAATCAATCAGACCTTCTACATCCATGTCTTCATATGGATCAACTTCTGGCATATAGTCAATACCAGGCTCACCTTTCTTAGGTGGTCGCTTTTTTCTCTGAGGCATCCTTAAATCTAAATTACTGTCAATAACATCATCTAATTTACTAGTCACTGGTTTAAATACCTTCGCCAATGACTGTTGGCTTGTCTGCTGACTAATATCATGTTTCGTAATTCTATCATGAACATAATTAATCTTATTCCCTAAATCAGATTTACTCTTTGCGAGTTCTTTCCACTTAAGTAAACTCATTTATTGTTATATTATTACATTACATAAAAATGAAAATCATATATAAAAAATAACGTTTAACACAGTGTTATACACCGTGATCTACACCGTGTTATACACCGTGTTATACACCATGTTATATTGAAATAATATACCCATATAATATAAATGAAAATACCAAATTATGACGTTGAAGACGATCTTGTCTCAAACTTTGAACAGTTATATGAATTCATGCCAAATCAATGTTTTCGGATGCTGGTTTGCGGACCTAGTGGTTCTGGTAAAACAAACACACTAATGCATATGATATGCAATCTACTGTACTTTGATAAAATATACCTATATGCTAAAAACTTAGAGCAGTCCAAGTACAAGAATCTTATGGATATATTCCAGCCAATAACTGATGAAGCTGGTTATGATGTTATTGAAGCAAGTAATAATCAAATTATTCCCGTAAATCATCTTGATAGTGAAAGTCAGAAAATAGTAATATTCGACGATTTCGTATGTGAAAAAAAACAAAAACCATTAATTGACTATTTTATACGTGGGAGACATAAAAATATTGCTGTGTGATTTATCTAAGTCAAAGCTACTATAAAACACCAAAAGACATAAGATTGAACTGTTCACATTTCTCTATTTACGAATTCCCAAGTGCTAATGAGAGGAGTCTAATTTGTCGTGAAAACACTATTCCAAAAGAATTATATGAGAAAGCAACTAAAGAACCATTTTGCTTCTTGTATATTGATAAACAACGGAAATTGATAACTAAGAATTTTGATGAACAAATATAATATAACTCAATTATATATGGGTTACTCAAATGGAATTTTACCATCGTCAACATCAACATCAATGGCGACACCACAACGGGGATTGCCTGGCGTAGGGTTCAAATTGACAGATGATGGTGATTATGATATGCAAAACAAGAAATTAGTTAATGTCAAGGATCCTATAAATTTTAAAGATGTCGTCAACAAAGAGTATGGAGACACGCATTATTTAAAGTTAGATGGAACAACTCATATGACTGCAGATTTGGATCTGCGAGGAAATAAATTAATTCTACCTGGAGAAATTGATATGGATCGAAAACTGATCACAAATATGGATACGGATGAAGACAATGATCTTTCTGCCGTCAATATGATCACTTTGAAAAAATATCATCCTAATGCTCCAGCTCACACTCATGAAGTGACTAAAGATATTGATTTGAAGGAGATGTACAATATTGTCCAATCAAAACAACAAACATGGCATGATTTGGGAGCACATTATAACAATCTAGTTTCTTACAATGATGTCAAGAATATCTTCGTATCCCGCAAAGAGACGTTTCCAATGGAGACGGCTTTGGATATGGGAAATCACACCATTTTTAACGTGAAAGACCCAACTGTCGATGACCAAGGCGCAAATAAAAGATATGTGGATGCCCAATCCGCGAAAAAGCTTTCGTTGGAAGGTGGAACAATGACCGGAAACCTGGATATGAACTCGCAACAAATCAACAATATTGCAACGCCAACTCTCAAGCATCAACCCACGTCAAAATCTTATGTGGATAATGCGATAGGAGGTGTGGTAGTCCACACGATAGAATTAGAAGAGAAACTTAAAAAATACGTAAATGAATCGCATATCACGTCAACCTCTCACCCAAAGGACGCATTCCGCTATCTGATGGAAAATGTGGATGAATCCAGCTCTGAACATAATATGACAGTGACTGGGATAAGTGATTTTGCAAGTTCGCCGCATCATTTCAATAAGAAGGCGTACGATTTGAAAATAACAAAAGATCCTTTTAATGAATACTCTGGGAGACTTGGATTCAATATGTACAAATTACCAGACGGAGAATACACGATTTGCATTGAATTCTTCCCCGCGTCAATGGATGGTGTGAGTGTTAATGTCGTGAGTACAAGTCTGAATATTAATCAGCAATCAACAAAGAAGTTTTCGAATTATGCCAGATCCATCATCCACATGCATAAATGGGAGATCACTCCACCTGAATATATATTTCTAGATCTGAAATGGCGGGGAACTGCCGAGTCAGCTGCAGAAGGAGATGCAAATCTGATCATATATGGTGTCAAAGGTTCTCAACCTGATGTTGAAAGCAGCGTCTTCGATGCACCTTTCATTTTTGAAAATGGAAAAATGGTTTTGGAGACCGATATTGATATGAATAATCATGATATTGTTAATTCTTCTGTAATAACACAACTTCAAGCTAAAATAACTCAACTTGAAACTAAAATATTAAATCCCAAAATTAAAACTTTCCAAATATTAAATTGGTACGGTTCTGCAGTTCCAATGTCGCGATGGGGTGTTTATCTCTCATTTGCCACTTATGATACCAATCGCCCCGCTCCTTTCCTGAAAATACGTAGGAGTGTGTCAATCTCTCACTATTATAGTATGCCCGCGAATACGGTAGTAGGAATCAATCAGAATGCAATTCTCGATGGAACATACGGTCGACAGCTACATCTAGTTACAACAAATCGCAATTCAGGCACGGAGATCACATTTAATGTTGTATTGACGGTATTCATTGAAGAAATATAATTGCAATATCCGCATCCTTTTGAAGAATTTGAATAATAATCTACACTACATATATATGACAGATAAGCGTAAGAAAAGCATTTTCGAGTTCAATCACATAGACAAAACATACACCATATTTTTATATATAAAAGCTAATTTAATATAATCAATAAATATACATGCCGAATTTGGAGCAAACAATTAATTTTTGTAATAAATTTTTCACAGCCCAAAAAACCCTACATCCTAATACTAAAGATGAAATATTAAAATCGGCTTTAATATATCAATTTTTGTATGTAAACTATTTGAATGAGTCAATATCAATGAACCAAATATTAGAAAAACACCCTAATATTGGCCTAATAGGACCGGGTTCTTGTACTATAAACACCAAATACCAATTTTTAATTAAACATGCTATTTTTCATGATGCATTTGGAAGATTTTACAATGACTATGAAAAGGGGCCTGGATACACATATTGCTGCCTTTCATTGCCTAAGAAAATAAAAAGATCTCCAATAATGGGTCAAATAAGTGGTGTATTATATTGTCTTCTTTCAAATCCTAAAATATAATTATCCAAATATATAATATAATGACTAAAACAGATAAAACAGAAATATTCGATTTCAATCATATTGATACAAACATAAGCCCAGAAAAATTATCTGAAATCAAAGCATTGTATAAATTTTATCATAAACGCTTTTGGTGTTATAAGAAGGCTTTCAAATATTTCAAGAGCTTGAATTTAATTATTAATGTAACTTCAACAGGCTTAGTAGTTATTGGTACAGTAGCTGGTAGTATCACATTAAATCCTGCTATACTAGCTTCTATTTCTGGAGCTGGTTTAGTTCTAAAAACAGTAAGTGACATTAATAATTATTCGAAGAAAATAGAAATGTCTAAATTTGCATACACAACATATGAAAAAGTATTAGTTGATTTACGGTCTTGTTTAAGGACGGTGCCACCTAATGGCAAGGTATTTTGCCAGGTTTTTGACTATGCGGCAAAAGTAGATCTTAGCAGGGGCTATTGGAATCCAAAGAGAAAATTGGGGGTAACCACGCATTTTTCGGAGATAATTAAGCTTCAATCTTGAAAAACTGCTGACATCAGCATTTTTTCGAAAAAAGGAAAAATAGATCTTTCTTCGCGGATTTCCTTAGAATTCGCCTTTACATACACAAAAACAACAATAATTCTAAAAATCTCTAAAACACATAACGAATGGTAACATAACAACTACTGTTTATATGTTTTAAGCTACAAAATCATCACAACGGAGCCATTATCGGCCCTGACAGCTTTCCCACGTTCGCCAAAAATACAGTCTAAATAACTTTTGCCCACAACAAAAAATTAATTGCGTGCTTAATATGCTTACCACTTTAATTTTATAAGATAAAAAGTAGGGGTCACCACGCGTTTTTACAAGTTATATTTAGATGTTTTCAACTTTTACGGAAACGTTTTCGGGGTCCGCGACATTTTTTTCTATGCCCTCCCTAGTAAGTTAAATATTGTGCGTGTCTTTTTCGGGGGCATGCTGGGATGTCCACTTGACGGCTTCAAAACTTTTACTTTCAGGCACAATGAAAAGACAAATATTGTAGAATTCAAAGTTAATTCTATTTGTAGCTGTAAGTTGCTCTTTTGAGAAAACATTTTTCGGGGATTGCAAGGTCAAGCAGTACAGTAAAGGAGTAAAAACGCAAAAATCGGTTCACTTCCATTGATCTACAGTGGATCCACGGATATATTATGTTCCTTCCAGCACAAGAACTTTACATTGTGTGCATCTTCTTCCGATCCATTACCAACTTGAAAACATCAGTGCTATATCGAGATGACTGGTCGGCTGCCGAAAAACTCTAGATTGGCAGGTTAGTTTTTTAACGGTTATTTGGAGTCAAAAAAATATTTGTCGAAAAGTGCTGAGTTGTGTAATTTCATTTGGCCGCGTGTTTATTTTCTTGTGAAGCTCCTGTAGGGGTCCTGTAGTTTTCATGGATTCTCTGATAACTTTGGAAAAAAATAAGTCGGTACACTGTAATATCAGAAAAATCGTGAAATAATAAAACACTTTTTTACCGAAGTCTACGGCTTTATTTGATCTAAAAAGATAAGACGGATTTCTTGTCAGTTTATCATGGCACGTTTTTCGCCTATCAAAATTTGTTCTGATGCAAAGAAGTTGAGAACTGACACGATGCGACTTCGAAAAACATCACTTGTCTATAATAGAGAATAAAGGAAATCAATTGTACCTAAATGCACGAATGTGTTTACGAAAGATTGCACTAAAAACCGTGCTTGCCAGCAATCGAGGGAGGGAAGACTTTAGTCGGATGCTTTCCGGCTTTGGAGCGGCCAGTTTTCTTTACTTGCTGGTTTCAGCCTTGTCTTTATATCTTAGTCAACTAGTGTATCCAAAAGATAGTAATTGCTGCGGTAAACATGTTGTAATAATGCTGTTTTATTGTCTCGCTTGTATAACAGAATTTTCTCTTTCGTTTTTTCGGGGGAACCAAAGCAAATGTAACCGGGATGAATCGACGAAAATTCCAGCTGATAAGACTAATTTTGTTTTGTAATTCACGCATAAAGTTCCTGCAATGTCTGTAGAATATTGTTAAGTAAACGACGCGTTCACCGCGAGGAAGGTGTGAAAATTAAGATTAATTACTGTGTGTTCGCGTCTCCCAAGCTCAGCACAGGTTTCGCGTTCCCAAGCGCTCAGCTCAGTTCAGTCTCATCGACCGCTGTCGGAGTGATTTCAAAATAAATTTGTCTTTTATTCCGTACAATCTTCGAAAATCTTTACCATTCAACGGTCCCATCACCATGCCTCACAGTCCTCGCTCAACTCGCGTAGTCTTCGACACTTCAGTTCAGATTTCGACTGGGACATGTTGGACCAAAATATTACAAATCTCGCAGCCAACACTGAGCTTGAAGCAGTAAGCGAGGCTATTGTTCGTGGCGCAGTGCATTCTGGCCCAAAATGTGTTCGTGGCGCAGTGAATTCTGGTAAAAAGCGATCAAATCGAGATTTTTCCTAGCTTATATTTTTTTTCATATATTTCTCTTAAATCCTGATTATGTTGCTGCTTGCTCGCTGCGCTCGCTCCGCAGCAATTATCAAAAACGGTCTTTTTGAAAACGCTTTGCTCATCTCAATTCTCCTTTTCGACATTTGTTTGCTTTAACTGGAACAGTTGTTTTTCTGCTTTTGTTATATACTTTTTTTTATTCGCAAAAATGGCCAATGGCAAAAGATTTTTGCAGATAAACAGAAATTTCAAACAACGCCAGTTTGGCCGCCAAAACAAAAACTTGTGCTAACTGGAAATAACAACATGCCAGCCTTTCCTTGGATTTTATGCCTTGAGGATGCTTGTTTTATATATATAAAGAAAACACTA
The DNA here is from genome assembly GCA_022457155.1 of Cladopsammia gracilis. NCBI lineage: Eukaryota > Metazoa > Cnidaria > Anthozoa > Scleractinia > Dendrophylliidae > Cladopsammia > Cladopsammia gracilis. The sequence continues at coordinate 1,019,480 of JAJGOT010000257.1, forward strand.
GTCTGGTTTGACTTGAAGTTTTGTTGAAGTTTTGAATGGAGAAAAGTAGCCAATGTAAACAATCTTCGTAAAGAAAGGCAAAACGTACGCGTTCTGCTGATCGAGGCGGCATCGCCAATTAGCTCAAAATAGTTTCATTACCGAGGCTCTGTCGTTTGCAAAATAGAGAAAGAATTTAGCAGTTTTAGGCTGCAGAAGGTTTATAAACACATTTTCATAGATTTTTGAGAACCCTATTTATCTTGTAAGTTAAGAAACTGAGCCAGGGAGTGGGTGGAACTTAGCCTTTCCCTCGCGCGTTCGCGTTTAAAAAATAACCAGTGTCTCGCGCGACTATCGCGCAATGCATGCGCAGAACGTATGCGCAATAACAATAGGTGGCACCGTCCTTAAGAGGAAATCAATTTAACCACACTGTTTTCATCAATGAAATGAGACAGTTAGATGAAATAATCATCGATCTTTGTCCTCTTGCCGATAAATTTGATAAACAGTATGATAAAAAATTCATTTCCGAGTAAACTTTACTAACAAACTTTACTTTTTACGATAAACTTTACTAACAAACTTTGTTCAATAACTCATTCATAGGGAAAACCCCCTTTGCATAACGTATGACTTCCTGTTTTTCTGAGAATCACGCAACAGGTCACCTTTTAATAATTTTGTTTATATCATTCTTTATCAATTCATAAACATGTTTCCACCAAGTCTCATAGAATTTTAATGTCTTCATTGACTTCGTTACTTTAATACTCTTGTATGGAAGCTCAAGCATCCTAAATAATTGCTTGATAACAAATTTAATACTAATCATCCGTTAACGGTTATTGTTAACCTGCGATAATACTTCATTAACCAAAGCGAATATTCTCAGGATTTTCTGTCTATTATCATTACTAATTTGCACATGATTCTGTTGTGCTATATGATTGACCACATTCAAAATATGATATTTTCTTATATACACACTCTTTCTCGTCATTTTATATTTGTTATCATGGAAATCAATATATGGAGCTTGTAAATCATATCCATTAACAACACCACAATTTTTACAAACATTCATTCCATTGTCATTAAACAAATCTTTTTTATCACAACATGATTCAACAACTTCCGTATTTCTACCAACATCTGCTAATCGTTGGTCACAAAAGGGACAGGTCAACTCTCCCATATTCTCAAATTCGTCATGGATTACAAAATTACAATTCATCCTATATTATTATACGAGATTATATTTTTATGTGACTGTCACTAAAATCCAAAGAAGTCATTACGTCACGGCACAGCTGTGGCGAAATCACAAGCACCGCAAGCACAGTCCAGTTCATGGGTCCACGGTAGTGCTGCTTCATGATGACTTTTAAAATAATCAACAATTGTTTTACCATTCTTTACAAACCATATAAATGGCAATAATAAATGCAGCCGAGTTCCATTTTAATGTTCAGTGATTATTCAATTTGTTGCTTTGTTTTTTTTTTTTTATGCGGTTGAGCGAGTGCATTTTTATATCATTCACTAAATCAAATGATAACATGCAAATCTTGTTTTGCTTGAAAAAGGTTTTTTCCCTTCCTCATTGGAAACAAAAGAGAACAATGGCAAGTGGATTTTGCATCATCCACCATTTGCCTGGTTGAGGGAAATCATACGGCTGTCTCATGCCTTTGAAACGCAATATTATGACTCATTTTCCTCGATGATGTCATACAATAGGGGGTTCCCCCACTTCCTGTTTTTCTGAGAAAGTCACGCAAAGGATTCTATTATGTGAAATCACGCAATGAAATAAACGCACTTTGTTTTTTATAAAACATATAGTTTAATTATTTTATGGAAACATATAGTTTAATTATTTTATGGAAACATATAGTTTTCCAAAAACTGGTTAACATTAAATGGAAACAAAAAAACTGGTTACCATCATATGGAAAGTAGTATTAGAGTTGGGTTGGTATCAGATCAAAAAAATATTTTTTTGATCTGGTGCCCCCAACTCTAAAACTACTTATCCTATCCTTTTGTATTTAGATGATGGTATTGGAGGAGATCGTTCGTTTGAGAGAGCTGAATTTTTAAGCCGTGAAGTGCGACATGGTATTTTTGCTTCTGGATTCACAATAAATGAAGAGAAGTCGAATTGGGTTTCTTCTCAATTAGTAACTTTTCTGGGAGTCGTTTTAGATTTTCAATCTGGCATGATCAGTATTCCCGGGAGAAGAATTAGTAAACTAAAAGCTTGTTTGGAGGAATGCGCGTCGAGAAAATACATTCAAGCCCGAAAGCTTGCATCTATCACGGGACAGATTATTTCCATGTCATGTGCCATTGGGAATATAACAAGATTATTTACGCGAAATTGCTATTCTGCCATAGAACAAAGAAATTCTTGGGAACAACGCCTCCCTTTATCTCCAGGCATGGCTAATGAAATTTCATTTTGGCTAAAGAACATTGATTCCTTTAATGGAAAGACTATGGTTCCTAAGTCTAGCGTTGTGGGTGTTGTTTATTCCGATGCAAGTGATTCGGGTTTTGGGGGTTTTCCGTCCAGTGTGGCAAAGACCTGGTTGCTGGCCAGTGGAACGCGACAGAAATGCAAGCTAGCTCTACATTAAGGGAAATCCTAGCGGTCAAATATGTTTTGCTTTCGCTTATTGACAAGTTGTCAGGTTGTTCAATTAAATGGTTTACAGATAACCAGAATGTCCCGAGGATAATATCATGCGGGAGCGGCAAAGATCATTTACAGAAGGAAGCGTTATCTATTTTTGATTTGTGCTGCGTAAACAAAATTTCCATTGAAATGGAGTGGATTCCGAGATCCCAGAACGAACAGGCAGATTTTCTGAGTCGCATTTACGATCCAGATGATTGGGGTTTATCTCAGCACATTTTTACTATAATCGATCAGATCTGGGGGCCGCATTCTATCGACCGATTCGCGAGCCATCTCAATAATAAATTACAAAGGTTTAATTCAAGATTTTGGAATCCTGGTTCTGAAGATATTGATGCATTTGTGTTAGACTGGTCAGGAGAGAATAATTATGTATGTCCTCCCATTTCTTTAATTCCCCGTGTCATTTTACATATGCGTAACTGCAAAGCCGCTGGGACTCGCATAGTACCGCACTGGCCTTCGGCTCCATACTGGCCCATGGTCACAGCTGATGGTAAGGGTTTCCGAGAGTTCGTTGTAGCATGGATGGACTTGCCGACTTACCAACAAGCCTTCGTACAAGGACGTTCTAACAGCGTGTTTGGCTCGGAGGACCTTTCATTCAGAATGCTTGCTTTAAGGATCCTATTCTTGGGTAAATATTTTTATTTTTATTTCAGGACGTTTCAGCTGTCAGATACTGATTCGGCATTTATGTGTATATCATTTCTGTTTACTACTTGGCTTTCTTTGTACTCTTGGCTGCTCGTGCGGTCTCTAGCTGAGCACACGAATAACAATAATGGAGTGGTATGTATTGTTTTCATTCCGCACGAGCGGGAGGTTTTGATCTATTTGGCCGTGTTTTCACGAGCGAGCAAACCAGGTCGCTTAAGCTTGTCGGCAATTAAACAACAAAGAAGGGCATTGTATTGTCGTTCTTTTGTGTTCTAATTTTCTATTGTCTTAACAAAAGAAAATATATCTACAGGAATGTTAAGCGAGAAAAACCGCCTCGTGAAAACACAGCCTTTAGGAGAGAGACGAATTTTTTCGCGGTTTGTAAGTAAGCGAAAAAATATGCTCTCGACGGTATGTATTATCAAGGGATTTGAATTAGGTACTTAAGGGCGTGTTGAGGTTTCTTTCGTCCTCTTGGTGTTCGCTTCAGTATCGCACATTACTCATCCATTTTTATTTTCTATTTATTTATTTATTTATTTTTTATTATTATTTTATTAATTTATTTTTTCCCTGTTCTTTCCTCTAATGATAATGTTTTCTGCTTGTTAGGTGTAATGGAATCGTTGGCGCTGCCGGTTATAGAGGATGGGTCGATCTGTGCCCTGTGAGAACGTTTGGGACGACCCGTGCTCTGTAAGAACGTTTGGGACCATCTGTGCCCTGTGAGAACGTTTGGGACCATCTGTGCCCTGTGGGAACGTTTGGGACCATCTGTGACCTGTGGGAACGTTTGGGACCATCTGTGCCCTGTGGGAACGTTTGGGACCATCTGTGCCCTGTGGGAACGTTTGGGACCATCTGTGCCCTGTGGGAACGTTTGGGACCATCTGTGCCCTGTGGGGACGTTTGGGACCATCGGTGCCCTGTGAGAACGTTTGGGACCATCGGTGCCCTGTGAGAACGTTTGGGACCATCGGTTCCCTGTGAGAACGTTTGGGACCATCGGTGCCCTGTGAGAACGTTTGGGACCATCTGTGCCGTTCTGTTTTGTATTATCAAAAAAAAAAATCGTGGATTCGTTGAATGATAATCAACATTAAAAAAAAAAAAGAAAAGAAAAGAAAAAGAAAATACATGATAATTTCACATGACTATTGTGAGGAACTTATATCTCTCCATTTTCTGTATGTTGTGTTCTTCTTTTGTATTTTTTTCAGATGTGTTCAGCTGCCTGCTCACCTGCGAAGTACCGCTGACCAAGTCAAACAGACCGTTATAGCTGCTAAAGCGGATGGAACAATAAGAACTGACTTGGGAGGTTTCAATCGATGGAAGCGATGGGCCTCCGAAAACAGCTTATGCCACTTTCCCGCAAATCCATTCTATGTAGCTGTTTATCTCCAATGTATTATACAGAAAGCTCAGTCCCCTTCCCCAGTGTCCACAGCTGTTTACAGCATTGATTGGGCTCATTCATTAGCGGGATTGTCTAAAATATCAGACCACACCCTCGTTGCCCTTATACTTTCTGCCTCCAAAAAGATCCTTGGTAAACCTAAAACTCGTAAAGAGCCTATCATTCCGGAGATGTTACTGGCTCTTGTAACGAAATTCAAAGATAACTCTTCGCTTTACAGTCTCCGATCAGTTGCTTAGTGCCTGATTGGTTTTACGGGATTTTTCCGTTTTAGTGAACTTTGTGGAATTCGAGCCTGCGATCTCAAATTTTTTCCTTCGTACATTTCTATCTTTTTAGAGACTTCCAAAACAGATCAGCAACGAGAAGGTTCCTGGGTTCCGATTGCTCGGACTGGCCACGAGACGTGTCCTGTGAAGGCCCTAGAGAGGTACCTTGCCGCCGCAGAAATCGACTTACAGGAGGAGCTGCCTCTGTTTCGCGCCATCGCAGCACCTAGCAGTTCTTCTAAAGTGAGGCGACAAGGCATCAGCTACACGCGTGCGAGGGAGTTGGTGAAAGGGGCCTTTGACGGCATTACCGACACTTCCAAGATCAGCCTCCATAGCCTGAGAGCAGGAGGGGTTACCGCAACTGCGAATGCTGGTGTTCCAGTTAGACTTTTTAAACGACATGGAAGATGGTCTAGTGAAAATGCCAAAGATGGCTACATTAAGGACAATTTAAATTCGTTGTTGTCAGTATCTAAGAGTTTAGGAATTTAGATTTTCATCAGAGCCGAGCCCAGCAGGCCTGGGGGGTACGATCCATAGGGCTGGGCTTTTTCCCCGTTTGTTAACGTTGTGAGCGCGTCGGAGTTTTTTCATCCTATGGATGCTCGCTCGTACTTCCCGTTAAAACAGGAGGATTTTTGTATACGTTCCTATTTTAGCCGAAAATTCAGTTGAGAAAATTAAGAGGTGTTGTGCCAGAGGTAGAAGAGAAATTATGTATTTATGTTATAGCTCATCCAATAAGTTGATTTGAAACTCTAATAAACTCGTGCGGTCTCTAGCTGAGCACACGACAAACAATAATGGAGTGGTATGTATTGTTTTCATTCCGCACGAGCGGGAGGTTTTGATCTATTTAGGAGAGAGCATGCGCTCTGATTTGCTTTGGAATGGCTTTTTTGGCTGTCATTTGTAAAACCGGTTTTTCCTGTTGTTTTCTTTGTTTAAGAACCCTATCCACGGTAATTCAAGAGCTAACAAGTTAGCGGCCATTTTCTTAAATGTCGTTACGCTTATTTAAGAGTAGGACTTAGATTTTGTTATATCGCATTTGTCAGTGCTTTTAGTGAAGTGTACGAAAGGCGTTGGTTAACTAAATAAGCGTCTCGTAGTTATTTAAACGCTATAATTTAATGTACGTCTGTGCACTTCCAAGTATTTAGACCCAGTAGATTTCTCAGCTGTGGGAGTGATCAAAATATATCTTCTTCCCAACGTACTAATTAAGAGTCAAGTGTCAAGCTTATGAGAATTTAAAGAATGGTTATTGAGGGCTGATATAGTTTGATCAAATTCTCCCAACTAGACTAGGAGAAATGTATGGAATCCAGTAAATAGGATTTGTATGTTAATAAGAGAGCTTTAAGTCAATATTCATCACTGCTTATGATGATGTTTATGAAGTCGTTTGAAGCACAGCGACATGTTTTTCCCAATCAAATGTCAGGAAACGGTACATTGCCCAATCGGAAACAAAACCCAAATCACGTGGGTAATTTTCCCGCCTTTACGTACCGCCTACCACCGATTTTGACTTCTTAATTCCCTCGAGTAAAAATAATGAACACCTAAAGAATAGCTTAAAACTGCAAGCAAACACACCAGTTAGACAGGAGCAGGGGCGGTCCAAATTTGTCAATTGAATACTGTCTTAACACTGTAAAATAGCCCGGATGGTGGTCGGAACTGGACAAAATTGAAATAACGTGCATTGAGCAAAACTCAGTTTGTTTCGGTCTGTAAAAACTTGAGAATCTACATATGAAATATCGTTTGTTACGTGGGCATGTTTGCAGTTCTTAAATAGATAAACACGAGACCTAGCCTCTTTAGAGCGATTTTCAGCCGCGTATCGAAAATACCCTAATGCCTTTAATTTTTGCGCGGGTTTCATTTTGTTAGTATTTTCGCGCACCGTCAAATATTCATGAAAATTAGTGTTTAGAAAAAGAGAATATAAATGTGCCACTTGTTTGCTATTAACTGTACTCACTTTTGTACATTTCTTCTTTTCTCTCTGCGAAAATAAAGAATATTGATTACCGCGGTAATCAAAAGTGAAACCATAACAAAACCATTCGCGACCCGCTCGCGTTTTCCCGCGCTTGGCTCTAAGTACATGTATTTTCTACGAGTTGTGATTGGTTCACTGGATTGTCCAGGTGGCTATGGCGACACTCGATTGAGAATCGCTTTTAACAGAAGTCGTGTTATTTGTAATGTGTAATAAATTTGCAGATAAAGAATCTCCCTGACTGGTACAATTGTGTGATAAAAGTAAGTTTTTCTTTAGAGGGATGATGTACACTTATAATAAAGTATTTGAAACCTGAACAGGACGAGTTAATGTTTTATCAGTGACCATGCCCAGGGACCAAAACCGGCTCTTGCCATGACTTCAACCTGAACGTCAAAGCCAAAGAGATTCGGGTAAAACATAGCATCCTTTTTCGCTTCCCTTTTTCGCTTTCCTTTTTCGTTCCCAGCAACAAAAATCACGTTTCGTAAACATGCAAGAGAGGTGTCAGCGAACAATGTAGAATTGAGACAGAAACACCACACGTACAAGGAAGTAACGCTCGAGGAAAAGTTTGAAACGATACCATGTTTACCATGTTTCGTAAACAAGAGAGGTCATGTATTAAACACGTGGACGTCTCAGCAAACAGTGTAGCATTGAGACATAAACACCAGCACAGGTCCAAGGAAGTAACGCTGAAGGAAAAGTTTGAAAAGATACCATGTTTCGTAAACAAGACCATGTAACACGTGGACGTCTCAGCAAACAGTGTAGCATTGAGACAGAAATACCTCGCGTTCAAGGAAGTAACGCTCGAGGGATTATTGGCGAAATTTCAAATAGCGGGGAGACGGTGGTGGGCCCCTACCCCCTGCCCTAGATCCGTCACTGTGTAGTACTTGGACGTGTCAGCGAACAGTGTAGCACTGGGACAAAAACACCACACGTTCAATGTTCAAGGTAGTAACAGGAAAAGTTTCAAACGGTTAAGTTACAATGTTTCGCAAACAAGAGAGGTCATGTAACACTTGCACGTGTACACAGCGAACAGTGTTTGAGACGCTAGTGCTGAAACACCACATGCTCAAGGAAGTAACGCTCAAAGAAAAGTTGAAACGATACGATATTTCGTAAACAAGAGAGGTCATGTAACACGTGGACGTGTCAGCAAACAGTGTAGTATTGAGACATAAACAAAACACGTACGCTTTGATACACGTATGTACACAACACACAGGAAGAAACTTTATGTGGCGAGTGAATATAAAAGAGAGCACGCTGGATTATGCTTTCAAACACCTCAGTGATCAAGACAGTAAGGACAATAACTTGCAAGTAGCGAGAACTCGGAGAGCAGAGCATTCATTTTGTCATTGTGAAAACATGGTCGGAACTGGACAAGATTGAAATAACGTGCATTGAGCAAAACTCAGTTTGTTTCGGTCTGTAAAAACTTGAGAATCTACATATGAAATATCGTTTGTTACGTGGGCATGTTTGCAGTTCTTAAATAGATAAACACGAGACCTAGCCTCTTTAGAGCGATTTTCAGCCGCGTATCGAAAATACCCTAATGCCTTTAATTTTTGCGCGGGTTTCATTTTGTTAGTATTTTCGCGCACCGTCAAATATTCATGAAAATTAGTGTTCAGAAAAAGAGAATATAAATGTGCCACTTGTTTGCTATTAACTGTACTCACTTTTGTACATTTCTTCTTTTCTCTCTGCGAAAATAAAGAATATTGATTACCGCGGTAATCAAAAGTGAAACCATAACAAAACCATTCGCGACCCGCTCGCGTTTTCCCGCGCTTGGCTCTAAGTACATGTATTTTCTACGAGTTGTGATTGGTTCACTGGATTGTCCAGGTGGCTATGGCGACACTCGATTGAGAATCGCTTTTAACAGAAGTCGTGTTATTTGTAATGTGTAATAAATTTGCAGATAAAGAATCTCCCTGACTGGTACAATTGTGTGATAAAAGTAAGTTTTTCTTTAGAGGGATGATGTACACTTATAATAAAGTATTTGAAACCTGAACAGGACGAGTTAATGTTTTATCAGTGACCATGCCCAGGGACCAAAACCGGCTCTTGCCATGACTTCAACCTGAACGTCAAAGCCAAAGAGATTCGGGTAAAACATAGCATCCTTTTTCGCTTCCCTTTTTCGCTTTCCTTTTTCGTTCCCAGCAACAAAAATCACGTTTCGTAAACATGCAAGAGAGGTGTCAGCGAACAATGTAGAATTGAGACAGAAACACCACACGTACAAGGAAGTAACGCTCGAGGAAAAGTTTGAAACGATACCATGTTTACCATGTTTCGTAAACAAGAGAGGTCATGTATTAAACACGTGGACGTCTCAGCAAACAGTGTAGCATTGAGACATAAACACCAGCACAGGTCCAAGGAAGTAACGCTGAAGGAAAAGTTTGAAAAGATACCATGTTTCGTAAACAAGACCATGTAACACGTGGACGTCTCAGCAAACAGTGTAGCATTGAGACAGAAATACCTCGCGTTCATGGAAGTAACGCTCGAGGGATTATTGGCGAAATTTCAAATAGCGGGGAGACGGTGGTGGGCCCCTACCCCCTGCCCTAGATCCGTCACTGTGTAGTACTTGGACGTGTCAGCGAACAGTGTAGCACTGGGACAAAAACACCACACGTTCAATGTTCAAGGTAGTAACAGGAAAAGTTTCAAACGGTTAAGTTACAATGTTTCGCAAACAAGAGAGGTCATGTAACACTTGCACGTGTACACAGCGAACAGTGTTTGAGACGCTAGTGCTGAAACACCACATGCTCAAGGAAGTAACGCTCAAAGAAAAGTTGAAACGATACGATATTTCGTAAACAAGAGAGGTCATGTAACACGTGGACGTGTCAGCAAACAGTGTAGTATTGAGACATAAACAAAACACGTACGCTTTGATACACGTATGTACACAACACACAGGAAGAAACTTTATGTGGCGAGTGAATATAAAAGAGAGCACGCTGGATTATGCTTTCAAACACCTCAGTGATCAAGACAGTAAGGACAATAACTTGCAAGTAGCGAGAACTCGGAGAGCAGAGCATTCATTTTGTCATTGTGAAAACATGGTAGGTATAGCTGAGTTATATTTTAAAGATAATCCTGTCATTATATTTTAGTGTTCTAGTTTTCGCGTTTCCGTAAATATGCTGAATGTGCCACGAAATTTGAATAACTTTTAACGAAGTTTGAATGCTAACTCATGCATTCTTACGCTAATTTGATTGTATTTTGTTGCCAGGCTTTTCGTCGTGGAACCTATCAATTGATTTTCTTGTTCTTGTCTTTGGCCATACTGAACGTTTCCGTTGTTAAAGGTAGTGTTAACCCTTGAAATTCCTAGACGCCGCGCGTGACCATTTACTGCACCTTTCAATAACGCGTGAACTCAGTGTGAACTCTGCTTACCGGGCCAGCCCGGCTCATATAATCAAGCGCTATAAAGGCTACATTTTACACTGCCGTAAGCCCCTGAAAAATGGATCCAAATTCATCAATCACAACCCAAAAACATGATCTGTCCGCCACGATATTTGCAGTAATGAGGAAAAAAACTGTTGGTTGATTTTTGAACTTCAAAGTTCGCGTGTTATTTAAAGGCGCAGTTAACTTAATGCATGAAAGCTACAGTGCAGTAATTTGTGGTGTTGTTAGTTTCTACGACTACTACAATATTTTACAATTAAAGGCTCCTACGAGTCAACTCGTGAATACGAAACCTTTCCTACGACTCACTGGATTTCTTAGAAAAGCTGCTGGCTCTTGATTGTTTTAAATATAGTTTTTTGGTTTTCAAGGGGTGTTCTAATCCACCGTAGGAAAAAAGATGGCGGCTGTTCATTTTGCATGCGAGTATTCACGGGTTAAAAAGCAGTAAAGAGAGAAAGAACACTTACAGTAGCAGCTAGAGTCCTAGAGCCTAAAAACATTGATAATGAAGACAATTATGCAGACCCTGACACCTTTATCGTGTTCTAGGAAGCTGCTTTGATACATGGAGCAGATGTTCTCGATGGAGCTATTGGATCACTGGAAAAGGATGGCTGACTTGTCATGACAGGTAAATTTATATTTCATGTTCACTTTGCACCCCCACTACTCTCCCCGAATAGGAACCGAATAAGTAAGAGACTGTACAAATCCCTTTGAAGCCCTGAATTATTTTTAGGCTTCTTTAGAATTGCTTAAATTAGAAACAAAACTGCGATGATCATTTTTTTTTTTTTTTACTTTAGGGCCATTCCATTTTATTCACACCCACCTACGGATGAGATTTTCTGAGGGGGCCTTCAAAAGTCATTTCTGAGGTGGTGGCTGTGTCGGCGCCTTTGATCTTTTGAATATTTCTGAGCCGGAGAAAAAATTGGTTATTTTTGAGGGGCGGGGGGTTGGGAACATGTCGGCATTTTGATCTTTGGACCCCTGAAATAGAAACTGACAAAAAGGATTAAAATCCACCAATCACAACCCACAAACATGACCTTTGGACCCTGTCGAGATAAACATCCCAAAGACGAAACTGTTGGCTGAGTTTTGCCTAGTACCTTGGTTTCATTTATTTCGCCGGGTCACGTGGTCCGAGCGAAGAATCTCCTGGCAGCGCATCTCGGATATGTGACAGAAATGGTTCACCGTGAAGGCCTGGGAAGATTGAGTTTTTAACTTCAGTGTTCGCGTGTTATTGAAAACCGCAGTAAATTAGGGAAATAACTCAATAACTGAGCTTAAGAATCACTTCATGCAAACTCGAGAAGTTGTTCTTTCAAGAGAGCGTTTAAATTATAAGACAGCCATTATCGCCTCTTTGGATAGACTGCACAGGTAGCTTGTGCCAGGCGTTCAGATAGTCGGGAGGGCGCGAAGAAAAAGCCGTCGCGCGCGCGAACGAGCGGGGAAAACGAGGGGAGACTGGGGAGCGTCGCCTCGCTCTCTTTCGCGCCAATCCCTCTTCGTCAGCAGTCGCAATATCTTAATTTCCTTCCCGCGCCGCCTATCCGTCGCTACCCGATTTTTAGCCAGCGTGGCAGGCGTAAACGTGGAGGGGGGGGGGGGGGGGGGGGAAAGGACAGAGGAGAAGGGAAGGAACGCTGCTATAATAACCGGGCTATTCGCATTACGCCCACCGATTTCCTGAGAATCGAATTATGTCAATTGTCAATACGTTCACCAATCAGAAACTGGCTCGCGCTTTTACGCATGGCTGACTTCACGTGGGAATTTACTATGTTTACAGCACAGCGCGAATTAGCCAATTGGAACTTTGCGCCCGCCAACGTCCGAAGAAATAAACAAAAGGGGGTCTTTATTGCAAGCGTCCTTTCCTCCTCTCCCCAGTTCTCCTCTATCCGACGCCTGCAACGCAGGCAACGCTATTTGAACGCCAGGAAAGGCTACATCTCAGGTTAACTGCGGTCAAACGAGAGAAATTTGCAAAAGTTAAGCAAAGTACTTAGAAGTTACACTGTTTAAAGTTTAATATATGGCCAATACACTGTCAATTTCAGTACCAAACGTTTTGAAAGTTTGCCAAAAAAGTTCTAAGCGTTTAAAAACTGTGAACTTCAGAATTGTCATCGCCATTTGCCAACATAATTTTGATCAGGCGCAAAGAGTTTTGGTCAGTTTTAAACGAAAAAAGCTCATCATTTTAAGAAAAATTAAAAGATAGTAACGTCAACTAATTGTTTACACATCCTTGCCCATATTTCCATTTAATACTAAATAAAATCCCACTAAATAAAACGAAAAATCTCAGGACACATGGGAGAAGCGCTGATTCGTCCCCAGTCGTCTCTCTTGTTTCTCTTGGGAATCACAAGACGCAGGGGACGAGCACGGGGATAGACGCGGGATACCCTTGGCCGCGAGACTGAAAGACGGCTTGGGGAGAGAAGGGGAGAAGCGTGTGATGGCTGGCTAATATTCCATTTGATTTATATATTTACTTGAGGTTCGAGGGTAGGTTAACATCCCAGTTCCCAAGATATAAGTCCTTTCAAACGTAATAAAGCATCATGTGTAGTTCGGACATTCACCAAAGGCAGTGTCTGATAAACAAAGTTATTAATTTCACAATGCACCATACATTCCCCCCTCCCCTCCCCCCTCTTCACGCGCCCCAACCATCAGAAACCGAGGGTAATATTAAATCAAAACCTACTGAAATAATGTTAATTAAACTTTTTAGGTGCGTGGAACTGGGCTACAGCAATGGTGGAAGCTGTCAAAACTGTCCTAGCACCTGTTGGCTCTTTAATAAGACTTGGAAGTGCGTTTGTTATGGCCATTCCTGTTAAGCGGAAGTAACTTCTGTGTTTTCCGTCTGAAACATGATCTCGCAATTACGACAGCTAATCATTATCTATTTTTAAATATTGGTAAACGTAGTTAACAAAAAATCAGTCAACTTTTTTCCGTAGATGTGCAGGGAAACTGATTTTTGTATTGATTATGTATATTCGAAAATTAAAAGCAGCTTGACGGAATGACGGTTTCTAGTGTTTGATAATACGTTTTCGAAATGGTTGTATTAGAACTGACAACAAATTTTATAGTAAAACTTAAAAAAAATATGCAGGCCATAACCATGAAGGATGCACCTGAACCAGTTGCTCAACGCTTTATTCTCCCCGACATTCTAACCAAAGCATGAATGTTTGCGGCTTATCCCTTCATCAGGATGACACGAAAAGCTGAAATGAGAAACTTCAAAAAAAAAAACATTTTTCGAATCGGCGCTCCTTATCGGAATCAGCTAATTTAACGAAATTTAGAGCCCGAAATTTGCTACATATTTGCTCGCTTGCAAACTTGATTAAATCAGTTTTTTCGTCCAGTGCAATATTTCGGATAACAAAATTTAATAGCGTTCCTCAGGCTCAGGGCTAATCGGTCAATCATCAATCAATCAATCCTGATTAACTTAAACATATACCTCCTACTGGAGTTAGAACATGGCGAGAAGAGGGCGTTGAGTGCAAAAATCGTCACTTTTGTTATACAATACGATACAATATGATGTTTGTGGAGTGGTTTGAAGCACGGAGACATGTTTTGCCAAATCAAATGTCAGGAAACATTAAAATTTGGTTTAGTCAACTGAATTGATAAATTGGCCACAGTAAAAAGATTCAACAGCTGACGTTTAGCGCTCGAAACGACAGGTTTTCAATCTCTTTGCGGTAGGCAATTTATCAACAAAGCCGATAAATTTTTCATGTTTTACGCCCCCCACCGAAGCAGCACCACAGTTTAACTAACCCCTTCATTCGTATGAGGAAACATTGCCCATTCAGAAACACAATCAGAAACAAAGCCCGTGGACAATTTTCCCGCCTTTGACATTACCTGCTCAAATAGACAAATTCGGCTAACGCATTGTTGTACCCAATTCAAACCTTTTGGGATTAGAACTCTTTGTTCGTCATATTTCCATATCAATGAAGCATTGACATGGAAATTATATGGAAATACTGTGAACAAAGGATGTTATTCCCAGAAGGTTTGAATTGGGTACAACAATGCGTTAGCCGAATTTGTCTATTGGGCAATAGACCTTTCCCGCATTCCACTCCAGTGAGCACACACAATGAAACGAGGTCGAGACTTGAGTGGACAATTTCATACAAATCACTGTATTTTGTCCACCCCAGCCTCGAGTTGGTGCCTTTGTTCACAAGATATTGAGCTAAATAACGACTGAAAACTGCAGAAAAACAGCAAAGAAGAAAAAGGCAACAATAAAAATAGTCCGGATGGTCGGGACTGGACAAGATTTTCAAAATTTCCACTTGGGACAAATCATACCAAAGCCAGCAATACTGAAAACAACTTGTGGTCATTTGCGTTTCGTGGTTAATTGGTTAAAAACTTGCACCTTCTTGTGGACAAATTTGAGCTCGATCCAAGATTAATTAGCGATTAAAGAAAGGCGGACTGAGAATGCCACATATCGATACCCTTTTTAAAACACAAAGTATCATGCGTTTGAAAAAGCATTTTGCTGTTGACAGTAGCTCTTAGATATGCTTTCTAAACTATTATCTCAAGGATGTCGGAAGCCTTTTTCTTTTACAATGTAATTATGACAAGGCATCATTGCCAAAAATATACCAAAAATTTCTATCTGGAATGCCGTGACGAGTTGGAAACTTAACGGAAGCAGGTCTCCTCACTGTCGGATGTTCTCGATCAAAAATTTGGAAATGTTAACTCATAAAAATTGGAGGACAATCCTAGGAATACACTTGTAAGAAATGGCATTGTAAAAGTGAGCGACATCTCAACCAGTAGGGGGTTGGAAAAATTAAAACATCACAAACTCTGAAAAATTAATTTTTAGAACGAGTAAATTTGATGCCATTCCTGCGAATTGTTAAAAGCTATGACTGGGCTGAAGAAAAAACGTTGGTTAGTTAGTCCGGGATCTTCATTATATCGGGGTTCCACTGCATAACTTATTCCCCCTGAATGGTATGCAAGTCCATTGCATGGTTTATCCCAGGATTATGTTCGTTGCTAATAGACAATAGTGTTTTCTGCAGGTACACATTTGGGCGAAGAGACACAACGTAGAGCAAATTGTCTTGCCTTAATAACAACACGATGGCAAAGATCAGTGCTTGAGCCACCGACATTCACGTTAAAAATCCTAGACCATTGTGCCTGCACAAGTCCTATTCGACTTCCTCCCTTCCTCCTATTAAACCATTCAGGACTACAGACTCTTAAACAGCGGGATATGACACCACAGTAAACTTAGATAAGAGAAAAATCAATAATACAAATGCTACAGGAGAACATAAATTTATTATTCAGGTACAAAAATGAATTCACATAGAGTTAATGTATCAAGGGTTTCAACTCAAAACGTGACATGCTAGAAACAAATGCACAGGAATCAAATATATGAGCTCTTCAACAACTGAGTTCTAATACATTTCTATAACGATTTCTCCTGGTATAGAGTAAAAAATATTGATGAAACTGTTTTGAACAGATATTTAACGGCATAGCAAAAGGACAGGATTTCGTTGGCAGACTCAAAAGTAAGAACTACATTATATGTCTTTATAAAATACTCAAGGTATGATTGGCTATGATTGGCTAAACCGAGTTCATTATAACTCGATAAAGCATGCGCGTGACGTAAGGTTTATTATAACCCTTTTTATTTTATAAAAGAAATAAAAAAACTTGTTCCTCGTGCATTGTTGAGTTATATAAACACTTGGGAATTTTTAATAACACTCGAGAAGTGCAAGAAGCACTCGCCTTTGGCTCGTGCTTCTCTGCACTTCTCTCGTGTTCTTAAAAATTCCCGCGTGCTTATATAACTCAATAATGCACTCGGCTCGTTTTTTATTTCTTTAATAATCGATTCTGGGAGTGAAAGGGTGATGTGTGATTGTGAGATAACTCTATAATTAAGACTGTTGCTCCCCCACCACCTCAGTGAACAAGTCTTCCCCTTAGGTTGTACCAGCAACAGTCCTTTGAAGGATTACTCTCACAAGAATGACCACACTACACCAAATAAAGAATATTGACTACAAAAATGCCGAATAAGTATGACGCAAAATCCAGTTTAGATAAGCACAAAGTTACACAGTTGCATTATGCCACTAAATGCACAATAAGGATAGAGATCTGCTGATCCAATCAGCGACGGCCTCTTCTGTCACGGTCATAAGGTGATCTGTCACGGCGGGGTGAGCGTGATCTATCCCGGCGGGGAGGAGAACGGGAACGACGGCGTGGTGGTGGAGATCTGGACCGAGAACGGCGAGTGTATGGAGGAGAGACTGAACGAGATCTAAGAATGAAAACAGAAAGACAAATAAATAAATAAATAAATAAATAGTAGTCACTTGTACCTATCAAATTAAGATACAGGTATGAGTCAGATTAAGATAAGATGACATGACAATAGAAGCCAGGGAACCAAGACAATTCCTGGGTGTTTCCAAGACACTAAACTCCACAAAAAACATGCGCTCTGATTTGCTGGAAAGTTCCCAGAAAAAAAACAATGCTGAAAGGTAGTCCAAAATTCTTAAAGGGAATTTCTACACCACAATGGGCATACAATTTCCGTCTACCTCCTAATCCTAGGCCTTAGTAAGTCAATTAACTTGGGTGCCCAGGATTTCGTAGTAAATTCTGGAAAATGAGATGCATCAAATCTTAAACATAATTTTCATTAGGGTATTTTGTATCCAAAGGTAATTGGATACTTGGTAAATTCGCTCTGACTCTGACTCTGGGCTTGAAACGTCAGCTTTTTAAATATTTTTACGTTGGCCAATCTACCTTATCAACTGAATCTACAGACTGTGGACAGACTGTGGACTAACCCGTTTTTCCAGGTTAATAGTAAAGAACCCAAATTTCTTAGGCAAATGACTCGCTATAATGAATGAGCTAAGTAATTTAGCCGTGAATCTACGTGCAGCAATAACCCCAACAACATAAACTAAAGAACTGCATGTAAGTTAGTAAAAAATGTCTGACAATTTTTGGTTTGTAGGGCGATCTTGTCCTTTGCCATTACCTCTGGTGGAGTTGGAGGAAAACCCTCCTGCCCTGAAAATTTGACATAGCAAAGTTTGGCACCAAAGAATAAAAACAAACAGATGGTGCATACTTTATATTTAATGTTAAGAACCTAGAGAAAGATTTGGAAAGCATGTCTAAAGATATACTACAGCCTGTGATTAATAATTGATTTAAAGAATAGTTTCTGCTGCAAAGCAAGTTTACTATCTTTAAAGCTGTAAAAGCAACAAAATAACAATACAAAGTCTATGGATAAAATCCCACTGTGCGACCATTCAAATGAACAATCATCAGCAAAAAATCCAATATGGAATTGCTAAGTCAGACTGAATTTTCCTCTTAAGGCTAGCATTAGATTTTGTGTACAAAGTCCCCTTACTTTGCACTGGTATCAGCACTGTAAATAGTGGTGGATTGTACGTATTTAACAACATGGAATACCTAACTGTTAATCTCTTCATTATTTGAAAGGCAGTGTTTTCTAAGAGTTTCGGTTCCATTAGCCACATGATTGTTTTAAATTACAGTTTTGCTGAAAAATTGCCAATTGAATTTCAATTCTTGTTTTTCTTTTTTTTTATGGAAGGAAGGTGAATATCTGTTGAACACTGTTTTTCACATAACAATTTTGATAACCATTTTTATACAAACTTTGGAGATGTTTCTTTTGCACCAGCTGCACCAGGAGCACCTCTGAAATGAAGAAGATTTTTGCACATGCTGATGGATGGAACAACTTGTTTACAGAGAACCTGTGCTCTGAGAGATCAAGGGCATTGGGAGCTTCCAAATAGAATATACTCAAAATTCACACCGATAACTTGTAATCCGAGATAACATCATCATTTGATAGGGAGCCACAAGGTTTATTTCAATAATAACAGTTCATTTATCACCAGTGTTAATTGAGGTAAGGTGTCCTTATCAGCTGCTAAAAATTCAATTGATGTCTTCAGCTCTTTCACTTTAAAGTGCTTTTCATAACAGGCTGGGAATACAAAATAAAATCTTACAAGACAACTACACCTACCTTCTTTTGCGGCGGTTGCGACCATACAACTCTCGCCTGTACATTAGAAGTAATTATAATAATCCTTATAAGCACAAGGTTTGGCAATATAAAAGCATGTAAAAATTAACGAGAAAATCAAACAACGTTTCGGTGAGATAGTTTGCTGAAGATTAACATAAAAAAACAACTATGTAATTTCACACAAATAGTTTGGCTGGAATTGAGTCTCATTGGACATTAAGACATGGTGTCAATTCTTAAGAAGTGTAAGGATAAGTTTGATTGTTTAGTGCACAAAATGTTGCTAATTAGAGAATTGACACCATCTTGACTCAATTCCAGCCAAAGTATTTGTAACATTCCATAGTTATTTATAATGTCAATCTCCAGCAAACTATGACATTTTATTGTAATCATTAATTTGTACTTGAAAATAGCGTCATGATGACACCACAACATTGTTCAATTTAATTGTTGATTTTTACATGCTTAATTATAATAATCTTATCAAAAAACTTACTGAACATAAAGGTTAAGCAGGCATACTATGCCTAAAACAACCCTTGCTATAAAGTTGCTATCATCTGATCATTATGTAAGTGAATAAAGCAATTTGCTTCTGAGAATACAATGTTATGGAATAGAAACCAAACAAAAACAATATTGAGGTCCACCCCTAATCATAAAAACAAACTTCCTTGCTTCAAGGATAGTACTGCAGGAAAAAGTGAAAATTGGTCGTTTGAAATTGTCATTCTTGACTTCACAACCATGACCCAGTGCCAGACTCAAGGAAAAAAAAATTTGCTACATGTGTATAAAAAAATTATCATGTTCATGCATTTTTTATGGGAGGGGCAGGAGGGTCCAAACTTCCCACTTCCAATTCCTTCCACTCGTGATTCCTGCCGCTTCATGGCTAATGGCCTTTTCTATTGTATTATGTCATAATTTTTGCACTTTGGGAATGCTCCTTTTCACTGTCTCCTTTCCTTTCCTTTCCCTAAACTTTCCAACCCCTTGTTCTCTTCCCCCCAACAACTCACCGCAAATCTCTTGAAATAGGCCGCATGTGCATGAAGTTACAAAACCCACCACGAGTACACTCTCTAGGAATATACAAGAAGACTCAAATTGAATAAGCTGAGTAGTCCAGACGCGCTTACCGGCTGTCCCGAGAGATAGGTCTCAGATGCATGAAGTTACAAAAATCTCCTCGTGTGCATTCACTGCATAACAGAGGGGATCATACAGTCAGAAACGACCTGCCAGTATGTGTAGTTTAATATTATATACATTAGACCATTAAGCTGTGGCAAAAATTAATAGAGATGTGGGCCCTACCTGCATGCACTTGCAATTGTGATAAAACTCAAACTTGCATGCAAAAAACAGTACACTAAAGCTTGTAATGGTTTGGCTACCCAACACATTTTGATGCAAGTTTTTCATAGTACTGTTTACTTAGGTCGTGTTTATGCAGGGATTTTATATTCCGTTGTAGCAGACTGCCAATGATTAAGCAACATCTTTGTCCGCCTAAGACTGTTTTGCAACTTGGATACAACTTGCATCTTATCTGTTTCGCCAACCAATGCACATCTGATGCAAGTTGGCATTTCCAAACTTGTGCTCACTCGCATCTCCATTTGGCCACAGCTTTAATAGGTCAAGGTATCGCTATTATTTTGAATAAGCTTGTTTCAAAATCTTATGAAATCATTAAATAATGGTTTGAATTGATAACACATACTAAAAAGAAATGGTAAAATGCTTTAATTGGAGGAATATGTGTAGACTTGTACATGTATGGTTAAACTGAACAAGACTGAAACAGATTGTGATGCATGGATGCCTACAATTTACACAGAGAAAACAATATTAATCCAGTTGGAAAATCAAAAAGTGTGCGCCATTCCATTAACACTGTTGAAGGCGTTACAGGCCACCATGAACAATGTACATGTTTAAAGTCTATGGATGAAACCAAACACTGACTATTCAAATGAATGCACTTCAGCAGTACTGTTTATCTTGGAGTTAGATAACCCTGAAGGTGGAAAGTGCAAGGGACAATGCCACAATCTATTGAGACGCACTGTCATAATGAACATACCGGTAATGGAGACAAATTAAGTTATTAAATGGATAGTTTCATGGTTCAGCGCATGTGCATAGATTGAAATGCTTTATTCGCTTTCTTGCCAATTTTATTGGTTAAAAAACACTCACATTTACTTCAATAATCACAGACTATAATTAGTCCAAACAAAGCGAAGGATGACCAAAATTCACAGAAAATTTCAACGGATTACATCGTCAAAGCCAACACTGAATAAAACCTTTGACCCAAAGGATTTATTCTACACTCTGGTGGCTTTCATGGCGCACATGGGTATGTATAATCATCCATTCAATCAGCTGACTGCCCGCGACATTTTCACTGGCAAATTTCCCACCAGCGTTTTCCACTCGCTTTCAATTGATCTCATTAATCAAGAATGAAATTAAATAGGTTATGTTGTAGCTTGCATATGCGCCGAACCGTGAAACTCTCCCTTTAACTTTAACCAGAAACCCATAAGTGGGTTGAAACGTGCAACTGTCTCTTGTACGCTTCAAAACAAGCTTCCGATTATTCAATTTGCTGAGAAGTTGTTACAGCCATATTTGGAAAATCAAGACAAAAATATTAACCAATCAATTCGCTAGAACAACTTGCTTCCAATCTCGAGGGACCGAGGGGTTTCCAAATATGGTACTAAGCAAAAAATGAATATTCGGAAGCTGTGAATGCGCGTTACACGTTTCAACCCACTTATGGGTTTCTGCTTTAACTTAGATATAGAAAATGTTTGAAGCTCACCCCATTTCATATTGTCTGCAGCAAGCCTCCCTAAAACAAAAAAAAAAGAGGTTGTCAAAATAATTGAAAATAGGGTATCCATAAAACAGAGATGACAGGTACCAATTAAATGGGTCAGTACAAAAATGGATTCCCTCCCTTCCTTCTAGACTTTCTCGATGTTTACAAATTCCTGTGTAGGCACTCCAACTGTCTAACTTGAATTAATGCTCTACATGTACCTTCCCTTGAATTCCGTGAGACAACTGTAAGATGAGTTCATCTTGTAGCATTTGTAACACTTTGAAACTCTTTACAAAGATGTAAAAGGTACTATAATAAACAATGCGCACCTGAAGTCAGTTACTGGAGATAGCTCAGCATAGATGGGTTGGCCTAAGGAGAGAATGGAATGAGAAAACCAGTGGTAAAATGATCATTTGAGACATAAGACAATTTGATTCTAGTTACATGTATGCAACCACCATTTTGTTAACCATGCAATCAGTTAAGATGAGCTTGCGATGAATAAATTTCAAGAAGGTACGTATAGAAAGGACCTTTGACATCCCAAATCTATGGCCTACATGTAAGTTGCACAAACTCCCCTTCTCGCAAAATTTGGTTTTGTGACTTCAAGCCAAACAAACAACAGCTTTTGAATCTGAAATGTGGAGCAGAAGCATACCAACAGAGGCACATCAACTCTCTTGGGACCCTGAGTGACTTGCTCATAATTAATTTTGTCAAAATAACAGATAAATGAACAAAAGTAAAATGTGTGCAGTCCTCACCATTATACCAACGATTATCCAGATCCTTGACAGCTTTTTCTGCATCTTCTTCATAACGAAACTTGACATAGACATTGCCCACAAGATGATCTCCAAGGTTATCACAAACATTCATTTCTTCAATTTCACCATACTACGACAAAAAACAAAAGTATTTATTCAGTAATGAGCTGAGAAACACAACACACGAGTAAATTCATGAAGAGAAAACAAAGGAAATCACTACCGTGAAGGAGAATTAGTAACTTATGGTCGGGCAGCTATACCAGACACTCGGAAGAGTGCTTCATCAGCTTTCCTAACACCTCTCAGTCAGTTAAAAGACAGGGCTGCGCCTTGCATTTTCAACCCACTTCTCAGTGTTTGGATATCCTGATGAAACACTCTTCCTCGTGTTTGATATATTACTCTCCCCTCCCCTCTTGTTTTGAAGCCCTCTTCTTGGTGTTTGGATATCCTGATGAAACACTCTTCCTCGTGTTTGATATATTACTCTCCCCTCCCCCCTTGTTTTGAAACCCTCTTCTTGGTGTTTGGATATCCTGATGAAACACTCTTTCTCGTGTTTGATATATTACTCCCCTCCCCTCCCCCCTTGTTTTTCAATCCACTTCTCGGTGTTTGGAAATTCTGATGAAACACACTTCCTCGTGTTTGATATATTACTCCCCTCTCCCCCACCCCCTTGTATTTCAACCCACTTCTCGGTGTTTGGAAATCCTGATGACACACTCTTCCCCGTGTTTGGTATATTACTCCCCCCCCTTGTTTTTCAACCCACTTCTCAGTGTTTGGATATCCTGATGAAACACTCTTCCTCATGTTTGATATATTACTCCCCTCCCCCCCCCCCTCCCCCGCTTGTTTTTCAACCCACTTCTCGGTGTTTGGATATCCTGATGAAACACTCTTCCTCATGTTTGATATATTACTCCCCTCCCCCCCCCCTTGTTTTTCAACCCACTTCTCAGTGTTTGGATATCCTGATGAAACACTCTTCCTTGTGTTTGATATATTACTCCCCTCCCCCCCCCCCCCCCCCCCGCTTGTTTTTCAACCCACTTCTCAGTGTTTGGATATCCTGATGAAACACTCTTCCTCATGTTTGATATATTCCATGTACATGAACAAATCAGAAATATTGATTACATGTGGTTTAATAAGAAATAATCAAACTCACTTTCTCTTCAAGTTCCAGGAAAACATCCTGTATGAGAAAAAATAACAAAGGATGCATATAACTATGTAAATAAATTAATCACATAGTAATTTCTTTTGTATTAAATCTATCAAGGACTGCTTGAGTATTAAAACAAAACAAAAGAAATGCAAACCTCAAAAAATCTGTCATAATGTTCCTGGGCTTCTACATCAGATATTGCACTACCTATGGAAAATAAAGAGAGGGCAAATAAAGGGGTTAGCTTCTAAAGAAACTTAGTGCTGCATCTGTGGAGGAATGAAACACAAACATTTGGTTTTATAAAGTTATGTTGATAAGGTGAAATGCCACTATTAAGAGATTGACGTATTGAGCAATACATGTAACTCTTTGTCAGAGCGAAAAGAAAGTTTTCATTGATCATAAACAGAAAAGAGAGGTTTCATGGATTTGAGATTTGATGGCTAATTCCCCAATGCAGTGAAACAATGTCATGGTGCAAACATGGTGAAAACATGATTTATGAAAGTTTATTCATTTTTTTTAAGCGGGACAAACACCATGTAAAGTGGTTCTAACATTTGAGTCTATGGATGAACTCGTACAAAATTATTTACAAAATGAAATTTAAGATTTTTGTTGGACTCTAATTTTACTGAAATTGGGGATGTTTCTTGAATTTTGATTTTAGCCACTGTTGAGAGTGAGAGGATTAGAGTCTTACTTGTCCCATCTGCAACCTGTGCCGCACTCTGAGGATTTTGGTACATGTTTTGTAGTAAAATTGTCTGAAAATCAAAATAAATAAAATCAACACTATGAACAGAAGGCTTCCCATTCACTGACAAAAACACACTAATAAATTGTGTTACTAAAGTCAAGAGTCTTGGCATTCAGTGTAAGTTGTATAAGGCATGCATCAGTGTTGGATTTCAAAGATAAACATGCGGAGTTGATCACATAAGAACATGCTACAAGGAAGAATCGACAGGCCTCTGTGACTGGATCAAGTTTGGTTTGTCCCAACTGTGGCAGACTCTGTCAGTCCAGTCTGAAGTGTCAGCCCATGCTTATGCCAAGAATTTGGTTTTATCGACTGAGTTGATAAGCTAAATTAGCCACCATAAAAAGATTCGAGAAAGCTGACGTTTCGAGCGCTAGCCCGAATTCTTTTGCTTCACCCCCACCGATGCAGCACCACAGTTTCTCTAGAAACTAACCCCATTCATGTTTATGCCAGACTGGAAAAAATTGACTAACAAAAGGACAATAGACCATGATGACGTAAATATATGAAACTTGGCTTGCATAGAAAAATATTATAAGCAACATCTGTTTTTCATTAGCTCTATATCCAGCAGGGTGAGAAAAAAATCTCTTAAAAATATTTTCATCTGTGCATTAAATCTTGCAAAGAGTCATAATTTAGCTTCGTTGATATTTTTAAGTCTGTATTGCAGATGTAAATCTTGAACACTATCAAATCAAGAATGACAATCTCTATACAAACATCCCTGTTTGAAACTTTCTTTGTTGCCTCTATAACAACTTGCTAACATGAAGGTGCTCTCTCCAGCTGTTAAAAAACAAAGACCCTGGTAGCATACAACCAGATAGCAAAAATAGCAAGGTAGTACACACCTGACTAAAGGTGGGCTTGTTATGAAGTCGTGAGCATCTTTCTCCATGGCGACATGCACCAATTTTGAAGTAGAAAGAACAATTTACTCTGAAATAAGTAAAGCAGAATCAAAATAAGCGTCATATGATAAACAAATCTCGTTCTTCCAGCACATGACTAATGGAAACTAAGTTAATCTTTGTCGGAGAATTCTGTATAAAAGCTTTAGCTTGTACTGATAAAACATTGCTTATAACGAAAAATATGATGAAGTCGCCTTAGCCATCTGTTTTCTTGTGTTTAATAATCACTAAAATGTATAGTGCTGTCGTGTTGAATTTTAGATAGATAGAACTGTATTAGGCACAGAATTCATAAAGCTGACACTTATTTACGACGAAACTGTGCATCTAAAGTTTATCCATACAAATTAATTTATGGCTAACTGTAAGCTTGTGCCTTATGCATTTAACTAGAAGCTCATAACAGAATAAGCTTCTGATTAAACAAATTTGTCAATTTGAACTTTCATATTTTGGCGAGTATAAACGTTTCCTTTCGGCGCGTACGACAAAGTTTTATAAACTACTGGAAAAAAATTGTAAAACGAATATAATACTCCATTCTTATAAACAATCAAAGCTCTCAAAGGCCATCGTATATCGTCTAGAAATCACTTACTTGTCCTTCTCTGTTCCAAAGATGGACGCCAAATACTCCGCCATGCTGTCTTTGGGTAAAGATTACCCACCATTCTTAGCGAGCGTGGATAACGGAACCGCGCGGATTGCCCTGGGGAGGAGGCGCATCGAAGGTGCATTTTCAAGCGTCAGAGGTGGTGTAGGGTCGTGTAGGGGGCGGTGTACGGGAGTTTTTGCACAAGACTTGCCTGGATAGAAAAACTTGGCAGATATGACATTACACTGTTTGTAGTGACATCGTTCATGACCTGAATGCCGAAGCCTTTGCTTTCATGGATCTTACTGAGAGAGGAAAGAACTTTATACGTGAACTTTATGTTCAGCCTTGCTTCATACACCACCAGCATTTTCATTCGCAGTCCTTTGCTTCTTATTCAGACTCTATTAAGCCCCCCCCCCCTATTAAATAAGCCCCTTTCCGGCCTCTTGAGCTTCAACTTTTTAATAAGCCCCCCATTCTCTATTAAGCCCTCCACCCCCCCCCCCCCCCCCCACCTCCCCCACAAGACCACGGAACACACAGCTACTTAGGTCGCATTAGAATCGCATAATTATATTCTTGACCTCAACATTTCCAACTTCCAATTTGATGTGGGTCAGTTTCAACACTTTCTTATCATCTTCAATTCCTTTAGAGTTTTAAATAAGCGAATAAGAAGCAAAGGACCATGAACGAAAAAATGCTGCCGGTGTACGTAGGATCTGTAGTATCACACTGGCATATTTATTTATATCAAATACCGGTATTTACTACTGTAAAATGCAATTAAAGAAAGCACTGAATAAACAAGATGCAGTTTTTACTCATTTAATATAAACTTTCCATAACAATATCCAATATTTACAACTGTACAATGCAACTTAAGCAAACTAACAAAATACATTTCCTAGCTAGATCAAGTCACACTGAAGATGATGTAAAAAATAAATAGTTCAGCATCATGGCTGTCCCAGTGGTATAACAAATGATATTATGTCTCCTGTTTCTCCCCAGCTTGCTCGATACTTCTGATAAACCAGTATCCACGCAGTCAGGCCAGCAAACCACACCAAGAATCCTATTCCTGATTTAATTACATCTAAAAGAACCAAAAGTTAATTTTTTCAAAAATTGCAAAATGATTGAAAGCCTTCAAGGTAGGGACACACTAGGACATATGTCAGGGGGACAGGCCACTGCGATAAGCCGACTTGAATGCAACGCTCAAGGGTGACAGGGAAAAGTGACAGGGGAAAAAAGTAAAAAGGGGTTTCAGGAGTTTCAAAACCTGCCACTTTTGGGATTTTATTTGTTTAATTTTGCCAAATATATATTTGGGTAGTGAGATTCTGACAGGGATATTTTGGGGGTTTAAATTAATTAATGACTTTCCACAAAATAATTCTATGGTTACCATAGTGTAATGTATACTTAGTGACTGGGTGGGTGGGCCAGATGGGAAAATATTTGGCTCAAGGTCAAGACATATGGACTGAGTACCATAACCGAGAGCCAAATATTTTCCCATCTGGCCTGACCTAATTAAGTCAATTAAATATTTTATCATATGACCAATCTAAAGACAAATTTTTAAAAACTTTAGCATGTGAGACTGTACACTGTTATAGCAGGGCCGTTGGCTTTTTCTGGCCCCACTCACGCAAATGCGTACTGCCCTCATATGGGACTTTTATCAATGGTTTTGCAGGGAAAAGGCTTGCTGGGCCATACAGGTCATATGATAATGATTACTTACTGCTCAAAACTTGTAACAAAATGAATAAAATGAATAAACAAAGGCTGGCCAAACAAACTGAAGTCATACATGATGCTGTGGCCAAGATTCTAACCCAGGCAACAATGATGGGAGGTAACTGCTCTCACCACTGCATTATCCCTGCTCCCCCAAATACCTCTCCAAGACTGATGGTCAATCATATCTGTTCCTGACCATCTCTATTGTAGGGAAGTTAACCATAGTTATGTTCTAATTCACTACTCTCAAACAGACTTTTATTGTACTCTTAAAATCCCAACACAAATAAAGCAGAACAAGAAATATGGCAGGATGCACAAAGTGTATGGACCCCAAGCGTGAATGGCATACAGAAGATGGCAGATGGTATCTCTAGTAGAAACTGACCAATCAGAGGATCTGAGTAAACTGGATGCACAATTAGAGGTGCGGCAAGTTTGAAAAACGAACAAACACCACTAATTACTTGGAATACCAGCGGAAAATCCATTCTTTTCTTGCAGTTTCAACTGTAGCCTCCTTTTACTGGTCGTGACTTATTAAATTATATACACTAACAATCTGTTGTTCACTGTTTTCTGAATTTGACTGTAGAAATTAATATGATCAGACTTACATGATTTCAGCTTTGATTGCCCAGTGAATGCTGGTCTGATAAATGCCTCCTTGAAGAACCAAACAACATTGATAAACCAAAGGAATGGAAGCAAAGCAAATCCTCCTAGAAAATGTGTTGACGGAATCAAGGAAAAGAACAAAAACAGCACACAACAAAATGGACAGGTCATTCAAATCATGGAAGGTAATGTTTAAAATAGAGTTTGCCATTCTGTACCAGAGTTCTCAATTTCTTTAATATACCTTTAAGTAGTAAACCTTATTGCTACAGCTATACTCCCATCAATTTGGTAGCAAAAATCACTTTAAAAATTAAAATACATTTAGGTAATCAATCATCTAGCTGTATCTTGGATATGTTCTGACATCTCACTCTCTGTCTTGACCAACGAAAGAGCCCCTCTATTGGTTTTTCCGACGAATTTGTAGTCTTTCATAAAACAACAATCTCAGTAATAGGAGCGATGATTTATAAATGAGCAGAGCTAAACAGTCTGTAGAATACCCGACCACTTATTTGCATCTCGTTGAATAAGAATGGATCCTTTTGTTTTCATATGCTTCGTTCTATGTAAATAAGTGGCCGAGTGTTCTAAAATCGCCCCCAAACTTGCTTTAATGTTAAGCAATGAACAAATTCCGACGATTCAGTTTAAAAAATCTACGATTTGTAGAAATGAAAGCGACGAAGAGGCTCAGTGAATGCAAACGATAAAACTGTAATAATGAGATGTAAGCTTAACTAAATGGCCTGTAGTCTGTAATTAAGCCACACTAACAGCTAAAATAAAACAATACTTTGGTAAAATGCCACGATCACTAACTTAAAATCATGATTAAAGAGATATCATAATTTTTTTTTATGAAAGCTGATCATGAGTCGAAGTAAAAAAACCATACAAGCAAGCTAATGGAAGTACGCAAGGACAAGCAAATGTAAGTAAGGAGCAGCAAAAAATAATAATTGAATATATGAATGGTATATTTCCTGCACAAGTTGACTTTTTCCTCGTCAGAAACCTTTCTCAAATCCATCCTTGAGATCTTCTTCGAAGAGTCAATCGACGATCTTTTTGGTACAGGAAACTGACGTGATAGCTTCGAGTATTCCCATGATGCACCTGGTAAAGGTACATTTCGGTTAATCTTACATAACGAGTTATTTGAACGTGCGCCTGCGTAGCAGGGGGTTGGAAAGCTATCCCATGATGCAACGCAACGAGTTACCCGCGACATTTGATTGATTGTCCCGGGTCGTCTCAGAAGTGTTCTCATATAATCGTCCCGGTCGTCCGTGCACTTTTTGAAACGACTCGGACGACCGGACGACCGGGACGATTATATGAGAACCAGCCTTTAAGCTCCCTTTTATTTGAATGCTCACACCATAGTATTTCTTTGACAGACTCAAAAGTTAGAACTACATTGCATGTCACCATAGTTGACTCCGAAAGTAAATGGGTTAATTAAAAATATTAAACAAACAGCGGTGATAAACATTTTAAAAACATGCATTTTATGTTTTTAAAATGTTTATCACCGCTGTTTGTTTAATATTTTTAATCAAGCTACGATGGCCGAAGACCAAGAGTTTATATAAATGGGTTAAAACGCGCTTTTTTATTTAGCTTATGGATACAAGGCCGCATAATTCCACTGACCATGAAAAGGAACAACTGATTAACAGGAACGAGGCTTTTTATTTCTTTTCTGTTTACATTCGTGTCATAATTCGTGCCTTTGTTTTAAAACTCGACTCCCTCCTCACTTTAGCAGGTCATTCTATCATCAGCAAATAAGCAGCCTATCAATCACTATTTTTTCTTGATTAAGTGACAATACTAAAAAATAACCGTATATTGCTGAATTGTTCAAACTCCCTACTACTATTGTAAATAAAAACAGGCTTAGTGTCCCTTGTTTGAGTGGTTAACTAAACATTGGAAAAATAGAAAGATGCGCACAATCTGATCAGCTGAAAAATCATGTTTTATGAGATGTTATAAAATGCTCAAGGAAATGCGCGCGTTATGATTGGTTAAACCGAGTTCATTATAACGCTGTAAAGCACGCGCGTGACGTATTAAAAGGTCATTTGGCTACCGTAGAGGGATTCAAAAGCTGAGGTTTCAAGCGTTATCCCTTCATCATAGCGAATCGAAGAACTAGTCAAGTTCACCTAGCCTTCTCAGAGACAGAGAAAGAAGGGGGAGAGCCGGCGTGAGGGGTACTCCCACCCAACCCGGAAGGGGAAGGGTGGCGATAAACATTACACAACTTTTTACCTGTGTTTAAATGAGAATTGATATGGCAACTCCAGCTTGTAGCACTAGTTTGGCGGAGATTTGGTCAGATGTAAGTTTGTTCTAATTAGTTCCATCTAGTTCAAACATTGGATTATTTCAGACCACAAGAGCGTTTGGTCTCCTTTGACTCTGAACGAGAATTCTTTTGGAGTTCAGACGTGCTCAAATAGCGTTTTGGTGAATTCCTGTTCTGCTGATGTCACTGTTTTTCGGAAAAGATAGAAACTTTCCTCAGAATTTTCCAAATCCTTTAGTAAAATGGAGTGACTTTGGTAAAATTTCTTAGTTTGTCAGGGGTTAGACACACTTCGCAGCACTAAGAGCTTGTTGCGCCTGCCCTGCAGCCGACCGATGATGACGATGATGTGGGCTTGTTGATCAGGACAATTTATAATAGTAGTTGTTACGAAGAGACACGAAGGAAAGCGAAAAAAAAAAGAGAAGTAATAAAAGCGAAGAAACTGTTATCACGAACGCTTCTTTGTTTAGCTTTTAAACGCTTTTTCTTGACAAATGTTACCATCCTCGCTCCCAGGGTCCCTCTTCTGTTTCTATTTGAAACAATTTCGTAGTCCTTGTTTATTTTATTTTTGACTTAACTGGTTTAAGGTAAACGTTCGTCGTTCGCCAAGTCATCAGTTAGTCCTCAAAGAGGGAGAATTCCCAGCGATTCCTTTGAAAATCAAGGAGTCCCATGGGGCAACTCGTGAATACGAAAAGTCCGTACCTTCCCCTCTCCTAGACGTTTTGCTTCAGCGACCCCCATCCCCTGTGTCCAACGCCCTACCCTCCCCTCCCTCCAACGCCGTACCATGAATACGAAACATACGAACCTTCCCCTCTCGTAGACGTTAAGCTTCAGCGACCCCCATCCCCTGTCGAACTCCCACCCTCCCCTCCATCCAATACCGTATCACATGAATACGAAATCGAAACTTCAGACCTTCCCCTCTCCTGGACGTTTTTTGCTTCAGCGACCCCCATCCCCTACGTCCAACCCCCCCCCCCCCCCCCAACTCTATCCTCCCTCCAATGCCGTACCACGTGAATACAAAATCGAAACATTCGGACCTTCCTCTCTCCTGGACATTTTGCTTCACCGGGAAATTTTGTCCTGCGGCAATAACTCGTCCAACGCTTCGCGTATCCACGCGTTAAAAAGCAAGAGTTCCCTGCGATTGCCAAAAAAACAAAAAACAAACAAACAAATACGATTACACAAAAGGTCACACACAGACGAACAATTAAAATTGGTTTTAATTTGCAAGCAAACCACAGAATGCCCGGTCGTCCCAGTGACCAGCAACAAGTTAAAGCTTATAAACCACAGGGATTTACTATCTTTCACTTTTCTCTGCTATACTCGTTCAATTCTACAATTTTACATTTAGTTTCTGTGTGGCCAGTATGCCTGTTTTAATCATTCAAACATGGCGGCAAGGAAAAACTGTTGCTAAAAATCGAAAAATACAAAGTGTTCGCGGTTTTATTTACAATGATGACTCTTTTCTACATCACGAGAGGAAAATAAACGAAACTGATAAGCGATAATTATTCGTGCGTTTTTCTTCACAACAATAATCGCAGTTTTAAAACACACTCCCTGTTTGTGTGACCGCCATATTTGAACGTCTTACTACCATAATAAAAATAAAACCTATCATTAAACACCTTAATTCATTTATAGCAAGCGACCTTATTACAATATTTTTCACCACTTTAGTTGCAAGCGGCGGAAGCTATTATAAATAAAAAGCGTAAATAAAATGTTATAAACGTAACCAAAACAAACAAGCAAAAAATGCAGCAGAAAGGGCAGCCCACTATGAAATATTTTGATTGAGCTGTAAAGTAGTCTCCTAGTTTGTCACGCAAAGCTTCTCCCAGTTGCGTGACGTTTATCTACATCCGTTTCATTTATAAAAATTTCAAGTTATTTCTTACAAACAAAGAGATAATAGAAATTGTTATAATAACCGAATCATACTGCAATAAGGTCTTTCTATTAATTAACATGCTCATATCAATAAGACAGCAATGTGTAGTTTTATTAAACTTTAAAACTAAGTGATATGATAAAGGCAGTGTTCTGTTCTGTTCACAGTTGATGAAGAGACTCGACATCAACGACCTAAGAGGAGTCGAACGCGGGTCACTGGCGCACTCAGCAAAATTTGTAGCGCACCAGGAGAGTTACTAGATATAAGTTCCTAATCTCGACTAAAAGCCACCTTTTCTCGAATAGCACGCCATTAAATTCCTAACCGATTGACGCTACTCTAAACCTCGTTCCCAGGTTCCCCTTGGAGAGTACCCTGGGAACGAGATTGCGTTACTCTGAGCCCAGCCAGGGCCCAATTTCATGGCTAAACGCTCAGGGTGCTATTCTCAGTCTACCTAACGTTGTTAATGACTTCTCTGAAGTGCTCAATCAGCGCTAAGACCTCTTAGCCCCGATATTGACATATCAATTATCCTCACTAGTCTCAAAATATTTCTTATGGTACAAGTTCAAGGAAATTGACTAAACATCGGGACAATGTGTCTTTCATGATCATTTCCATCACCCTCGTGACATGCATGTTTAAATGGGGCACGAAGTGATATTGAAAACAGAAATTGGCTGCTGACCACTCTTGGGACTTTTGAAAAGGGTTATCATCGCGGTATAAGGTGCCATAAGGCGCTGTACTATTTGTGCTTCTACCCCTCAACTGAGTGCAGAACAAACGCTATAATTCAGGTTCCACTATCTTCAATGAACCTACACTGCACATAGTGTGCTTGATCAGTCAAAGGTACCAAGCAAGTTGGCCTATAGCGCACACGTTCTTTGGAATCGTCACGCAATCTCGCCACAACAAATTACGTCACGCGACCCCTCCATAAGATTGCATGACGAGCCGACCTCTCTCACGACAAGCTGACAATTTCTTGAGGAGTGATTGCGCGATGAGCTGATGTCACGCAATCGTTTCTAAACTGATTACGTGACGAGCCCAAAGAAAGTGTACAACAGAAATCAGCAACGAATCTAACGAACGTTAACATGAAGAAAGTATCAAGAAAACTGAAGGTTAAGTGATTTCACGACAAGTGGAATGAGCGCTGTCCCTCCAAGGCGGCGAGATTCAGTTTACTGGCCATTATTTCCTTGCTGGAGTAGTCTGGTAGCTTCAGATAGTTGACGCATGTCATGACAGAAGGTAAGTAGTTATCAGCACACAGCGGCGGCTCAAATGACTTGCGAACTATGGTCAGTGGAGGGTTGAGACTGCGCAGGCCTATCACAAACAAAAATACTGTTTACCTTTGAACATCAGATTCACTCCAAGTGTGATTCTCAAGAATCCTGAAGACATTTCTGTCCCGAAAGCTATTTTTAAAATCCAATTTCAAGTGGCGGTGAAGTTTTTAGCAAATTGTTTTGTCAACTTAGGATTTTATTTCTTAACTTTCAAAACGAACGAAAATTGGTAAACAGCCGTATATAAAATAACTTTTCAGGCCCGAAAACTCTTCGCGAGTTTTGAGAAATGCACGACTGGGCACTGTAATGATTGGAAAGGAGTGCGCGAGATATCACATGCTAACTGGAAGACAATGCGTTGCAAACTTGCACAGTACATGGATAAAGAGGTTTGTTCCAGAAATTGTCTCTCCACAGTTTCTAAAACTGTGGTACTACATCGGTGGGGCAGTGAACGCTAAAATTTGACGTGAACTGAGATGATGAGTTTCAAACGCTGATGCTTAGAGTGATTCGCTCTGAGGAAAGCCTCAAGCTCTTGAACAACAAAGGGGAACAAAAATTGTTCGATAAAACAGGTTTTCGAGAAAGCCAGTAGGGTTTCTGTTTCTTTTCTTGGCGATGTTCATACCTCCAACAGGTAATCTTGGGCTCCCTGTAACAAACTGTAAAAACAGTCTCTGTTCTTCCTGTGTGTAACAGCTTAGAATTTCAAACAGAATCTTCACGGCACGACTACAAGGACAAAAAGGTATCAGAAAATTAACTGGACACAAAACTTGCTTTAAATAAGGTGGTTACAACTTTTGAGTGTTTGATTGAAATTCAAAAGTGTGACCATTCAAATGAAAGCTATTGAGCAGTACTTTCCTGTGGTGCTGTTTATTACGCGTGGGTAAAATCCTAAGGTGAGAGAATTCCAATGAAAGCTATTGGGTAGTACCTTGCTGTGGTACTGTTTATTATGCTGTACACACTGGTTTTAACTTTTGAGTCTGTGCAAGAAGTCCTAAAGTGTGACCAAATGAAAGCTATTGTGTTGTATTTTCCAGTGGTGCTGTAAACTGTGCTCTGCAAGCTAAGGTGGAAAGTGTAACTATTCAAGTGAAAGCTATTGAGCAGTTCTGTCCTGGGGTTAATTCAATAAAACTTTTACAAGTGTAATTTACAAGTGCAGCTATGTTTTCAACCTCTGAAACAATGGCTACACTTGAAAATTACACTTGTAAAAGTTTTATTGAATTGAGCCCTGCTTTTATGCCGTACAATACTAAATGGCTCCAATAGCCCTTTTCACGGTTAACTCTGCTCATTTGCATTACAATGAAATCTAGCATGTATGTGAGGCAATTTTGGGCTATTTTGTAGTTTTAGCCCGAAATTGCCTCGCATCCACGTTGGATAACATTGTAATGCAATTGAGAAAAATCAACCGTGAAAAGCGCTATTACAATATTAAAGGCCCACCTTCACCCAAACTGCTTTGCGCGCCGTGATCACTTCGTGTAACACGAAATTAGCGCTTGAATGCGTGCAACCAATCAGATCACGCGTATGAACAATGGAGCATTTCAAAACAAAAACAAATGACCGAAACGTCTTTTGGGTGAAGGTGGGCCTTTAAAAACTAATTTTTAAGTTTTCACTCACCTGTCGTGTGTATAACCATGGTCAGGTCTACAACTCTCAACAAGGCCTAAAAATGACATCGCACCATTATAAGTATCAAGAGATGGTGCTATAGCAGTGACTTAATAGGCCACTTCGAAAAACACCATAATAATCTTTATATTGCAGGTTTGGGTGGTGCTTGATGTAAGCCTGATTTTTCCAATTTCTTTTGTTTTCAGCACGAACTGCACGTGCCATGCTTCAACTTCTTGACAATTTGCATACGGTGCACATTTGTATACGAACACATAATGCTACGTCCTAGCGTTCCTACATGTACTCTGAATTCCACTGTGCCATTCTAACAAAGGAGACTTGAATAATTACACCCCGGTGAGGCTGAGCCTGCACATAAAAGATTATGGTATTTTTCGAAATCGACTATACCCTGGGTGCCAGAGGTTTTTATTTTTTAGTGAAAACGGTGAGTTTGAGCGGCGAAGCCGCGACAACGAGGCGCAACGCGTTTATGCGGATAATTTCACTTATGATATTCAGAGAACGGACCTCTGGATCCAGGGTGAATCGACTATAGAATGCTGGCATGAATAGTCCCGAACAATGATGGCAAGACGTTAAAATAACATACAGTATACAGGAGTAGATAGAGCGGTTTTCACTTGAATGTAGTAATCACTCTGGCCAATCACAGCAGGGGAAGACATTCCAATGAACCAATCAGAACTCGAAGCAAATACATGTAGCCGGCGTCAAGCGCGGGAAAACGAGTGCGAACAAGTCAAGTTACTTCTGATTGGTTGATAAAGTGCCGCGAGATTTTTTAGCCAATCACAAATCGTAACAATGCTAAATTAAAAGCAATCAAGACTATTTTCCGAGTTGCTTTTTGTCTCGTTATCAGAGTGAGGCTTGGTGCACAACCTTTCATGTGAAAATTAGTTTTATTTACATGTGAATGAAAACTAATTTTCATATGAAAGGTTGTGTACCAAGCCTCGCTTTGATAAGAGACAAAAAGCAACTCGGAAATGGCCTGTTACAATCGATACTCAATTAAAAACCGCTCTTTTGAGGGTCCTAAGAGAAAACACCAATAGCAAATTATGACTACAAATTCCATAAAGTAACAAAATATTACATACATTTGATGTCCCACTTCTCGGCCACATTACCACAGAGAATAAGCTCCATCTGTAATAAAGCAATCGCAGTTTTAAGTGCAAAAGTGAAAAGTGCAAGTGAAAAGGAAATAAATTCCTAACCAAAAATCTTATAAGGTGAAAATTTCGCGAAATCAAGGTTTCGCGATTTTACGATTGCATATTTTGCGACAGGGAATTTGCGCGATTTTCGCATAATTTCTCCAATTCAAGACACTTATTTTTGCATTTTTATCCATCGCTTTCACTCCAGAGTCCAAACTTCAGTAAATTCCAAGGTCAGTTCACAGTTCAATTTACTGTACTTAGTTATGCAACACATCGACATATGTTAGGAAACTACCGTGAATATCACCCGCGGGATAGTGGGATACCGTAGAATATTCCACGGCTTTTCAGCTTTTAAATAGATGTATTCTCCATGGCTTGGGTATGGGAATGATATCCTGGATGGTCACCATTGAAATGAAAGCGTGTTATCTACATTAAACTTTGAGCGCTGTTTTTAACTCGTGAAAACACATAGCCTTGAACGAGTTATATTATTTGGGTAGTTATTTCACTCGATCTCTCATCGGCTGCAAACAATGAGACCCAGATATGTAATGGTCACCTGCGCTACCCATGGCGACGACGTTGAGGGGAGGTGAGGGTAAGAAGTTGAACGCAGGGGGTGGAGGGTCGGTGGAGCAAAACGCCTAGGGGAGGGGAGGGGAGGGTCCGAAGGTGTGCAGAATCATTTTTTAAGAGCGTTACGTATTCACGAGTTGATTCATAGGATCCTTTGATTGAATTTTTGTGGGATAAAAGTCTCCCTGAAGTCAAAACCTGATAATCTCGGCCAAAACAGCAACACAAAAATAAACCAAGACGTGCATCTTACCTCACTGTATGTAAAACTAGTGAGATTTGATAGTGGCAACACTGAGTTAAAGCCTTCACGGAGAGCGTCAAGCTGGCGTTTTACACCTGTAACTAGAGTCCACTGTACAACCAACTGAAAAAGTGACATGAAAAACAAACGTGAATCATAAGAAGCTTCTTGAGTTTACAGGCGAAAATGTTTGTTGGGCAGTAAGGATTAACGGTAAGGCTGTCCCAGTGTTGTAGTTGGGGGTGCGCAATGGCGCATCACCTGAGTGATTATCTCGGGTTTCTTAGTAAAGACTACAAACAATAACTACTCCTCCCTGGAATGCATGCTAGTTCATACGTAATGTTAAAAGGTTAAAAACTCTCAAGTGTCAATGAATTTAAATTCACAAACATTCGGGGTCATGCAAATTCATAGCTGGTCACGCCACCAACGGCAAGCCAGTACCTTTTTTGCACCAGTCTCCTTCGCAGCCCGTTATTTGTTTTGTCACGCAACTTTTCCACACTAAGTTAGTGGGAAGGAGTGTTGCGCGACGACACAGATAACGGCAACGTAGTACACTTTTTTGCACCCGAGTTTTCTTTTAGGAGGACACAACACAGTGAAAAAGTTCTCTTTTATGTCCCTGGGGCAGCTTTTTTCTTTCCAACAAGCCGAAAACAATATTAAACAGCCAAGTGTACATAAACGTTCTACATATTGAATAATGCTTTGAAATTAAATGATATCTTAGGAGGAATAATAGAGAGGCTATTTCAACAACTGTAACAAACGGCTTTACCTTGATGTATTCTTCCAAATCGTGAATAGTGACCGCGCTGTCTTTTCCACCTCTCTGCAATACAACAGTAGCAAGAATTGCAAAAACACTGTACTTCAAACTTGTACGTTAGTGGTTCGCTGAAGTGGAGACGAAGAGTGGTGGATATTTACGTCGTCGTGAACAAGTGGATATCCAACCCCAAATAGTTACTTTATTTCTGACAAATCGGGAAATAAAACTTGCGCGCAAAATCCAGAACAATGCCTGGAGGTGAATAGCAAATATTAGTATATACTGAAACAGTGGATAGCATTGTTGGCGCGCTCTGATTGGCTACTGAAACTCGGAATAGCAAGTGCTATTCACCTCCCAGCAATTTGCGCGCGAAAATTGTAATCGTTGACAGAAATAAATGAGTTAAAAAGCATCATTTTCGTTATATTATCTCACTGTTTCAGTATATACTAAAACAACTATTCACCTCAGTGTAGGTGGGTAGTGGTGGTGGGTAAATATCCACCACTACCCACCTCCACTTCGGTGAATAGTTGTTAACTATCCAGTGTTTGAACAGCCAATCAGAGCGCGCGACAAAAGGGTTATTCACTGGTTTGGTATATTAATATACTAATATGCTTTATAAGTTCTTATAGCTCTAACAAGTTTGTGGTAAAAACCCTATAGCATTCCCACGGATTTAAATGAAAGCTACCGGATAACTTGTTTCAGTTGTGCTGTTCCATTTATGGCAAGTAGAAGTTTAAAAAAAAATACGTAGTAGATAAAATATGAGCAGGGGATCAGTATGGGCATTTGCAATGACGAGCCGAAGGCGGGGCATTTGCAATGGCGAGCCGAAGGCGGGGCATTTGCAATGGCGAGCCGAATGCGAGCCATTGTAAACGCCCATACAGATCGGACGCGAATATTTCATCGTACTTACGAAATGAAACAATGAGTAAAGATCTGTATCGAAAGTTAATTCCACTGTTTAATAATTCATCAATTCACTTGATTTGTATTGGGGTTTACAGAGGTGTACATGTGACTCAAATACCACCTATTGATTTTTCATAACTGTTATGAATTATTTATAATGTGGCACCATTTGTTGGTAAACAGAGAAAATAAAATACTAATAGTATACCTTGAGCTCAACATCCGCATACCCAGGCAGAGCAAACGAGAGGCCGAGATCCTCGATGGGTGTTCCATCCAGTGTAAGACTGTCCACAGCCAGCTGCCGACTGTCTGGGGTGTGGGAGGGATCCTGCTCTAACTGTCTTTTCCTCTGCACCACCTGCTGCAGCTGAGACAGTGACTTGGCCACCACCGGGTCCATAGCTGCGAGATCACCCAGATCTAGCGTTCCTTCTTGGTTGAGGAGCCATTTGTATAGGATTGGACAGAAGGGGATGTCCAGGATTCTGAAGTCCATAATGGCACGCGCTAGAAACTTGCCTAGGAACTGGAACTTTGAGCATAGCTGGGTCACGGTTGCTGTTTTAGCGTTGCGTGAGACGGGGGCTAAGTAACAAGACAAAAAACATACATTGTAATTTTCATGACTAAAAGATCCTAGCAGTGATGTATCTTCGCAACTTAAGCAGTTATAAAGAAAGCATGAAGAAATTCAGGCTTAGATGTAACTCGGAACTGTTATTATGAAAGCATTTTTTAGTTTACCTGGATAGAGGCCAGCTGGCGAATACACATA
The DNA here is from genome assembly GCA_022457155.1 of Cladopsammia gracilis. Lineage (NCBI taxonomy): Eukaryota > Metazoa > Cnidaria > Anthozoa > Scleractinia > Dendrophylliidae > Cladopsammia > Cladopsammia gracilis. Next base: position 1,059,340 of record JAJGOT010000257.1, read on the forward strand.
CGAAACGTCATCTCCAAAACCTGTCAAATAAAGATGTTAAGAATCATGAAATGTGGTTTTAACGCTGAGTCTGTCAATCAAATACCAAAGTATAACCATTCAAATGAAGCCATTGATCCGTGCCATCCAGAGGTGCTGTTTTCATTGCTGTACAGTGTGAATTAACAGTGTGTGGATGAAATCCTGAATTGAGAGCTATTGGGAAGTACATTCCTGTGGTGTTGTTTATTACGCTGTATAAGGTGGTTCTAACTTTTGAGTCTGTGGAAGAAATCCCACAGTTTTTGACCATTCAAATGAAAGCTATTGAGCAGTTTTTTTACTGTGGTACTGTAGTGTTTATTACGTTGTTCAAGGTGGTTCTAGCTTTTGAGTCTGTGGATAAAATCCCAAAGTGTCATCATTCACGTGAAAGCTGTTGAGCAGAACTTCTCTGTGGTTCCGTTAAGCATTCCCCCGCCCCGATTAGCTTTCCAGCTATTTGCAGGGCAAACAAATCATTCAACTCTTCCATTATTATACTAAGAATACATGCTGTATATTTAAAGGTGGTTCTAAGTTTTTAGTCGGTGGATGAGATTCTAACATGAAATGATTCAAATAACAGATATCGAGCAGCACTCAGCATGCGCACTTTCGTCAATGTTGGTTCGTTTTTTGACTTTTTCCAAGTTCTAAGTGAAAATTTTAAAACGTTTAGTACGTTTGTGGCAGTCTTTGGCGCTTGACGACAGTGGGAGTTGCAGTAGCTTACTGTTAATATTCAGACAATGCACACAAATAAAAGTCCACAACACCAAAGAAAAAATAAGCTACAAGAAAAACAGACAATGAACACGATTAAAAAAAGCTACCTGTTCTTCCTGGAGGCAGCATGCACTCTCCTCTCCACATTTCCAAGTCTGCACGTTGGAATTCTTGAGAAATCAACGCGTAAAACTCCAGAGTGGGACCCAGACCAGTTCCAACCTGAATATGACAAATTATCCCGCCATATAACACAAACTTCTTTTTTCTATACTACGAATTTAGCCACAAGAAAACCCTTAACCTTTTATAGCAATAAGTTAATTAATGTTTATGAACGAAATCTACTGCATACGAATTGTCTCCACAGTACGGATTTGTACTAAAAAGTGAAATATATTTCCTAATTTTTGCTAACAAAAATTGCTGGAAATCGTTTTTCTAGAATCATTTTTGTACAACTCAAAACAAGATGCAAATAGAGCAGTTTTCAATGTAGTGTCGAAAGTAATTTCGTGATTGCTTTGGTTTCGCATTGCTACGTTTTGTGATTGGCTAAAAAATCTCGCGCCATTTTCTCAACCAATCAGAAGTAAAACCAAAACCAATTGTGACTTGCTCCCACGTGTTTTCCCGCCCTTGCCGCCGGCTGCGTGTATTTGCATCGAGCTATGATTGGTTCATTGGATTGTCTTGCCTCTTGGTTTTCGCTTTACAACACTCAATTGAAAACTGCCAAAATAGAAAGCTTCACTCACTTCGCCTTCGTATTGTATTTCCAGCACAGACTGTGAGCTGCCTAGGTCACCTATCAGCTTCTCTGCTTGATCAAGCAGTCCCACTCGAGAAACAGTATGCTGCAAAATATTAAAACATTATTCTTTAATATCCCTTATGGTTACAGTTGAACCACAAGCAGATCAGAAGAACACTACAGAGGACAAAACGAGTTATAGTGGCAGATCCGGCCAAAACGTGGTGAAAATATATTTGGTTATTTTTTAGCTTTTGTACATGTTCGGTATACTTTAACTTTCAATTCATTAAATTAAAATTTCAATGTTACAACAAACCTTCTTCCGGTCAAATCTTGGTGCCACGCGATCGGACGCCTCTGTGTTCATAAGCTCAGGTAACGTCTCCTACGATAACAAGAGTTGGTATCATTACAACTACAACCTGGACAAAGATTACAAACATGATCCCTGTGGTGGATTCTTTGTGAGCGTCTACTCTAGTGAGACCTCATCTCTGAAGGTTCATCGATCATGTTCTTATCATGTTCTTTGTAATTATCACCTCCGTTAAAGGGACATCTCTATTATGGAGGCAATTCTCCTGGTCCCGGACGGCAAAACGCTCATATAATATTTGTAACTATCACCTCTGTTAAAGGGACACCTCTTTTAAGGGGACACTTCTTCTGATCTCGATGGTGTCCCTGTAATGGAGGTTCTATACTGTTGTTGTTTGAATGTGTTCTCAATCAAACACTGCATTTGGAATCTCCTGTAGGGGACGACCTTTCAGTGTAATTTATTTTTAACCAGTCGGTCGGTCCAACTTTATTTACAACGGGTGACACTAAATAGTGCACAGCACTAACATCTCCGTTGCTTTCAAACAAATATAGTTAGTTCTCAATCCACTCACGAGGATGGTGACTTAATATTGACTTCAAAATAGTTTGTTTGCAAGTAATGGTATAACCATACCTGTAGCTTGCTGAGTGCTCTGTCTCTGTCCATTGCAGTACAATAAAACAGCTGCTGTCGGCATTCAAACGGGAAAAGGAATGGACTGAAAAACAACAAAACGGAAGAGCCGGTAAACACGAGAACAAAAAGAAATAATAAACAGAGTAGAGTTGCTGAAAACACCTCACCATTTGCGAGGAAGCTCTTCAACCCAAGCAGGAAAGTTTCCAGTTATTACAGTGATGGGATCTGAAACAGTACGAACAACAAAATTTTCATACGAGTATCATCGTTGACCATTCAAATGAAAGATATTGACCGGTACATTTCTTGAAGTCATCGTATTGTTTAACTTGCTGGTGGTCCGAGCTCTCGAGTCCGTGGATGAATTTCTACATTGCGACCATTCGAAAACGACAAACGACAACAAAATAGCTTTGAAAATACTAAATACTGCACGGAAGTAGGCACGAATATAGACAGACAACAGTACCTTGTAATTGTCTGATGATCTTTGCTGCAAGCTTGTTGTTTATGAACTCGTTACAGGACAAGAAAACTCGGCGGTTTTGCTCCTGATAAAGATACAAAAGACACAAATCAGTTTCAAGAAAATTAAACCTCACTCGGCCGTCGTGTTAGACAAACTTTACACCACACTGTCTCTCTCCAGTTATGTGTATAAATGGGTACCGGCGACAAAATGCTGGGGGTAATCCTGCGATGGGGTGGGGGGCAATATTCCTAATTGCTTCAAGTTTCAGAAACCGGGATAAGCTCCGGCCGAGTGGTCCACCTGTGTCTTATGTGCATCTTTGCCAGATTACCATGTCATTTGCAGTAGCACTGTAACATTAATCAACACAACTATTCCACTTAAACACAAAACTTCCACTTATGTATCAGTATAAAGACATCGTGTATTCACGTTTGCAGGTCCAACTGATTTGATTTGGTACCAACAAAACCATACTCACCTCATAAAGCGTTGTCCAGTGCGAATTGAGTAGGTGCAGGGCTTTCATAAGGCTAATAACCTCAATACTTGGATCAGATGTGGCTATTAAATAACAAAGAATACTTTTACTTGTACGCTATAAGATTCTACTGATACGCTATTAAGTCACACCCTTCTCTTCTTCGCCATCAAAGCATATCACTTTGGTTGGTTGATTGGTTCATGCAAATTCATCCACAACAACAACAACAACTGATCGACGAGAGAGATCAAGACTTTTAAACTGCCTTATATTAAGTGTGGGCGAATTGTTTCCTTGTGAGAATTTGCATGTAAGTGCATTTTAAACTTCTTTACTTCTGACAGCGATCATAAACTAAGTTAAATAGTACGTCTGAATCCGTTCTCAAGCGAGCAACGTAGAGGTGAACCTCTCCGAGGGACCACTGTGATTTATAAGTGACCATCAACTATTTTAAATACGTCTGATACAATATGAATCCGTTTTCAAGCAAACACTGTAGAGTGACCGCTGTGATTTATAAGCGACCATGTCCCTTACGTAGTATAACTACGCGTAATGCCGGTGAATTATAGTTGTCTCCTTTAGTCACATCTCTGTACTTTTTCTTTAATTCATCCTTCAATATCAATCAAAAGTGAACGTTCTGACGTTCTACAACATTCGTGTTTCAACTTACTGAAGTTTTGAGGTTCACAAGCTGAAAGGAGCTGACTCAAGGATACTTCATTCTCTGAATCTAAAACAGGATTAAAAAAAGTTGTTGTGTTGTGGTTTAACACTTTCTTGCAAGAAAAGAGAGGACAAAATCAAATTCGTGAGGAAAAAAAAACATCCCCAATTTCATTTTCTAAAATAATACAAAACAAACAGCACCACTGGTGTTGTTTATAGGAAAGTACAAGTTAACGTCTTTCCTTTGTCCTCAGTTCGTGCCAGAGTGAAGAAATCTACGAAAGTGAATTTTGGACAACGGAAAATTAAAATAAAACCAAAAATCAATTTAAAGCACAAGACATAATTATACAAGTAATCAAGCCACTGGGCGATTTTCAACACTATGATTAGTTAAAAAATAGAGCAGTTTTCAATTGAATGTCGTAAAACCAAAACCAAAGTAATTACTCTGACCAATCACAGCAGTCGTAAACAAACCAATGAACCAATCAGAGCTCGAAGCAATTACATGTCGGCGGCGCCAAGCGCGGGAAAACGCGTGCGAGCAAGTCACAATTGGTTTTGGTTTCACTTCTGATTGGTCGAGAAAGTGGCGCGAGATTTTTTAGCCAATCACAAAGCGTAGCAATGCAAAACCAAAGCAATTGTGTAATTACTTTCGATACTCAATTAAAAACTGCTCTAGTAGGCAGAAAATACTGTAACTAGCGCCAGAGAGTTTAAAAGGAAGAATGTAGAAATCAAACAAACAAATGACGACCTTTAGAGCAGTTTTTACTGTGTCAGTGTCGTAAAACCAAATCAAAGTACAGTGGAATCCCGATTTTTCGAATACTCGATTTTTCGAAACTCCCGATTATTCGAACCAAAACTCGTTTCCCTTGGATTTGATTTCAGTCAATACCACCTTCGATTTTTCGAACTCCCGATTTTCCGAAACAATTTCCGTTTCCCTTGGAGGTTTGAGAAATCGGGATTCCACTGTAATTACTCTGGCCAATCACAACACACACAGACAATCCAATGAACCAAACAGAACTCGAAGCAAATGCATGTCGCCGGCGCCAATGGCGGGAAAACGAGTGCAGGAAAGTTACAATCAGTATTGGTTTTACTTCCGATTGGTTGATAAAGTGGCGCGAGATTTTTTAGCCAATCACAAAGCGTAGCAATGCAAAACCGAAGCAATCGCGAAATTATTTTCGATACTCACAAGACAATATTCGTATTCTCGGTATTGAACTGGAACTAGCGTGCAGTCGAGGCTCATGCGGGGGAATCTTTTCACATGCAAATATTTTTAATGATATTCCCCCACATTCGCCTCGATTGTAAGCTAGTTCCAGTTCAATACCGAGAATACGAATATTGTCTATTCAAAACCGCTTTAGGAAACGTCAATCACAACTAACACGTATATGAACACGATGCATTGCTCACCGTCTTCTTTCCATGTTTTCTTGGAAAGTCGTGAAGCACTTGCAACACCAGACTTGGGTTTACTGCTGTTTACAGTCTGTTGCTCTCTCTGATTTTGACTTAGAGGACGGAACCTGAAAAATATTACATGAATATGGGTTACTGGCCAAGCGTTTTCGATCGAGAAGGCTGAAAATTGGTAAAAAAAGGCAAGGTTAATATTTTACCAATAAAGGATGTATTATATCATGGTCAAAGTGTTGACAAAGATGGAAACCGTCCACGTAAATCACGAGCAATCCTTAGCCAATCCTCAATGGGTCATCGTTCGCCTATGTTGCTGGGGTGACATGCTTTTGAGGGTGGGACAGAGGAAAGGGGAGGGGTACGATAACGTCACCTGGTTTTAAAACTGTGTAACAAACATATAAGCCGCTAGGGCCAGACAACTTACCATATCGTGTGTGTTGAGACCCAGATACTGGGTCTGCCAAGGATCCCTTGATCATCATCCATGTCTTTGTCTTCGTCGCACTACAATAAAACAAAACAGTCACTAACATTTGGAAAAGGGCCAACAGCTTCACTTCAAGAGAGGGCCAACCTTTTCACTGGTCAAACTTTAAGTCTGGTAATATGGTTAAATAAGATTTGAGTCTGTGGATGAAATCAAAAACTGACCGGTCAAATGGAAGTTATAGCTAATAAAAAGTACTTTCATCTGGTTTGGTGATGCTTGTTATGTTGTAAAGGATGGTGCTGTGGATGAAATGTGTGAACATTCAAATGAGAGCTAATGCGCACTAATTTCCTGAGGTGCAAGATGGTTCTAATGTTTGAGTACATGGATGAAATGCTACCGTACGACCATTCGGCTGAAAGCGATTGAGCAGACTTACTTGTGGCTCTGTTTATTATGCTGTACAAGGACAAATGAATTGGAATAATGCAAACACAAATTCTCTTTTTAACTGACGTTTTCCTTGTTGCTCCTCTTAACAGAAAGCTATCGTACCTGACCAAACTGCTTTATTGCTTGATACACTGTCATGTTGTAAGGAAGAAGATGATCACCCAATAAAATCTCCAGTTGATGCCTGAATATAAGACAATAAACAGGGTCACCAGCGTTAATACCATTCACAGGCATAATCTTCGAGGTGCGCAACATAACCTGTTTATTCCGCGACCGAACACTGAGGCCCTTAAGAAAAGTTTTCGTTATAGGGGCGCAGTAACATGGAACAGTCTGTCAGCGGAGGCTAAGCAGGCCACTACTTTAAATAGTTTTTGTAAAATTCATTAATAATTCATGAGGGTGATGACCAATCCAACAACAGTATTCAAGTCACATGTATACCTTTGTAAATCCCAATACATATATAAACTGTCTGAAAGCACGGGAAGGGTTTGAAGAGGGTCTTTGAATAGGTAGCAGGGAAATGTTGGGGTTGATGAATGAATACAGAATAGTAATTAGCTTCATTGGTATTCTGTATCTAGATACAGAATACTAATGAAGCTAATTAGTATTCTGTAACTGATACAGAATACTAATTATGTATATGTAACTCAGCCACTAGCTTGTTTGGAAAGCAACCAACAAGAGCACCCTTCCATTTATTTACTTTTCACTAAATAACTAAATAACGATTTATGCCACAGGCCAGTAAATATAGCGTTTTCGGGGGATATCGACCGCCGCATTGATTTGTTACTTCGCCAATAAATTTACTAAGCCAGAAGTTTACTGTTTCCGCTGTCATAACCTCCAGCTTGCAGCTTAATTCTTGAACGTTTTCCACCCTGCAGTTTCTCGCCTCCAAGGCTACAGTTTCATTTTCGGGTTTTTTGTTAACCCTTGCCTGCTGCCACTGTTCAAATATGTTAACGGCCCACTTCTTGCTGTTTTTAGTGTTTTGGGGAGTCACATCCTTGAGCAGAGAACTTTCTTTCGATAAACTTTTCGGAAGACGAAAGCGCGTGGACGCCATTTCGCTCTTCTAAAACGAAATAAATGTTATGCTAATCCCTTTGCGTTCATCGGATTAACTTCATTCATATAACAGCCAATCAAGTTGAATGTAAACAACATTCTTCACACTTTGTATGACATTCATTTCACAAGTCAGATACAATATTCGCGTCCGATCTGTATGGGATTTACAATGGCTCGCCTTCGGCTCGCCATTGTAAATACCCATACAGATCTCCCGCTCATATTGTATCTATCACTTATTCCGCTATTGTATATTAGTATTTTCTTAACTTAGTTTAGCATTTATTATAGGAGTTTTGTAATTTTTAAGTCTTAACTTTTTCTACTAGGTTTAATGTACACGGCTCTTTAGGCCCCGTCCACACGTATCCGGATATTTTTGAATCCGCAACTTTTTTGTTGCGGATTGGCCTTCCGTCCACACGTATCCGGCGAATTCGGGCAAATACGATTCGAATACGCTACGTGTGGACGCGAATATTTTCTAATCCGTAACAAAAAAGTTGCGGATTCAAAAATATCCGGATACGTGTGGACGGGGCCTTAGAAGACCACTTTTTAGTGATAAGGACTCCGTGAATAAATAAAGTTATTGTGTTGTATTGTCACTGATTTATTGACTCGTGAATACGCCAAATGAATGATAATTTGCGTATCAGTAAGGCCCGGTTCAAACGTCAAACTTCACATGTGCCGAATGTAATGCAAATGAGCAAGAACAATAGATTTTTCTCATTTGCATTAGGTTCGGCACATGTGAAGTTCGACGTTTGAACCGGGCCTAATTCACTGTGTAATGTGTTATTTTAACACAAGAAAAATATGTAAATAGTAACAAACCTTGAGTTGTTTTGTCCTTGTAGTTCAGTTGCCTGTAAGAGCAGAACAAATATTCACGGACTATCTTAAAGCAAATCAAAACAGAACAAACGACATAGAAATAGCTATGTTTTGACCTATTGAAGCATTCTTACCAGAGATTCATCTATGTCATCATCGGACCTAAAAAAAATAATTAAAAGATGCTTAGTTTAAATTGCTCTCGAACAACCTTTCAGTAACTGGGCTGATTAGAAACAAACTCTCAGCCAACTACAGGTTGTTTTACATTGTTGACCCGAAGATATAAGGGAGCTTTATAAGCAACTAAGACGGCAATGACAAGGAAAACGTCACTTGAAAAAAGCATTACGCTCTTTTAAACTACTTTACAATTGTTCCAATTTGTTTAATTTGTCTCGTGTGACTGAATTGTCCAGGACTAAATTCGTAAGGACGGCCGAGTTTCAAGTTCAAAAAGAGAAACGAAAATTAACCGTCGTGTGTTCACGTTCTCCACAAATCCTATGATTTGATCATTCGACGTTGTTGTTTTGAAGGGAACTGTCCGGGCTGAAATCTCATGTTTTCATGATTATGGCTAAGAGCTTGCTTTAAGATTACTTTATTATCTTGAAATTGGAAGAAAGTAGTAGCAAAGAAATATGAACTAAACAGACAATAACGGCTAGAAAAAGTCAAAACTTCACAATGGCAAATTTGACTTATTGACAGGCGGTCAATAAATTAAATTTCATGAACTGTAATCCACTACAATCCTTGCAATCCTGCACTTTATCTCCAAACTACTGCTTTTGTTTTGCTCTATAGAATCTTTTTTCCAACTAAATTGTATATTTGTTGGAATTTGGCGATATAACGTGGAAATAAGTTAAGCGAAATTTTGCTGTCTCGGCGGGAAATAAGAAGGCTGGGCATTCCACTGAGAAAACTCTTCTGGTGGTAAACATTTGAAAATGAACGAGTGATAGGAACTTAACATGACTTTATTAACTTACCCATCATCCTCACTTCCATCATCTTCAGGATTCTACCAGAAAAAAAAAACAGAGAAGTATAAAATATCTACATTATCAAACTCGAATAAAATAAAAGCAAATGAAAGCACACGACGAATTGAAGACAATTTCTATAGAATGGGTCGGTAGTTGAAGTGTTTGTGCAGTTGGATTATTGCGTTCGCGCAATCCTAATCTTGTGTTGGGTGCCCTGTGTAGTAGCCGGATTGAATTCAGCTTTCCTCTGTTTCTCTGTTTCGATGCCACTTTAGCCCCCCCCCCCCCCCCCCCCCCCCGAAGATTCTATTGTTCTTTTCAGGGGCAAACCGTGCGGGAACTGGTATCTACTTTGGCATCTCCGCGAACGTTTTCACATATCTTCTTTTGTGCGAACGCATTTTCATAATAGTTGATTACTACCAGTTTAAATAGTTAATGAAGTCCTTAAATATAATTAAGCCATAAAAACTGTCCCAATTCCCATAAAGTTAAGCTCTCTAGTATGACTCAGTTTTGCCACTGCATGAATTCAACGCAGCATGGCAAAATGGCACATGGTTCATACAAGATAACGAGACTGTAGACAGGGATCCAGTTCTATCAAAAAAGCAACAATCAGTACAAACCTCGCGTTTCTTTCCATACCCACGAACAACAAGATATCTCTCAATAGCCTAAAATGCAAGCATGAACAATTCAAAACCAGATTGGTTAAAAACAAAATGTTACAATTATTAATTCTTAGTTTTTTAGATGCCTTAACTTTTATATGTTGAAGGAAAATACTGCTCAATAGCCTACAATTCGATGGCCAGACTCAAAATTCTCAAATGGTGGAGACACATTGACATCAACGTTGAACGCTAGCAGGATAAAGACCGGTTCACATGAGCGACGCAATTACAAGCGCAAGCAAACAAACGTGAACTACCATAACGCAAACGTAAACGCAAGAAAATGGAAAGTTTACCATTTCCTTGCGCTTGTGTTTGCATTTCACACTTGTGAACAGGGGCAACGCGAACGCGAACGCAAATGCAAGGCGAAAAAATTTTCCTTCCATTCCTCCATGGCGGAAGTTAAAACCGAGAAGGCGTGGCCCGTCATCTTGGGATGCTCAAATGCGCGTGCGTATCTTATTTAGACTTGCCACAAGTCGATTTTTTGGTCGAGTTTTATTCGACAAATTTGCGCGCGGAATTTAGTTTAGTCGCGCGAGCCTATGACGTAGTTCAGAAATTGCTTGTTCATTGGCTAATATGCTTCTTACGTCACCGGTGGAAAAATCCACCGGTAAAGATTTCCCGCGCTGCAAGTGGGACAAGTCCCTTCCAACGGAGAACCTAACTTAGCGAAAATGAGTATTGGAAGGGACTTGTGGCAAGTCTAATCTTATTGTGCAGCTTATAATGTTGACATTAAATTAACAACTCAGCTTCATAAACAAGGCTCTATTCCTACCTGGACTAGCGCAAGAGGGTCAATTTTCACTGGTCCACGCTTCCACTGTCTCAAGCCTTCACAGTCAGGATGTCTTTGCAGAAGACACTAACAAGCAGAGTCAGTGTATCAATGAGTGAGCAAAACAACTAAAATCCTACGGGTTTATGTTACATCAACCAAATGTCCTTTCCTCCAGATCGTCATTGCCGACAGTGCAGAGCGGTTTTCAATTGAGTGTCAAAAGTAATTTCACGATTGCTTTGGTTTTGCATTGCTGTGTTCAGTGATTGGCTTAAAAATCTCGCGCCACTTTATCGACCAATCAGAAGTTAAACCAAAACCAATCGTGACTTGTTCGCACCCATTTTCCCGCGCTTGGCACCGGCTACATGTATTTGCTTCGAGTTCTGATTGGTTCATTGGATTGTCCGCGTCTGTTCTGATTGGTTCATTGTATTGTCTTCGTCTGTTGTGATTGGTCAGAGTGATTACTTTGGTTTTGGTTTTACGACACTCAAGTGAGAACTGCTCTATGGGAAAGGCACTTTCACTGCATAAAGTTCCTCCTAGAAAGTTTTTTAAAATGTCGTCCTAACCCCAGTTGTTCAAAAGGTAGATAGCGCTATCTACCGGATAAATCACTATCCAGTGGATAGGTATTAACAAAATCCATTGTGTTATCCGCTGGATAGTAATTTATCCAGTGGATAGCGCTATCCACCTTTTGAACAACCGGGGCCTGTTTCTTTGCATTTCGTTTGTAAAGTCTCTTGCTTAGACTCGCGTAAGAAGCGTAACATCACAATAGCCACTGCTACTAACATCAGATCACAATCACATTGAGTGATTGCTACATGGCAACAGATTCAATCAACAGAAACTGATAATGAAAATTCATCTATCAATTTTGGCACTCAACATACCTTGATTTGGTGAGAACTGAAGAATCTGAGAGCTTGTGATCCCCTAAACAGGAAAAGACTAAGCTGTAACTTCATGTTATAAAATTCATTAATAATTCATAAGGAAAATACAAAAGAAATGAATGTTTAATGAAGGTTTGTTAACCCCAATACAGATCAACTGAGTTGATGAATTATTAAACAGTAGCATTAACTTTTGATACAGATTTCTGCTGAGCTAATTAGTATGCATTAACTTTTGATACAGATCACTGCTGAGCTAATTAGTATGCATTAACTTTTCATACAGATCTTTACTCATTGTTTCATTTCATAAGTCAGATAAAATATTCGCGTCCGATCTGTATGGGATTTACAATGGCGAGCCGATACCCATACAGATCTCCTGCTCATATTTTATCTATCACTAATATTATGGTAAGACAGGTTAAAATGACATTGTAACTTTTATATTGAAAAATTACCTCGCACCAACTGCCCCTCCTGGAGTGTCATGGACTTTGACTGGAAGCTAATAAAAAAGATAACAATTGTTTAATGTCGCCATAACTTTGGAAACTGCTGAGGATTTACACATTTTTATTGTTATGTAGATTGATAGATGCCCCACCACTTAAAGACTTCATATCTGTACAAGCTCACCACTTTGGAGAGCATAAAAAATGTTACCATCGATCATAACACAGAAAAAAATATAACAAAATGAGTTGACAGATGCTAATTCTTTTTAGCTGGAGGAATGGTTAAAGAAAGACCAACACTTCACTGATAAATGCAATGGGGATAAAAAATGGTAAAAGTACAAAGAGTTTCTCCCTTTTTACATGCTAAGTGAACAATCATTTACCTCCAGTTTCCATGGCAGAACAGGGGTCAATTCAATAAAACTTTTACAAGTGTAATTTACAAGTGTAGCTATTGTTTTTAACTTCTGAAACAATGGCTACACTTGTAAAAGAATTGACCCCAGGACTCAAATCACCAAGCCCCCAAGCTCTTGGGGGCGGGAAGAAGAGAGACCCTGGGAACAAGGTTGATCACAAACCTACAGATCAAAAAGCCGATGGGCTATCCACCACATCCCTGCAACTTTACCTTTCTTGATAGACCATCAATAAATCACTTATTATAATCTGCCTACTAGAAACACAATGCCAAATAGATAATAACTACATTAACGAGGACTGTTTGAAAACAAAAGCTGTCTTACTAGTGTTACTTTATATACTATTCAATTACCTGCTCAAGCTGGTTGATGCACAAGTGTAATTTCTGTATCAAACCGATCATGGCAGCCACGTTTGGTTCACTCTGTTAAAGACCAAAAAACGTTTATTTTTTTTAAAGAAATCAACAACAAAGAAATCTCTGATCGCAGCTCAATCAAAACTGGAGTAACGAAGGATAAAGGCAAAGACCATAAAGTTGCTGATTAAAGAGAAACATTTTTACCTCGATTTTGACATCTCCAGTTGAGCTTGTCTCCTGCAATAGAAAAGCAATACTTACTGATTATTTATTGTGTCAATGCTTTATTGAAAAATAGCAATGAACTGCTTGGTGTGAGAAGGGTACAAATGCCTACTTTGGGAAAAGATAGAAAAGAAACCCAAAAGTTGAGTTAGGGTCAGTGCATCTGCACACAGTTACCCATCTTTGGTATTTTAATACTCACCGGTAGTCCCATAAATACATGGAAAAATATTCTCAGTCGCTTTTCTTGGGGTAGAGCATCGTCTGTTTCCGTTGATGTTAAATATCTAAGAAGAAAAATAAAATAAAATTCATTCGTTTACTGCACTATAAATCTGAATGAAAAATTGATTAACCCAAAGATCTTCTTCCCTCTGTTTCATGGAACGAAAAACCAGACAAATTTTGCCACAAGTATTATTAACATGTACCAGCCTAACAGATCAACTTTGAAGTTAAAAAGTACTCTTGATATACACTCTTTTGCTCACTTTCACAAAAGCTTATACTGAATAATTTCAACTTATCTGTTAAAACCGACAGTAACTGTTATGTTTTTAAAAAATAATCTTTATGTAACTTTTGGGTTGCTATAGAGGTCTCTCGCATTGCGTGAATCAGGGTATTCACTGTAATTTTTTCTCATTTAAACCATTTTTTGTTTCCTTCAAGTGCTTGAAAATAATAGTCCGAATTTTCATTACATACATAGAGCAGTTTTTCAATTGAGTGTCGAAAGTAATTGCACAATCGCTTTGGTTTTGCATTGCTACGCTTTGTGATTGGCTAAAAAATCTCGCGTCACTTTCTCGACCAATCAGAAGTAAAACCAAAACCAATTGTGACTTGCTCGCATGCGTTTTCTCGCGCTTGGCGCCGGCGACATGTAATTGCTTCGAGCTCTGATTGGTTCATTGGATTGCTTACGACTGCTGTGATTGGTCAGAGTAATTCCTTTGGTTTTTGGTTTTACGGCACTCAATTGAAAACTGCTCTATTAGAGCGGTTTTCAATTGAGTGTTGAAAGTAATTTTGTGATAGCTTTGGTTTTGTTTTGCCGTGCTTGGTGTTGGCTACGTGTAGTTGCTACAAGTTTTGATTGGTTCATTTAATTTTCTGCGTCTGTTGTGATTGGCCAGAGTAATTACTTTGGTTTTGGTTTAACAACACTCAATTGAAAACTGCTTTATTATTCCTAATGTGTACCTGATAAGATTTGGCACCATTCCACTGTGAAGTATCTCAAATGCACAGGCACTGTTGTCTTCATTGGTCAGCACATCAGAAATCTCCTGCAAATACACACTAATTAGTTCACTGGGAATGAAAAGAAAACAATCAGGAAGAAATGATCTTAGCTGCGATCTCCTATGGCAAAAAATGACGGGTTCTAATGTAATATTAATCTTTATTGGGACTAACACATTTTGGTCAATCAATTCTTACCTTAAGTGCTGAGACAAACGTTTCTTTCTGTAAAAAAAAACAACAACAACAAAATTAAGCATGACATACAACAAATACTCCATGAATAATGGTGTAATCCCCTAGCCCATGGCCCTAGCTTGGCCCTTGCTGGGAACTCTGCCTTCTCTCAACTGTTTGAATGATACAGGTGGGACACATACCTCTAAAGTCAACTGTTCTGAAGCACTCTTTAACTGACGTAAAACACTGAGTGCAGGGTGAGAATCACCCTTCTGTTGATCAAAGTACTCAGCACAGAACTTTGTTGCTGAAACAAAAACACCCACTTGTTACTATAACATAATTATTCTTTTACAGTAAACTAATGTTATAGTGTTCCCTTTATACAGCCACATCAGTGATGGCACTGACATTGAAATGATCTTAATGCGAACATACTGAGATGTTTTGGGGTTGTCTTCTTTAGACAATGTTATGTTACAATCAAAGGCAATTTGCAGGGGTTTAAATTTACTTTTGCAGTAGCTATCAGAGCTATCCAAACAGGCGACTTCCTTGGTAAATTTCAATAAACATTCATAAAAGTTGATAGTATATTTGGGTTCAAATAAACATAAAAAGGTCTGCATGTCATCTTCTAATGAAAATAATTATGCAAACAAGAAGAAACACATGGTATAGTTTATTATAATACTGGTATATTAATTCATACAATGTAGCTAATAATTGAAAAAGTAAAACTAACTAGTGAAGTAAACTTTTTAACTTTGCTCCAGCTTTTTTATCAGTTCTCTTCATTTACCAAGGTAACTAAACAACATTAGCGCCTGATAATTATTATCATTACCTTGCTCCTTTATCCAAGTGAAAATTTTTTCACGATTTTCTGAGATGCCATTTCCAACAGATGCCTCCATCTAAAAATAAAAAAAATTAAATTGAGGCCAGTTTTGTTCACCCCTTCCCACCTGGAACCTAAGCTCTTGAACATCACAGTTAAAAGTGTGAGCATTCAAAATGAAATGCAGGCAATTAAAAAAAAAATAATGATAACAAATTTAGTTGAAATGTTATAAGCATTGATCATATGTACATGTATTTTGCCATAATACTGCTGCAAGAACTAATATTTTGGCTCAGAACTGTCAACTGTTAGGGGAACACATCATTGGAGCCTACTATTTAGTATTATAAGGGACATTGATGTTTTTTTTTTTAAAGTTTCACTTGTTGTTGTTGCTGCAGCTCTTCGTCTTCATTGTTTTTTTAAATTGCCCACTCTTCTGAACATATTTCTGAAATGAACAATATCATTTTCTACAAAAACATTTTGCACTGCACCTTGGATGGTCTTTCTGACAGCACTGAAGATCGACAACTAAGTCTGGATGAGGACTGAGAGGCCAGAAATGATGCTCTACTCTCATGAAGCATTGTCTTTGAAGACGGTGCACCAATCTGCTGTCTGTTGACTTCAACATAGGCATCAGATGTGCTAGCTATGCTTGTGGCCTTGCCTCTACTGGGTCTTTTTGAATAGCGTTTTCTTCGCAACACATCTCCCAACCTCCTGCAATGCGTAAGACAAATTAAAAATAAAGTAAAGAAAAATTGTCTAGAATTATTGCTAGAATCTGTTTAATTCTTGTACATGCATGTCATATGAGGCTAGTTGTGATGAACAAATAAATAAATGAATCAATCAATGAATAACTTAAGGATGGATAAATGAATGGATGAACAGACAGACAAATGGATGGATGGAAGCACGGACGAATGGGTGGAAGGATGGATGGACAAACAAACAAACAAACAAATGATTGATTAAGTGAGAATATATTTTTGACAATGCTCACATGACACAAGGGCTCTTTCCCACACAAAGGACTCATTTACATGTAATGAATGGAATAGGCAAACAAAATGCCCCAGCTACGTACACAGCAACAAACCTTTAGTTGTGCCCAGTAATTCTCTGAACTTTTGAGTCTGTGGATGAAATCCTTTGGTATGACCATACAAATGAAAGCTACTGAGCAGTACTTTCATTTGGTTCTGTTTATCACAATGTATGTTGCACAAGATACATCATCCATGTAGTTCTTACTTTTGAGTCTGTGGATGAAATCCTTTGGTATGACCATACAAATGAAAGCTACTGAGCAGTACTTTCATTTGGTTCTGTTTATCACAATGTATGTTGCACAAGATGCATCATCCATGTAGTTCTTACTTTTGAGTCTGTGGATGAAATCCTTTGGTATAAACATTCAAATGAAAGCTATTGAGCAGTACTTTCCTGTGGTACTGTTTATTATGCTGTACAAGGTAGTTCTAACTTTTGAGTCTTTTAAACATTCAAATGAAAGCTACAGTGTATTGAGCAGTACTTTTCTATGGTGTCGATGATTTATCAGTATTTTATATTTTGTATTCTTCTTGAATGTTGGGAAATCTAGGGAAGCATACAAAGATCTCTGACCTAGTGACAGGCAATGATGGCACATTTTCAGGGGGTCTCTGTGCTGGACTTTCAACTTCATTGTTGCTTGCCAGATTCTCTGATGAACAGTTCTTTTCTGATACACTTGGTTTATTTGCCAGCAGACCGTTGGCCAAGTCTCTAACTCTATGCATCACTCCCTCCCTTCGGAATGACACATGGAAAACATCTGGCAGTTTTTGCATTACAATTTCTGCCATTTGAAGAGCATTTGTTATGACTCTCAAGTCATTTGACTGTAGCATCCCCCCGATCAAGCTTGAAATCGGGTGTCTTTTCAGGACCACACCCAAGAGCTCAGGGGGTGCATGATAAAGCACTCTCAGAATAGCGTTCACACATTTGTGTCTGACAGCAGGTCCAACAGAAGAGCTGAATATCTTGTACAAAGCAGAAAACATTCCACATGTGTATGATGAAGCCAGTTCAGTTTCTTGGCATAATACCACCTCACGTTCATCCTTCCCTGTGGTTTTGGCTTCATCTGTCTCTGAGGAGGCAGTGGTTGTCTCACTTCCACCAGGACAACGTTGAATCTGTCTTGAGGTGCCAGTATCCTCATTTGTCTAGGAGGGAGATAAAACACAGGATTTTTTCATTGTCTTTTTACTGTCAAAGCGTCATGTACTATATGAGTCAAACAGGCCACCCACATGGCTAAAGCTTAGTGCATGAGCCACAGGAGCACCATGCCTCCACTTTGATCTATTCAGAACATTTCTGAATTAATTCGACAATTCAAACAGCCTGAGCAGTTTAAAATTATTCATGACCATGTTTTACCTGTTGCATGGTGTTAAAATCCACTGTATAAGTTCTTCCCAGAGTTGTGAGAGGCAGCTCATCCTCTCCGCTCTGATATGCAGCCTCAATAATTTTGCTGTCTATCCATGTGTAAGTGTGCCACAGTCCTCTATCATCTCTCCATTGCCACAGACCTTGCTCTGCCTTCTGCTGCGGCTTGCAAAGCAATGCATCCACTGAAAATATACCTGCAATATGACCAAGTGAGTTAGCTACAAGATAAAGGGGTTGGATCACAAATTTAACAGTGCTGTACATGCAAAAGTCATCTGGTTAAAATTTATTCTTTGTTTAAATTATCACAACATTTTGCAGCTGTTGAAAACAACAATTCAACACACTGTATGTCAAAAGCCCTGTGAATACTGTTCAAATTCACTTGTTTTATTTTTATCATGTAGTTACATAGTCACAATTCTCATGTAAACACTCTTGAAATTAACCAAAAAAAAAAAAGGTCAGTTAAATTCACATTCAAATTCACACCTTTTATCAAAACAAAAACTGATACAGTTTTCAGTTAATTGGTAACACTTAAGAACTTGATTCACAGACTGGGGTTTGATTCTACAAGTGAAAAGGATTAAAACCCCAGCTATCCTGAATACAAGCTACCACAAAAGGTTTATTCTTTTGTTTCTCTCATATAGATATCTGAGGTCTGTAAAAATTACATACAACGTGTAGATCACAGATATCAATCTTACCATCTGAAGGTAATTTGGGAAGCAGTTCACTGTTGGAAAGAAGAGGAAAACATTCAAAAATATGTTTGAATGTGGTATTAACGATGTACAGATCTAATTGGAACTTAATGTTACTAACAATTACATTAAAAACCTATGAGCAAGTCATGGCTATTTGAAAGAAAACTTGTCACAAACAGTTGAACCATGCTATTCACAGTGATCCCATACAGTAAAGATAAACAAGTTATGTAACTATGTTTTGCTTTTTTCTCATTCTCATTGTTCACAGGAAAGACGTAAAATGTATGAAGGCTGATGTCTAAAAGACTCAACTTCCATAACAACTGACATACCTGATAAAACAAGTTATTTCAAAGAATTCTTGTGGACTTCTTGATAAAAGCTAGGATAGGAAGTAAGAGATATAATGAAGCTTACAAATGCCAGGCTTACTTAAGACACTTTTTAACACTGACTTCTTTCAAACAAAAATGATGTACAAGAAGATGCATAGAACCTGTATAATATTTTAATCAAACAAATATAATGCAGACTTGGAGTAAGTTATTTAATACCAATCAATTTGAATCCTTAATGCTATTCTAAACAATATGGACCATGCTGCATGCAAAGCTCAGTTTTACTGTTAATTAGTAACTGTCAACATTTTAGGGTGTCTTCCTGGAATTCCTTCACACAGTGCGGTAAACGTGAGCCTTTATAGGGTAGTTTCTTGGTGTTGCGGATGATGTGATCACCAAATGACGTAAAACAAAAGATTCCAAAGACACTGAACAATACCCACACCACAACACAAAAGCTAACCAACAATGTTTTCCACAACACCAAGAAACACCCCATTATAGTCTATGGCAAACATCTATCTTCTCTTTAACTTACAACATTTGTTTAATGTATGGTAAACAGACAGATGGCAAGAAAAAAGAAAAGCAAATTCAGCTTGTGAGTTGTACCTCAGAATTCTCTATCTCAGCAGGTGCTGTGGTGCCCAGCAACAAATACAGAATAGTGTCGGATACATCTGAAACAGAATTATAATGGAGACCATTCATATCATGAAGTTATATTTATTTAATTATCCTTTTTCATGCTCCTCCTGATGTGTGCTGTATAAGCCACTTGTCATGTAAACAGAATTTATCTTATATTGCAAGAATTATCAATTTGTTTTATTCACATTCACTGCATAAATCTGGAACTTTCCACTTTCTCAGTACTACTGACTGAAGCAGACTCGTTCTTCCTCTTTCAAACATTAGAGGAAGAGGTAGTCTCTTGTAAATCATTAATTAGATGGCTTACTTTGCCTTAGTAGCTGCACTGCTATGGTCGGATTGTTGTTGCACAGCATGCCCAGCATGCGAACAACCATCACAAATGTACTGGTACTAATAACAGGTGGAGCCATCATCAGCTACAAAAACAAAGACAAAATTAATGATAATACAGTGTGTATGAAGCAAGATAAAGATTGAAGCAGTTGATACATAACAACACCACTTAATACCTGTTCAGTAATACCCATATACACGTATATGTTGGGAACATCCCAGGTGATCATGAATTTTAGTAAATTTCTGCTTATGGCTGTTCCAAATTTTCTTAATTAAATACAAGTGTTGATGTCTGTTAGCAATAATAAAAGAAATGGGCAGCAATTTTTTTGGAGACCTTAACAAAGTGCTATCACCACATCTCAAACCATCATTAATGATAATTATTTTATGGTAATTCATTAGTTAGGAATGATTGCCCATAATTTCAGTAACCACGATCAATAATTATTACAGAAAACAGAAATGCTCCCTATTTCCCTCATTCATTTCCAACAATCTGCACTTTTGTCAAGGATTGCATTCAGGTATTGTTTGACAAATACTTTATACTTGACAGAGTTAATTGTCCTTTTCATATTACAGTACTTCATATGTGACAGAATTATCTGACTTGTGTTATGTGAACATTTATAGACGAGGACACTTTATGATGCCTAACATGGAGTAGCGGGCCCCTATTCACACAACCCTGGATATTATTCACAATCAGGGTGATCTGCCACAATGCTTTCACTAGCTGAGAATGACTATGAAGAATGGGACCTTCAGGAAAAAAAAACAAGAACATTTATCAAAATTTCTTACCAACTGTTGTAAGTTGTTAAGAAGTCCATGAGAGGCAAGCTCCTCAAGATGTTTCTGAAACATATTTAAAAAGTATTGACACACTCCAACCGATTTATTAAATGGAAATCATGAAATAAATTTTCTAATCCTTTTAAATTAGAAGGATATAATTTTTAAGTCTCTGACCTCATTAGTCTGAAAGCTCTCAACTAGTCTTGCAAATGCCACACAACAGCTTTCTACTGATTTTTTATCCTGCAAAAAAAAAAAAAAAAAATGAGTAAGTAATGTAAAATGTGCTGTTCCAAGAAATCTCCATACCTCTGCTCCTGAAGGTGTTTGGTTTAACCCCCACCCCCCACCGCACTGGAAATTTCAGTTTGGATTCATACTAACCATTGCTTTAAAATCTTTGGCTATTGACAGCCCCTCCTCCTCAGAATTTCCAGTAATCTTACATGGTGGGGGTATGTTTGGTGGAAAAGTTTATTGATAAGGCTGGTTTATTGATAAATAAAAATAGTTTTGATGTCCAAGATTGGAAGTTACCTGGTGTTGCAACCTTCCACTTAAGATTGGAACAGAATCTGCAACTAAGTGAAAGTCGCCAACACCAATGCTGTGACAACAGTTGGCAGCTACAGATAGAGCTGACCTCTGTAAACAAACAGAAGAAAATGTGAAGAAAAGTAAGCGATTATGTGATTATAGTTATCAATCTCAGACAAAGAAAACAAAATTTAACTGTTTTTCAAAATATCAAACCAAAGAAAAATTTGTACCACAAAACATACACCTGAACCATACCTGAGCAGATATGGAGAAGAAGTCCAAGTATAATAGGCAGGCTGACATTCCTCCCTAGAAAAGAGATTATAGAAACTAAGTCAAGTGACTGTCAGTACTGCCTTTTGTATGCAGGGTTTTGGCCGGTTTGTCAAAAACAAGCAGATCCTGATATAATTATCACAATCTGACTTTCCATGCCAAAGGTGTTGATACTTTTACCTACTTTGCCAGGCCAGGGAGGGGGGGGGGGGGGGGGGGGGTACTCAACAAAGTTTTGTATGGGGATGCTCCGCCCCAAGGTCCAAACCCTTACCCTTTCATATACCGTTTTTGACAGAAAAGGTACACCTTTCATATACCTTTCAATGAAAATGGTACCCCTTTCATATACCTTTCAATGAAAATGGTACCCCTTTCATATAGCCTTTATGTGCGTCTGTTTGATATATTTTGAAATGCCCTTGTTATAAGACTTAAATGGCAGTTTTCCCTACCTTTTTTATGCCTCCACAGTGTGTTTTCGGTACCCTTTCCTATTCTTCGTGAAATCCCTACCCTTTCATATACTTCAACTCGTGAAATCACGACCCTTTCATATACCTCCAGCCTGAAAAAGGTACCCCTTTCGGGCGGAGCATCCCCGTATAGCCCATTATAGGGAATTTCCCCCCCCCCCCCCCCGGGCTACTTTGCCTTTCCTTTCATCATTTTTAACTTGTGAATATACAAAGCGGTGAACTAGTTGTAGCATATGGGTAGAAATTTCAGTTGTTTGATCCATCACTCCCTTGATTGGCTGTAAACATTGAGCCTGTGATATGTAATGGTCATCTGCTTTACCCATGGGGATGAGTCATTGGAGGAGGGGAGGGTGGGGAGTTGGATGCAGAGGGTGGGGGTCGGTAGAGAAAAATACCTAGGAAAGAGTCTGAAGGGGTGCAGAATCTTTTATTTAGAGTGTTTTGAATTCACACATTGTCTTATAGGAGGATCTTAGTGTTTTATTCTCTGATGAAACACTTACAGTTATTGTAGATATGCAAGCCATCTAAATCAGCCCTAAACTAAGATGTAACTCAGTCAAACCTTTATTAAGCAGACCTGTATTAAACTGACACTTTGTAAAGAGAAACAATACATATACACATGAAATACATTTGTGTGTGGCTTGCTGGAAAGGAAATTTTGCATTCTCTATTTTGCAAAAGCTTAAAAGAGATATAAAATGCTTTGCAGTAAAATTTGTCTTTCGATGCGTCTTCAGGACTCCACATCAAATTTGTCTTTACTTCATTTCACTTTAAGCCAGTAAAAACCGTAATATATATTCAGCCTGTATTCAGCAATCAGTTGGCCATTCCCCAAGGGTGACTGCTTAATAGAGGTTTGACTGTACAAGCAGTATAATACTTACAGCTTGTAGGATAGCTTTTCCGTGTCTTCTGGATAACATTGCTAATGCAGTCAGCGCTTGCTCTGCAACATCCATGCACTGGATGACTTGGAGCTGCAGAAGTTAAATGTTATTATAAGTCACTCTACCCTTTGCTACGAAGGCCACATTGGGACAGATCGTGGGTGATGAGGTTGTAAATCATCACATTGACAATGTGAAGGAGGGGAGCAGGGGTGGTGTAGTGGTGAGAGCACTCGCCTCCCACCAATGTGGCCCAGGTTCGATTCCCGGCCCCGGTGTCATATGTGGGTTGAGTTTGTTGTTGGTTCTCTCCTTGCTCCGAGAGGTTTTTCTCCAGATACTCCGGTTTCTCCTCTCCTAAAAAACCAACACTTCCAAATTCCAATTCGATCTGGAGTCCAAGGGCCACAGGTTTGTTAGTCTTATGACTATTTAGTGTCACCCTCATTAAATAAAGATGATCTATTTTTATTCTTTATTTTTTAAGGGTACAACAAATGATGAGGCATGCAACACAAGTAATACAAACAGGAAATGAGAGTTTTGGTGACTGAGAAATACCCGAGAAGCTAGAGAAAAAACCTTTCAGCAAAGATAACAACCAACAACAAACTCTAATGATGGCATCCTGGTATCCAATCAGGACTTTTTAAGAACTTTCAATGCCTTTTAAATTAAACTTTTTTAAATTTATAATAAAAATAAGTGAAAAGAAACAATGTTTTTAAGTCATCCTGGCTTCATTTTCAAGTTAAAAGGTCACTGTTCAAGTGGAGTTAATTTATACTACTGTATTCAAAGCGTCAAAACCTGTTATAGAATTCATAATTAGGTCAAAGGTGACAATGACTGAAGGTACACCAGGTGCTGAAGAATGTTAAATAAATACTTTAGCACAAATTGAGTCTGACTGAGTAATCTTTCGTGAATAAACAACATTTTGTGGATTAAACAAATTTAAATTTATTTTCAAATTCAAAGACCTTCATGGTATGTGCAAAACCTAAATTGCATTAGGATAAAATAAGAATTTAACAAACTGTACCTTTTCTATAAACACAGGTACTGCTTCCACTACTACTGCTGTTGATCTGGGAAGAGCTTCCATCAGATAGGTCAGCGCACGGCAACCATGATTCATCTGTATAATAGACAAAATCATATCAATAACAAAATTCTTGATTGTGATTGGTCATCTGTGCGACTTTCTTACGTAATTGCTGCGCGGCCACGTGGGTGTCCAATTACAGCTATCCAATTACAACTTTGTGTAATTGGATGGCTGTAATTGGACACCTAAGTTGCGCGCGCATCAATCAGTTGCACTTGAATGGGTTCTTCTTTGCTGTTTTCCT
Source organism: Cladopsammia gracilis (assembly GCA_022457155.1). Taxonomy (NCBI): domain Eukaryota; kingdom Metazoa; phylum Cnidaria; class Anthozoa; order Scleractinia; family Dendrophylliidae; genus Cladopsammia; species Cladopsammia gracilis. Next base: position 1,083,666 of record JAJGOT010000257.1, read on the forward strand.
TCTACTTTCAAACTGGCAGAAAATATCCTAGTCGTTTTTAGTACAAAAGAGTCAACATAAACTTTTTAATCTCGAATTTTGTTATTGATGCGATTAATTAGTAATTAAACTTGTCGTGTCGTACAATTCAGGGATAATCATGCTCGTAATTTAAAATCGTCCTCGCGCTATGCACTCAGTCGATTTGAAATTACTTGGCCGATTACTCCCTGAATTGTACTCCACTCAGTCCAATTACTATTACTAATCAAATGGTGATAATCCCACCAATAAGCCATTTACACTTCACACCACTCCCAGAGAGTGAAACCTTATTTCAAGTAACACAGCACCACAGTTTTTATTCAGAGACAGAAACCGGTTATTTTGTTTACATGCTATATACTTTAGGTGGTTCTAAGTTTTGAGTCTGTGGATAATTCCTAAAATGTAAACATTCAAATGAAACCTATTGAGCAGGAAGCAGTTAATACTCTGTGAGCTATGCAATTTCCTGTGATATTGTTAATATTGCTCACCATATCAAAGTTATGTTCCATTGAAAGCAAGTTAACCTTGAAAAAGGAAAAAATAAAGCATGAAACTTAGCAAAGCTACTAAAAAATAGTGTGCAAATCAAACAAATTATCTTTACATTATACCAACATAATCTATTAATAATAATTTACTTTTTATTATTGTCTAATTACCCTTTCACTGAAAAAATTGTTTTAGTAAACATGACATGATAGGAGGGTGCAACAGGGCACAGAGTCATCCACAATTTATTTTCAAGTTGCAGAGCTCACTGCACACAACACGCCATCCTTAAGACATGGCCAACAAGGCAGTTTCAGATTTTCATGTTGCAACAACAAAGCTACAATATTTTTCTGTCCAGTGTATGCTGCATGTCCATTTGTAGTTCTTGTATCATTGGGGTCTACACATGTAGCTTGGTGTTTTAATCCAGTATAGCATGTTACTGAATAAAAGCAAAACATTTACATGTACTTTGTAGTATAATAGCAAATGAGTCACAGGTAACACACAATTTAAATGCCCTGACTACATGTACTCACTAGTGCTGGTACAACTTGCTTCACAGGGAAACCAACAAGGCTTTCTTCATTCCCCATAACTAGAAACTACAACAAAGAGCAAGAACAAAAAATACAGTTAACAATAACAGTCAATCCTGAGCCAACAACATGCAGTTTTGCCACATACATGTGTAGAGGCAATAATAATACCAGTAATAATAAAAATAACAATATTACTCGCTAGACCCTTGTAGGCAAGAGGATATGGCCCTAAACCCTTTCACTCCCAGAGTCAAATATTATGGAGACATGTAGTGCAGTTCTAACTTTTGAATCTGCTATTGAAATCCTATGGTGTGACCAATAAAATGAAACCTCTTCAGCAGTACTTTTGCATGATACCATTTTTTGTCAATATTTTACAAAATGAAATTGAGATTTTTCTTGAATTTTGATTTATTGTACTCTTGGGAGTTAAATGGTTAACAATGGTGGATCCAGACTCCATTATAGAAGGGGGACGGATAGGAGGGGGGTGGGGGTGTTGGTAGGCCGGGGTCCCTAGTTCTCCCACTGCTTAAGCTTGTTGCCTACTAACCCTGTTATGCTGTTTTCAACTGCTTATAACTTTGAAAAGGTTGTACAGTCAAACCTGTATGTGGGACCTGAGGTAATAAGGGTCATTAAGAGTCAAGGAGGCAGGAAAGAAAAGGGCAGGCAGTGGGATTCCCACAGTGGCTTGACGTAGAAGAGAAAGAAATTTTAAAGAGGCAATGGGGTGGGAACCACCAAGCAAGGGGTGTGAATCAGGAAGTAAAGAGTAAGGGGAGCAGGAAATTATAAAAAACCTGTCTCTCCTCTGCCATATTACCTGGCACATTTCAATAACAGACTGCATCTGTTGTCCCTCATCTGAAGATTGGATCCCTGTTAACATCTGTTGAACTTTACCACCTGCACATTCAGCAAAAACATACTTAAACATTAGTATCCACTCAGTGTACAGTGTAATAGCACAAAAAGCCCGTGACTGGGGGATTTCTACATGTCCAAAACCAGCCAAACCAATGAACCTCTATATCCACACAGATATTCGGACTCCTAAATGATCTTCACATATATCAACTGACCCATGTGGCCCTGCAAGCCTTTTCTTTGCAAAAGCATTGATGAAAGTCCCATATGAGGGCCATATGCATTTGTGCAAGTGGGCCTGTACATGTATGGCCCTACTACAAAAGCAGATGACCTGGCCCACCCACTCACTCAGTACATGAATTGACTAATTCACCATTGACTCATTTATGTTTCCTTATTTACCTGAACCAGAGCTGATGGTTCGGTGCAGCAGCTGATGCATGCGGGGTCCAAGTGAACCAATCAGATGGGATGGAACACCGCGTGCTTCCAGAAGGGCTAAAATAAAATACACAAAGACCAACATGTCACCTTATGTCACACATTTTCCTCTCATATTGAAACATGTTTTATTACTGAGGTATTTCTTATGTCTGACCTTGCAGTCTTGATAATTCACCATCTTTCAACTCCATGTCTTCAAAGCTGCCAGATAACTCTACCTCACTTCTAGATGCCTCTCCTGTAGTAACAATAGTGAAATTACCAACCTCAATGCAATGTACATTAACATAACGTCAACATTCATAAGAGTACAGTAAACCCTCTTAAGATGGACACCCCTGTAAGGCAGACACCTCTCTTTAAGATAGACACCCCTGTAAGGCAGACACCTCTCTCTTAACCCTATTCGGCCTGGGGAGGGTGCATTCATAACTTCCTTAATATGTATTCAAACGCCATCAAACTTTGTGACTTTTCCTAAAATTTATCTGGCAACAATTTCATATGACAATTTTTTGATCACGTGACTTGATGTTTCCATGGCAACAAGATTTTGACAGCCATGTTTTTTGAAATTTGCATATTTATACCTTTGAACGAAGAAAAACAATGTTTATTGGTATAACTTTTGTATTTTTACGTCATTTAGCATTTATTTATTGGTTTTCATTAATTTTGGGTGAATTTGGACGGTTTTTAAGAGGTTTTAAAAAAATTCAGAAATCCAAGATGGCGGATCCAAGATGGTGGCCGCATAACTAATTACATAATAACTACGTCATATAACGTCATCGTTCCATTGTGCGGACCGCAAAGGAGACAGTTTTGGACGTACTATTTACCCTATAGGTTTCATTGTCATAGCCTTATCCCCCCCAGGCTCAGAAACTCAAAAAAAGCCCAGGCTGAATAGGGTTAAGATAGACACCCTTGTAAGGCGGGCACTTCTCTGAGACAGACATGAATTAGTTGTCTGGTTCTGGTTGAACAGCACTATCTTGTAACTACTGTAAACACTTGCTTTAAGGTGTCTGGCTCAGACAGAGTTTACTGTGTTTTTTTTTTAAATTCACGCCAGTAGTAGTAAAATAGTACTTATGGGACTGACCAGCTGTTTCACATGTAGTCAAAGCACTCGACTATTGATGTTTTGCCTTTGTGTAACAGTCAAAGAATATTTTCATTGTGATGAGAGACAATTTTACCTGCCAAAATTGTTGTTACCAAACAAATTAATAACTTACCACTAGAAGAAGGAGCTGCAGCATCTTCAGCATTTCCATGAGCTACAAAAAATAATAATTACTGGTATTGCGCATTTCAGATGTTTTCTACATTCTTCAGTAAAAAAAAATTGAATGACTTGCTGGAAAAAGGTGTAAGTGTATAACTACACATTTTTCAGGCCTGAATGCAAAGAACATATTTTTTGGAAAAAAAGCTTCAAGTGACTCAATTGTGGCCTGATATTACGCTGCATATGAGACAATAATGTACATGCACATTTACCTGCATCTGAAGAACCAGGCTCTTGAGGTGCACTATAAAAAATAATATCATGATTGTTTCATATCACTTATCACTTTTAAAAAGCACCTTCACATTTTTTACTTCAGAGCCTAGAGGTTAAGGCTTCACAAGCAAAGGGGCTGGAGATTTACTCAGTTTCTGTAACACCCATCAATGGGTAACATACAGTCGAACCTGTATATAACGGCCACCCTTGGGACTTGAGAAACTGGCCGCTTAATACAGGTGGCTGCTTAATACAGGATCGCTAAAAATACTCACTGGGCGTGGTCTAATGTAAATTTTAATGGCGTATCATACAAAAACACTTCATGCAAGGAACCAATAAGACAATCAACACTCTTTTAAGCGATCAATACTTTAAACAAAGTTCAGCGCCAATTAACGTAACATTGTGTAAAAGTACTGTGCAATAAATTGTCCTCTACTCTTCTACGGTATACAGTACTGTATTTCTATGACTTACAGTTCACACGTACAAAATATCTCATTCCGTCATTTTATAGTTGTTACGTTCAAAGTGCAGTTATAACGTTCAATGTGCAGTTAAAATCCCTTGCGAGTATACGTTTAAAGGCGATTCATTCTCCATCACATGGCTGAAGAACAAACTGATTAAAGAGGAATTTCTAGCTAAAGAGTGAAGCATATTCAAAACGAACATTTTTTGTCTTCGTGATTTTGTCTGTATTTCAGCACATTGCGGACATCTGCAAAGCGTTAACAATACTAAACGGCCGATTATCAGCTTACAGTAGCTTTGTACATGTTATTTCTTTATAGTAACGATGGATCGCATTTTAAACACAATAAAATACTGCATAAAATGACATGTGGCTTAGTTTCCGTTCAAAGGGTGGCCGCTTAATACAGGTAAAAATAACAAAGAAAGACAAACATAGGACTGCTAAAGGGTGGCCGCGGCGGCTTAATAGAGGTGGCCGCCTAATACAGGTAACAAACACAGCGTTTGTATGAGCGAAAAATCGGGACTTTGTATTTCTAATTTTATTTGAATACAATAGCAAATATGCTGCACATGTTATGATTGGTTTGCCTGTGATCTACCATAGCAAATATACACTTATGCCAACTCTCCCGGATTATCCAAGAGTCTCCCGGATACGGAACGAATCTCCCGGTCTCCCACACGGGTCACCGAAACGCCTGGATCAAAGCGACTTTGGAACTTTTCTCTACAATAGGCTAAGATTTTAATCAAATCAAATCAGTCCCAAAACCAAAAAAAATTGGTCTTTCATCATGTCTTAACTTCACAAACACTTTTCGGGTCTCAGGAATGCAGAAAATGTCACTTTTAGAGGGTAAAGCCAAAAACAAATTCCGGACCCCCCTAGGTGCTCACGACTACGTCACTCGATTCACACCTTCAGCGCAAAAAAGAATTGCACCCTCAGAAAAAACATGACTCCCTATTTTCAATCTCCAGAGGTTGGCATCTCTGAATATATGGTGCATGCTACTGTTGGTCTGCCTGTGATCTACTGGAGGACAGATGAACATGTTGTGGTTTAAATTTTGTTTTGGGTATCAAACCAGTTCCTTTATCTCAGCTTTCTTTGTCCGAGACAAAAGAAAACAAAAATTAAACCAGTTTAAAATTTTAAGTCCAAATGAATTTAATTCCAAATTACGTGAGAAATATCGATACCAACCGCAGTTTCAAATGTAGGCTTAAGGAGCTCGACCTTGCAGATTTATAGTACCTTCTCTTCGTATTTAATTAAATTTAGTTTTCTCTGTATATAAGTTTTATAGCTTTATAATTGTAATTTGTATATACTACATCATTTTAAACATTTTTATTTTGTACTTTTTAGAATCTTTTTATATAGTTTTTATTATTTTTCTTTCCGTGACTGTCCTGTAAACTAGCTTTATAGCTAAGTGTCAGCCACGTTAATAAAGTTATTGTATTGTTATTGTATTGTAAATGAAAAATTGAACCCCAACATTCGTATGACATCATCGTGTCTCAGCGTGACTCGCATGCATGTGACCGGATTCCAAAGTCTATGAACTGATTGAGAAAGTTTTGGAAACTATTTTATTGTGTGGACTAGCTTGCCACGAGTTCCTATTATACAGAAGGTCATAGGTTTGATTCCTGTCGGGGACTCAGATGTTTGTTCTTTGTCCTACACTCGTGGCATGATGAACATTGTATCTTTCTCAGTTCTTATTTTATTTTGTTGTTGGGGACAAAACCAGAGAGAAATCTTCAACTGAAATGGTCTTGAAATGAGCAATCTGGTATTTTGATATTTTTCTATTTTGGGGTGTGAAAGGGCGAACACTGAACACAGTACTTACTTGTCTGCTGACATGTTGGATGTCTGCCGGCGTGTCCACGAGTGTTTCTTCCCCTGTGGCCCACGCCGACTAAAGAATTTAAAACATACATGTACATGTGAGTTTACAGTCAGTTTATTGCTCATCATGTAGCTTTGAGATTGAAACTGAGAAAATAGTACTCTCACCATTGTATAATAAAGTACACTGTAATGTATTTATATTAATGTACAGTGTAACACCAACTCTAAGTACATACATGTTCAAATGTGCTTCACATGAAAAACTGTCTATGATGGCCACTATCACTTCATTCATTTTGTGTAATATATGAACTCTGACTTGTAACTACACTTCACTGTAACATGTTCCTTGTTCAGGAGACAACAAGCAGTTAAATGCCAAGTGTTGGTGGAACAGTGGAGGGGAGAAATGTCGAAGTTTTGATTTGACTGGTATAAAAATAGAAGCAAACTTTCATTGATACCTGTTACTAGCACAGGATCCCGTTGTCTCTTTAAGCCTCTGTGACCGCCTTAAGCCTGTACTAGGCTCAGGCGGGTCACTTCTTCTCCAACTTCGTGATGGCGGACGAGAAGAACAAGATGCAGATTGGCTTGTTTCTGCAGTCTTGTCAGAAAGTGAGGACGATGATGTGGCACGTCTCCCACGGGAGGAAGACTTCGAGTTAGATGATGAGTTACCAATGGCTGCAGAACTGCTTGAATGAGTTGAGGAAGTTTTGGGAGTCACTAAATTGCTGAGAGATGATGACGACGAGGGCTGAGTTTGCTTTGACTTGGCCAAATTCACAGCAAATGGCGGCACAGTCACAGATTTATTGCTGGGTGGCTGTTTCTCCTGAGGAACTGGTTGGGCACTGAAAAAAAAAAATAGGGTTACAAGCATCATGCAGTGTTAATGTACAACCAAACATAGACTGGCAAGACATGTGCAACATTAAATTACATCAACATCAACATGTATATGTTGTGGTGCAATATTATTTTGTCCATGATGCAAATTTTATTTTCCTTTGTTTAAAACTCATTATTATACATTATCATACATTACCATACCCAAAAACAAAGGAAAATAAAATTTGCACCAAGGGCAAAATTGCACCACAACATATATATCATTAATTGGAATCTTGCAGCTTGCATTTTAGATGAAAGGTGTTTTATGTTACCTGTGGATTTTACAATCACTAGTACTGGAGCGAGGGCTTGCTGATGCACTGCGAGACCTTAAACTGAATCACACAGAAACCAGATCAGCATTAGCAGTTAATTTTAATGGTAATGCATTCATTTTATTGAATATACAATGTAAATAAAAGGTTTAGTATATAATCCATCCAAGTACATGATTGTTTAAATATGCTTAACAATTAAATGGAGAGGTGAGATTGGACAACGCGATGTTAAGGCACTCATGGCAGTTGCCATCTGTCATACTCTTTTCAAACAGTGATGTGGGTTCTCCTTGTTTACGTAGTGTTTGTTTAAAACAATCAAAATCCAGATTTTGTGATCAAAAATTCAAGTTTCCATTCCATTAAGGGACAGACCAATTTTAGATTGCTAATCCGAACAATCCAAGTCCATACAGCTGTAGGTGCATTGCTCAGGTGGTATCTGAATCTGGTTTCAGATTGTGCATTCCAAACAAACCTCAAACCTCGGAGATTCAAGGCCTGGTCTCAGCAGTCATGTCATTTTCTTAGACAAGAAGCTCTACTCCTCACTGTCTCTCTCCACCCAGGTGTACAGCTCTGTCAAAATATGCCAGCAGCTGGAAATTTTTCCGCCTACAGTCAATTTCCTTCTACATTGCACTTCACAGTTGAAGTTCACAAAATAATCATGACTAATAACAAAATACATCTCTACCTCTTACTGCTTATGTTACCCTGCTTACCACTACAAAACATCCTGACAGGGCTGGGTGTATAAATAGGTACCCTTGATAACCTAGTTGCTCCAATCCATGATACGGAAACCAGGTGAAGCACCGGCTGAGTGGGCTACCTGTGGCTCATGTGCCATATTACCTTTTACCTTTTTACACTAAAAGGGGTTGTCTGTGACTTACTTGTATGTACAATTTACAGTCGATTGGCACTTGGCAGATGAAGATGATCGCCGAGGTAGGCTGGGTTTGGATCTAGACATTACACACAGACAGTTAAAAGTTATTGAGAATATAATATTAATCAACAGACAGTGCAAAGATACGGTAGTCTGTTGGTTAGCACATTAAACTACTGATCTGAAGGCCAGTAAAAACCCTGCTTTTGTCAACTTGTTATTTCCTCAGACAAAACACTTTACTGCACATTGTCGCTCCCACATGTACATGTATGTTGTGGTTTAATTTTTATTTTGGTTTGAAAATGTTCAAACCAGTTTAATTTTTGTTTTCTCTTGTCTCAGATTAAGATACATGTAATGAATGTGAGACAAAGGAAAACAAAAATTAAACTGCTTTGAAATTTTCAAACCAAAGAAAAAAATTAAACCACATTTTCATACGTTATTTCTCGAAAGCGACAGAAAAAAAACAACAGAAAAAATCTAAACAATGTTTTGCAACTAATTGGTAGTTCACATGCCAAAAATGGACAAATCTGAGCGAGAAAAATAAAAAACGACCTCAAAAGCAACATAGGTTGGATATACCCCAGCCCTTCAATTTGAGTACAATTGAACTTCCATGTGTGACCATCTCTTGCAAGCGACCACCTCTCGTAAGCGACCACCTCTCTTAAGCGAACACCTCTCGTAAGCGACCACCTCTCCTAAGTGACCACCTCTCCTAAGTTACCACCTCTCCTAAGCGACCACCTCTTTTAAGTGACCACCTCATCTAAGCAACCACCTCTCCTAAGCGACCACCCCTCCTAAGCGACTGTTTTTCTGTAAGTGACCACGTTGGCTTTGCATTTTGGGTGGTCTCCATGTGGTCTAACCTCTTGTTGTCCACCACCTTCCGTAAGCGACCACCTTGGCTTTGCATTTTCGGTGGTCTCTCTGTGGTCTAACCTCTTGTAAGCCACCACCTTCTGTAATCGACCACCTTGGCTTTACATTTTGGGTGGTCTGCCTGTGGTCTAACCTCTTGTGAGCCACCACCTTCTGTAAGTGACCACCTTGGCTTTACATTTTGGGTGGTCTCCCTGTGGTCTAACCTCTTGTAAGCCACCACCTTCTGTAAGCGACCACCTTGGCTTTGCATTTTGGGTGGTCTCCCTGTGGTCTAACCTCTTGTAAGCCACCACCTTCTGTGATCGACCACCTTGGCTTTGCATTTTGGGTAGTCCACCTGTGGTCTAACCTCTTGTAAGCCACCACCTTCTGTAATCGACCACCTTGGCTTTACATTTTGGGTGGCTTTGCATTTTAGGTGGTCCCTTATGGGAGGTTCAACTGTATCACAGATGATGACCATAAGTTACAGGTTAACCTTTTAATTACCAAGAGTGCCAAACATCAAAATTCAAGAAAAATCCCAAATTTCATTTTGTAAAATATTGACAAACAAATGGTACCATGCAAAAGTACAGTCAACTCTCTCTTAACGGACACCTCTATAAGATGGACATCTAGTGTTGGTCCTTGCCGTTTTCAGTCATCTTACTGTAACTAAACTCTCTTTAAAACGGACACCTCTCTAAGCCGGACAACGGAAACTTTGAAACCATCAGCGGACACTTGAGAAGTGCTTTTTTAGTGAAAAATACTTCAAAACGGAAATGTAAGTGCTGAATATGAACGAACAAGTCCACTTTTCCAATGTTATTTTTGTTCCAGTTTGTAGGTTTTGTTTTAAGTCTGTTTAAAGTCGTTTACTTAAGCAGACATGTATTCATGTGTAGGTTCAGCTTTATTACCTCAGAATTACTGGTGTCACGTTACCTCGACTCTCTATAAGCTGGACACCTCTCTAAGACAGACAGTTGGGGCTGGCCCCGACAGTGTCCATCTTAGAGACAGAGTCGACTGTACTGCCCAAGGGGTTTTATTTGAATGGTCACACCATACAATTTTGTTGACAAACTCAAAAATTAGAACTTCTCCATTATTGACTCTGGGAGTGAAAGAGTTAACATTTCTCCTTTGACTGAATCAAGTTTAAAGTGCTACTACGATCAAATTTTTGATTTTCATTTTTTTACATTTTCGTGTACTATTAGACTTCCTTACTCATCTTGCCAAATTTCAATTCATTAGGCACATCAGAAGTCATTTAATTTTAACATTTATTTCCGAGAATTTACGGCCGCCATTAAAAAACCTTGTTCCAAGGCTTGGTTGCGAATGGGAGAAAGTGACGTAAAAGACTCAAACATACCTCACGGGTTGAAATTATAATAACAATCAGCATAGAAAATTGCACAAAGAACGAGTCTAAAGTTTTTGTTGCTTTTCGCGTGATTTTCAACACTTATTGTTATTATAATTTCAACCCGTGAGGTATGTTTGAGTCTTTTACGTCACTTTCTCCCATTCGCAACCAAGCCTTGGAACAAGGTTTTTTAATGGCGGCCATAAATTCTCGGAAATAAATGTTAAAATTAAATGACTTCTGATGTGCCTAATGAATTGAAATTTGGCAAGATGAGTAAGGAAGTCTAATAGTACACGAAAATGTAAAAAAATGAAAAACAAAAATTTGATCGTAGTAGCCCTTTAAGACAGTAGAACACATCAAGCTTTAACATCCATGGTCTGGTATAAAGATCAAGCCAATATAAGTCATCTTCTGGTAATGTTTAGTCAGGGAATTGAGTGCAGTGGAGTCTCTATTCACTTTCTGGAACTTACCTTTTGTTTTCCACCTCGTTAGAAGAACTCTGATTTGATGAACCTTTTCGTTTTCCTTGCAGCTTATTTCTAAAAACGATTAACAATTAGTTCATGCGTCAGCTTATGCGTATGTCGAGATATTGAGCACGCGGGAAGTTTGGAGAGCATGAAAGAGGCGTAAGAGTTGCACAAGAGGTGCAGCCAAGTGCAACTCTAGCCTCTTGAGTACAGTTGTATGATAAAAAGAATTTGCAATTCCCAGGTTTAAGGGCTCACTGACGTATATTTTCGGACCCGTTGCTAGGGACAGTAATAGCTATTTATTTTTATTAATTTTAATCGTTTACATACTGTATGGTCAAATCTTCAACTCAGTCCTAAACCCAAAAATGACATCATCAAGCCACGCCCATGATCATGTGACCAATAACGGAAAAGTCTAAAATTTTTAACGTGTCGCATTTTATTCATTTTCTCATCATCGATCGTAAGTATTGATTTCGTTTTAATTTGAAAAATAGATTTTTTAGAGAGATTTAACATATTGATTTGTCCATAAAAATTGTATTGAAAATGATTTCAATAGACGCATACTTAGTTATATTCCATATCCAGGTTAGATAAACATTGAAAAATAATGAATCAAGTTAGAGACTGCCAAGAATTTAGGATTTTTCTGCAAACCGGAAGCAATCTGAAAGGAGGGTACTGAGAACGAGGTTGAACCAGAAGTAATTTTATCAATGCATGCGCTATTCATCTGACCAGAGATCTGTGCTTTAGTGGGTTCTCGCGGGATTTTTCTGATTGGCTGCCGAAATGCCCGTGTCATTCACCGGAAATTATTTTTCACTTCCTTAGCAACGCATGAGAAATCCGTCCGTGAGCCCTTAAGAGGTTTTTCTCAATAATTTGTTATAGTTGTGCAATTTTTGAAGAAATGTGTTCTGATAGGTAAATTATGTGATTGGATGTAATTGGAGGACAAATACGCAAAATCACACTTATATAGCAGAACTGCCCATTGATATCGATAAGGACCATTGTGTTTTGTTTCCCTAAGCAGGGTTCTCCCTAAATTTTTAGCTCAGCAGGTAAGGGATTTTTGCTAAGCGGTAAAGGGAAAACTGTGTGTCTTAAAATTTTTCCGGGGACAAGCGGTTACGGGCGGTAATAAGTGCTGCTTCAAGCGGTAAATTTTACCGGTTACCGCCTGATAAGGAGAACCCTGCCTAAGAGCACTGAATTTGGTTTTACAGGAGTTTGTTTCTCAAAATTCCTGTTGACTTGCAACGTATCTTGGTACTTTCCCTGATATCTGGCCAGTTAACTTAATAAACCTTTCATGCTCCACTCATTGAACAGGAAGCAGTGTTTTCTTTACTGAGGTCCATATAATTATAAGGAAAAGCTAAGATGCTCAAACTTCAAAGGCTGCATATTTGGGCAAAAAGAAAACCTGGAATTAACCCAGATTACTCCATAGACCTGAAAGTTTTGGGATTTCTGTGATACAGGCCCCAGCCCCCTAGATGGACCACTCAAATATTGTTTTTTTTTATTGTTGTTGTTGTTTTTGCAATAGATGGTTTTCAACCATTCCCTGAGGATTTAAAAGACAAAAGCGAGACAGCCATGCTAGTGGATGGAACAAAAGAAAGTAATAGAAGCTATTGAGAAATCTTTTGTTTCGTATACCAGCGCGACATCAGGTGAAAACGTCCTATTGGTGTTTTTGTTTTTGAAAAATTGGGCGAAAAAGTTAAAAAGCATAGCTACAATAATATTTCATGACCCAATGGAATGTTACTTACATGTACAAACAGGCTGAATTTCTTAGATGGGGTTCTTGAACAGAGTTTTTTGGCCCAGGGCAAGGGGATTTGACAACCCAAAATCTTAACGAAACCCCAGCAGTAATATAGCTAGAGTAATTGCCAAATCAGCACATTTAGGTTTGGAGAAACTGAATAAAACAGGAAATATGTTCCTTCCACAAGGGATATTACATTAAAAGCCCAAGTATACATTCTTGTCAGTGTTATTTGTTATGATAATTCTCACACAACACACTAATTATTCCACGTTCTATTAAATGTAACCTTAGCTGCTAAGTTCTCTTTGTTGAGGACGTGGTGTAGGTAAACATATGCATTACTCGGAAACTTTAATAACATTTGTTTTCTCGCTCAAAGAAGCTATAACGTCTATAAAATCTTATTAAACGATTAATGTTATAATATGCAACATGGCGTTATATACTGCGTTATACAGGATGCAGTGTTAGAAATATGAAGTGAAATGTTGTCAAGAACGTCGTAGATCCATTGCGGGCTCAAAACAATGTGTTAGAAATACATCTGCTGGCTCCAGTCAGACTTAAGTTGAAACACAAAATATCATTAAGACTGCAAGAATGACATGTTAAGTACACGATTAACTGAAAACCAGGAAACCAACCTTTTTGTACGGGTTACCCCTTGGCCTTCTTGTTCAGAGCAATCATCCATCCATGTACGAGCCCTGAAAAAGACGACGATGAAAAGATTAGAAAGCGAAGGAAGCGCAAATTGCATGAAAGCGAAAGGAATTGCCGCTGTAATTGCAAACATTAAAGCGAAAATACCTGTTTTGTTTATGTTCCCTTCTTTATGAGTTTGTTTTCGCCGCTGATACTGTATTCAAGGCGAAAGAAGTTCCTTTTTCGCCACCTTTCCCGATGAAATACAAAACTCGACAAGATGACAACAGTGATGTCTCATCGATCAGCGGTTAACGTGTGGCGCATACCTTCGTTGTTTATGCGTGTACGAAAATGTCCTTCTGAAGCTCCGATATGAACCCTGGGAATGAATATGAGACCTTCTATCTGCAAAAGGAAGTGAAAGCCTGAATATTTTTTCTTCGATTATTTTTTAGGTGTTTACGTTTCGTTGCCCCACTCACCAATATCACTAACGCTCATGTAAGCTGAGCAGTATCTCAAAGGAAGTGACATAACTCGGTAGCTGGCCTTTTCATGTCATTTCCGTGGCATCTTCCGAGCATCAGCAGACTTAAAGCTGAGGAGCTGCTGTTAAGCTCCGGTAAAAACGGTGCTTTTCTTATCAGAGACAGCGAAAGCGTTTCCAATGCACATGTTTTGTGCCTCCTGTAAGTTTGTTCATTTGAATAATTATACGTTGCAGTGGAGAAATATGCTTAAGTTAATGTTATACAGTAATTATTATTGTCAATAAGATGGCAAGTCAAGTGTGAAATTTGGAGTTAATCGAAATTTATATGATTTATATCACGCTATAAATAGGATATACGGCAGCTAACTTGAACTAAACTACCGTGATACATAAGGTTAATTATCAATTTTAATGAGATAACAACAACAACAACAACAACAACAACATATTTATTGGCATTCCCATATAACATTAATGGTATTGCAATAATAGATAATAAAAGATAATAGAACAAATGTTTGATAATTCAAGAGAAAATCATAAAACGTGTTATTTGTTATTTCAATGATTGGAAACTTGAATTTTCCTGTAACTTTCAGTTTCTGTCAGATCTTGAACACGGTACACCAATGCTCAAGTTGCTTAAACTTGATGGTTCAGGACAAAAAACTTTTTTTCTTTCCACTTGTCCATTGGACAAGTACTACTCAAATTTTGGTTGTCTGAAAGTGAAATTCACTTATCCAAAAAAATGAATAAATTAAAAAAAATGTAGCAGTAAAACAAACTTACAATGTACCGTAAAAACTGGCGTATAAGCCACATTTGCCCAAATGTTTTGCTCAAAATTGGGGGTATGGCTTATCTGCTGGAACATCTGCAATAGATTATACTTTCCAGTGATATAAGTTGACCAGACTTTTTGAGCCTTGAAATTGGACATTCTATTCATTTGAGGTGTACAATGTGGAGCAAGCATTCTTTAACTTTAGATGATGTAGAAAAGTGAGTCTTGTTTTTCTAACAGAGCTGCCAGAGTGCCTCCGAGACCAAAAATCAAATTGAAGAATAAGGATTCCACATGAAACACGTATTCTCGTAACACACAAACGCGAGCATTTATAAATTGTAAAATTTAGCCTCAAATTGTCAAAATACCTGTGTTGAAACAGTGCTCCCTATCTTGTCGGCCATTTTGAAGCTTTTAGCAATGGAGGAACACCTAAGACAAAAGAATTCGAAGCCATAGAAAAGACTCTGTAAATAAGTGGTCATGTTCTGAAGAAATTTGCACGGTCAGAAAACGGGTAAGTTTATGAGTAAAAAGAAACTGAAATTTGTGGAAACCAGGTTAGTTTATGAAGTCCAGAGATGCTTGGGAAACTTAGAACTCAGTGAAAAACGAGACAAATTTCTCCTGGTAAATTGTACTCGTCCTGTCGGACAAGTGCTTTTGGAAATCCTCTTTTCCAAGATCAAAAAGTACTCGTCTCAGACGAGCGGACGAGTGGAAGTTTTTTGCCCTGCTGGTTGTGTGACTTGTCTTCTTCTGTGGTTCATCGCTACATAACCTAACGAGAAGAAAACTTACCTTCAGTACAGCTTCCTATCTAGAACTATAAAACAATGGAACAATTTGCCTGCTATGTTGGCTACGGCTCCTAATATTAACTCTTTTAAGAGTGGGGTTTGTCAGCTGACGCATTGAGAACTTTAAGAACTTGACCACGACCAGAGCACATAAGCCTTGAAGAGAGGGACTGCTCTCATTTTGGTAAATGTAATGTAAATGTAAATGACTCTCAAAGTAGATCATATGTACATTTTTTGTATGCCTAAAAATTAAAGTGGATTGTACCACCTGGAGGATAGCAAGTCTTACTAATGATTGGTCATGTTGATGTTCCAAGTCCATCCATGCATTAACCCTACAAGTGCCAGCCTTAATGGAGGAGGTACCCTGCGAATACCAGCCCATTGCAAGGTTTTCATGTTAAGACTACCCACATAAAAATGTGAAATAAATTTGTACAATTCATTAATAATTCATAAGGGTACTAACAAATAGAAATGAGCCATTCCAATCAAATGGTTACCCTGTATAGGCCGATACAATCTTGATACAACCACTAGTGGTTGTATCTAATTTACACTCCAGATACAACCACTAGTGGTTGTATCTAATTTACGTGTGAATGTGAATTTCACAAGTTGTTTACTACATTCGCGTCCATGTTGTATCGGCACTATACATTCACTTGCCTTCGGCTCGTGATTGTATAGGCCAATACAACACTCCCGCTCATATGTAGTAAACATTACTTATAACATTTTCTTCATGTTAATTGTTCCATCTTAGTTATCCAAAAACTGGAATAGTATCTAAAACAAACACCAGTATCCTGTACCTGGACAGTTTCGTTAATGTCTGTGACAAAATTCTCACATATGTTCTTTAAAAAATGCCTCTATGATACAGTGTACAGACCCTCTCTAATACGGACAACAGACGCTAAATCTTGAGCCGCAGAAAGCAAATTCATATAAACTTAACCTCATTATTATGGACACTCTGGTGATCAGGTGACAATATATTACATACAGTTAAAAGACGAGTGTGGGCCTATTTTTAGTTGACTTACTGAACACTTGAAACTGTCAGTGGAGTCTTAAAAGTGACATCGTGGTGACCTCTATAATATGGACACCTCTTTAATACAGCCACTTTGCTCTGTCCCTTCAGTGGCCATATTAGAGAGGTTCAACTGTACAATTAATGTATAATTATTTTGTCAGCCACAAAACCAAATTATTTCTCAGCCTTCTGTTTCTTAGGTTTGATTTGCTGAAATGCAAGCAGCACACAACATTATCAACCAAAGATTCTGTCTTCCTATTATCAACTTACTAAACTTTGTCCTGGTTTATATAATTTTGTAGACACGAGGGAAGAATCCATCTTTACAGAATCTTAAGAAGTGGAAGTAATGGAAATTTCTATATGCAGGTCAGTTATTAAAGCCAGTTTCTTTGGGTTAGACATCTTATAAATATGATATGATATGTAATAGTAATTGGACTGAGTGGAGTACAATTCAGGGAGTAATCGGGCGAGTAATTTCAAATCAGCGTAGTGTGAGGACGATTTGAAATTAAGAGCAGGATTACCCCTGAATTGTACGACACAAAGTTCAATTACTAATTAATTGCATCAATAACCAAATTCGAGATTAAAAAGTCTATGTCGACTCTTTTGTACTTAAAATGTCTAGCATATTTTCTATCAGTTTGAAAGTAGAAGGAAAACACCCAAAAGGCACCCATTCAGGTGCAACTGATTGACGCGCGCGCAACGTAGGTGTCCAATTACAGCTATCCAATTACAAAAAGTTGTAATTGGATAGCTGTAATTGGACACCCACGTGACCGCGCGCTAATTACGTAAGAAATAGGCGCGCGGATGACCAATCACAATCGAGAATTTTGTTATTGATAGGATTAGCTAAATAATCAGCCACTGGGCTTAGTGATCTTTGAAATCAATATTTACTAACCCTCGGACAACTAGCATTCAAATACGGCCACCTCCCATCGTTCTGAGCTGCAATAGGCATTTTGATAATCACTTGTATCAGTCAGATGTGATGAGACCAGAGCAAAAAACTTTTTTTCTTTCCACTTGTCCATTGGACAAGTTCCACTCAAATTTTGGTTGTCTGCAAGTGAAATTCCAAAAAATGAATAAATTTAAAAAATATATAGCAGTAAAACAAATTTACAATGTACCATTAACCAACTGCCTTGCTTAAATGGAAGGTGGGTGCCTGGGGTATCCAGGAGCTTCCACTGTGACCAGCCAGTCCCTAGATAAAATACTGCCCCCATGGCTGGCAAATCCCCGCAACCCAGCCATGAGCCCCTATTCCAGGCACAGTCACACTGATTGAATCAGTGGAAGGAAAAAATAGAGGGTGGGGTGGGGGAACGCTGAAGACAACCACTACAAAACCGCTAACAAAAACCGCTACAAAAAACCGCTACAAAACTGCTTGAAAAACTTGCAAGATCCTAGCTGAAAACGAAGCTGCAACGTTCCACGTGAGCCTGCACTAGAAAGTTTGACCGCTGACTGGAAGCATCTGCTAAGCTCGTGGTGGTTAACTTTGTTAAATTGACATTTATAACTAAATTAAAAACTGGCATATAAAGCCACATTTGCCCAAAATGTTTGCTCAAAATTGGGGGTGCAGCTTATCTGCAGGAACATCAGCAATAAATACTTTCTGGTGATATCAGTTGACCAGACTTTTTGAGCCTTGAAATTGTACATTCTATTTATTTGAGGTGTACAACGTGGAACAAACATAATTCTTTAAGTATTAACTTTAGATCATGTAGAAAAGGGAGTCTTGTTTCTCTAACAGAGCTTCCAGAGTGCCTCCAAGACCAAAAATCAAATTGAAGAATAAGGATCTGCATGAAACACGTATTCTTGTATACTTGCCAAGTCTCACGCCTTAGGCTCACGAGTCCAAAACTCCGATCTCATGCCTACTCATGCCTATGGAGCAATTTCTCATGCCTGACTTACAGATTTGAACTATTAATTGTAAACGTAAGATTGTTTGAGAATTTTTTAATAAAGGTTTTAAAATTATTATTATCATTATTATTATTATTATTATTATTATTATTATTATATAATTGTTATTTTTATTAACATGTGCAGGCAGTCCCTGGAGTATCGGCTCAAGCTTTCACCAAATTGGAGCATCTTGTCACTTTCTACAGCCAAGCAAACCAGGGCCTACCATGTGAGCTGAGACAGCCAGCAGTGGAATCACAGGAAAGAGACAGCATGATTGATGATGAATCAGGTAAGACTACACTGTAGGTGGTGTCTAGCCAGAGTAGGAAATAATTTTTAGTGATTTACAGGAAACATGTCCTTTAAGACCTGTCTTTTGATAACTAAAGACATCTTGCAAAATGCCCAGTTCTCTTTATGATATGCATCTCCTAGGAGTCATGGTACTTGTTCAACAATGCAGTCAACGTTCTGCCATCTTGGACTTGTTTTGTGGAAGACAACTACATGTACTGTGTACATGTACAACTACATGTATTGTGATACCCTGCAGGTATTGTACATGTCATAGAGGGCTGGACATTGGTTGGACATCTGCTGTCTTGGGTATTATTGTTGTCTTGGTTCTTTGGTGTTGTTGTTGTTGTTGTTGTTGTTATCTACTTGACAATCTATCAGCATATGACTTGTGATGCACTCAAAGATGTTTACTATCATTACAATACATTATAGCTTAAGGGGTGATTTCCAGAAAATGTTGGCATTTCTTAACTCCTTAAGGATGGAATCTCTGGATAACTCAATATTTAACCAGTTAATTAACCCATAAACTTGTTTTTGTTCATTTTAGATGATGAAGATGATGATGTTGATGAGACAGATGGAAGACCGGTTGAAAATGACTATGAATTTCCTCCTCAGTTCATGAGTAGAACAGCTGAACAGCTGGATCAGTCAGAACGGTATTGAGTTACAATAATATACGTAACTAAATTATTAGACATCATAACCCTGCCAGAGTACATAACTTTAAAACAGTTATCCTCTCATGGTGGGGGGAGTGTCAGCATTTCCAATGACGTTTTTGTCAACTGTTGCATCTTTATGTTATGACATACCTGGTATTCAAAATGGCCTACTTCTGGTTCACTATTGTAAATATTCACCACAGTTCTGCTGCAAATATTTTTATTTTACTTATAAAATAAAAGATGTTGCGCAGTTTGCAGGACCACAATCATATGCGTACAGTGTAAGATTCCAAAGTGAAAACTCAACCATTTATTTAATATAAATATTCCATTGACAATCCCATAAATGTTCCAGTTATCACATCGGATAAACATACAGTTAGACAATAAGGCAGGTTTTCTACAAACAGAAATTACACTTTTAACAAGTGAAATTACAGTACACACAGAATATGACAGAACTTGCTGACTATTTTGAATTCAAGGTGTCCATAACTCAATAATTTGGAAACGCAAACTATTTTTAATAGTACAAATGTGGCAACTAGTTCTTCTTTGACAAAAGCACATGGCAGGTATCCTGGATGTTGATATCAAAATATAGGCACACAATGGGAGCTACAAAAGATCAATAGCAATGAAGCTAATTAGCATTTCTTATGAATTATTATTGAAAATCATAAAATTAAGTAAAAGTGATACTTGTTGTCTAAACCGGCCTTGCATTGTGTTTCAATTGTGCTTGCAGGCATGATAAGAGATTTCATACAGCCCTTGGCCTATACCTTGGAGATGGGCTTAAAAATGACATGAACACAGCAGTGAATGGGGGAGCTGTGTTAGAAGGAATGCAGAATCTCCTAGCTACAACATCAACCAGTCTCATAGCGTAAGATGCAAATTATTCATTTTCCTCCCTTTAGGCATGTAGAGAGCTTGCACAAAAGGATTTATGGTGTAATAATATTATTGTTTTGTGGGACATAATATATCAAACAGAGGAAAAGTATTTTAAGAAGTGTGTTAAAAAAAATGAGGCACAACCACTTTTTTTTTAACCATGTAACTTTGAGGTGTTTGGATAGCCTGCATAGCAAGCGTTCCCATACGAACGAATTTTTCCACATTCTGATGTGCGAAAATTGGGGCAAGAGCAAAAAATCGGAGGACAGGGGTGGGAGTGGGGAGATGAGGGAACCCCCGTCCTCCGATTTTTTGCTCTCGCCCCAATTTTCGCGCGGCCAGAAAGCGGAAAAATTCATTCATACGGGAACGCTTGCTACGCAGGCTAGTGTTTGGATACCTGATGAAACTCTCTTTTGAGTGTTTGATATCCTGTAGTTTCTCAAACTGATCATTGAATGCAGAGAAAATGAAGGAATAAAATCTGTGCTAATTAATCCAATCCACTGCCATGCTTATGGTTTTCTTTGTTCAAACAATGCTTTTGAGAACACCATTGATCAATGGTTCATTTCATATCAGTTTTTAATATTCTCAATTGCTTTCACCCTGGTGATTTTCTTTCTCGTCCACCCACATGCCTTATTGTACGACAATATAACACTATAGCAGAGGGAGAAGAGAGGTTTATTTCTCTCTTGATGTTACATATTTTCGTTTCTCATGGCCAAAATCAGCCAGTGTTGTTACTGTGTCGTTGGTGGGTGGAAATCACTCCTACAGCCATGTAATGTGTGAATAAACCATCTGGAGTGAATACAATTGGTCACATGACACATCTCCACAGTATGGCCAATACCTTACGTATGCGCACAGCCATATACTGCTGGGGTGATATGGCTGTGCGCATGCGTAAGGTATTGGCCATACCGCGGAGACATGTACTGTAAATGATCATTCACATGCAAGTTCTTCTGTTCAGCTTACATGTATCTTATTTATGGCACTGTTCATTTTCAGTATCTGAATTTAATGTAGACTGCTTTCAGTGTGCTTTTAGTGTTTTAACTACCAGGTCACAAGCACAATGCAAGGCTGTGCTCTTAGAAGAATTACAGGGAGCCCAAATGCTCTCAACTATGAAATATGGGGTGCCCGGCACTTAAGTTTTATGCAAAAGTAAGTTTTTCTAGTCGCCCGAAGATAAAAGTAAGAAGCCTGAGGCCCCTGGGCACTGCTAGAGCACAGCCCTGCAATGAGGAATAAAAATTCCATCGCTTTAGAATACAATTTGCATTGAACTTGTATAAATTTACATCACAAACTGTGCTTTGTTGCAAAAATTACATCCATATTTTTCATCTTATCTTTAGGGAACTGCAGTTGTTCTTATCAAGGGTGAACATGCTTCAGGACGTGTTTAGTATTGGAGGGCAGAGTAAGCTGGTATGTTTCTCTTTATTTCACATTGTCAGTAATGTGGTGGAATGCTACCTTAATACCAAGGAATTAGAGAGTAAAATATAAAATATTGGCAAGACCACAGCGACAAACCATTGAGTGGTGCCAGATCTCCCAATTGTAGACCTGGATCAGTACAATAATTACTTGTAGAAAATAAGAAAACGGCAAACTGATCCTTACGGCAAGGCGATGAAGGAGTAAACAAAAGAATAAAACGAAATATATGTATTCAAACAAATGTGGGTGGTAAAGGGGATTAGAATGTCAGTATTAATGGGAAATGGAAAGGAAATGGAAAGGAAATAGTCAAGAATGACAAATTGTGATGGGGATGGAAATGGTAATAAAATTGGAAATGGAATTGGGATGGGAATGGGAATGACCTCCATTTATGTATTCACTGCTCTCACCGATCGGCAAAAATGCTGATCCCCCGCCCCTATACACATGCTGTGGGAGGACGGCCGTGCTGTCCCTGTGCCGTGCAGGGTCTCACAAAAGATCATCGACCCTGCCACTTAAAGGGATGCTTGCATCTGCCTTGGCAGTAAAGTTGCGGGGTCAATGATCTTTTGTGAGACCCTGGCTGGTTATGCCATGCTGACGAGTCCTAACTAGGATGAAACAGCTGTCCATGGCTGCCGCTGCCAGGGTGATATGGCTGTGCGCATGTGTAAGGTACTGGCCAGGCCGCGGGGTTGGTGTTTGAGTGCGTCACTTGCTTTTTTCATATTGTTAATGCCCTCACAGTTCATGAAATCTAGAATGATTTGTGTGATTTTTTAATTTAAATATTATTTTTATGTATGTTTTAGAAATGCTCCTTGCCAGAACATTCAACTGAGGTAAGCACACTAAAATATTTAAGATTAAATTTTTACTTCAAACTGGTGTACTGCTGCAATTGAAATTGTCTTTGGCTGTAAAACTTTAAAGCAAAGCTGAAAACAGTGTATATTTTGTTCAGTACAATATTTCAGCTAGCCAGACCAGCCTTCTTCAGGTATAAGATGTTTGGCTGTGAATGGGTTCATGGGAAATGAATTGCAACTTGGAATATATAATCTGCCATTGTTCTCATCCAAGTTAATCCCCCTTCAGAAAATCACAGCTAAAACTATTAAACATGCTTTCCATTTAAGGCTTTATTTGATATTATTTTTGCACTTGGTCAAGTAGTTACTATAGTGCAATTTTGAACAAAAACCAGCAAAATTCCTGTAACATTGTCTTTGACAATGTGGCAGTGACTGAATTCTGTCCCATTGTTGTCAGGTACAGAAAAGCTCCAGAAATAAACAACTTTGGTGATGCTTACTTATTTCTTGTTTGATTTAATTTATGTATTTTGACAGGAAAAACCCAATTTTAAGCTGTTGATGGATCTTTTAGCAGAGAGCATTGCTGGAGCTAAGTCTCTTCAAACTCAGGTTGGTCAGATGATAATTGTTGAAGCCTGCCTTCATTCCCACAGCCAAACCATGATTCATGTAATTATAAGGTGGTTCTAACTTTGAGTCTGTGGATGAAACCCTAATATGTAACCGTTCAATTGAAAGCTTTTGAGCAGAACTTTCTGTGGTTCAAGCTGTTTATTATGCTGTACAAGGTGGTTCTAATGTTTAAGTCTGTGGATGAAATCCTAAAATATTATGTGATTATTCAAATGAAAGCTATTCAGCAGACCTTCCCTGTGGTACTGTCTATTATGCAAAATGAGGTGATTCTAACTTTTGAGTCTGTGGATGAAATCGAAAAGTGTGACCATTCAAATGAAAGCTATGGAGCAGTACTTTCCTGTGGTACTGTTTATTATGCTATACAAGCTGGTTCTAACTTTTGAGTTTTGGATGAAATCCTAAAGTGTGACTATTTAACCCTTTCTCTCCTAGAGTCAATAAATATTATGGAGACATGTAGTGTAGTTCTAACTTTTCAATCAATCAATCAATCAATCAATCAATCAATAATCTTTATTTAAACACAATAAAGTTTAAGGTGTTTCCCTCCAGTTTCCATGCAGCCGCACCGACCATTTTTAAGCGACCGTTCAACTAACTTTCCTTTATTGAATTAGTATGAAACTTACACAAAATATTGTACAAAGTTTGAAGTTTGTAAGATTGTAATAATTTTGTAAATCGGATTTAAAATTACGGAGATAAACGAGAAACATTGAAATCGCTTGAGTCTAAATTCCGAGCGATTGCGATGGCATCTAGAAAAATCAAAACTATTACGATAAACTATTACATATGGCAAACAAAATATCTAAAAATTAGAAACTTTTGTCAAGCCGATTTTGAGTAAATCAGAAAAACATTTCGAACTTGTGATTTTGCACGTGTATGAGCACATCAATAAGTTCCTCAATTAAGCATATAAAAGTTTAATTTCTCAATCTCAAATTTATGGCAAAATGTGTGTTTAGAGTATGAGATGAAACTATGAAAGTTTGAAAGCGTTTCTCGTTTTATTTTTGGAGATTCGATTTTCTATAGGAAACCACAGTTTTTTGACTGAGTCCTTGATATTGTAGTTTTAGCGCTTTTCTATATATTTCAAAAACCGCGAGATAGATTTTTTTTAAACTTTTATAGTCGTTTCTTTATGATATGAACAACATTGTCTCGAAGTTTCATCTTGATTGAAACATTGCAACATGGTCAAATAAAATAATAAAGTTCACCCAAAAATGCGATTGAGACTTTGTGTTTCGATTGCACGGTTGAAGGCGCACAGAGACGCTTTAATTAATTAATTCAGGTGAAGCGCAACGCATTTCTGCGTGACCGTCATGTTTTGTGGAGCAACGTTAGGGGCTGAGTTCCACGTTATTTTTATCATTCCCACGAATTTTAGTGGGACGTTTATTTGAAAGCAGTTTTTTTTATTCGCATTTGACGTGCACTGGACACTCTCGACATTTCGAATTGTAGGGAAAAGAAGGAAGTCAACGCGATTTGCATAATTCTCAACACGCAGAAATGCGTTACACTTCACTTGAATTAATTAAAGCGTCTTTGCGACGTTACACTCGTATAAACTTCAAACTTTGTACAATATTTTGTGTAAGTTTCATACTAATTCAATAAAGGAAAGTTAGTTAAACGGCCGCTCAAAAATGGTCGGTGCGGCTACACGGAAACTGAAGGGAAACACCTTAAGCGCTTCCGCTTGTGGGGTTGTGTATTTAACTATACTATAAATATAACTATCTATTAATCTTTTGAGTCTGTGGATGAAATTCTATGGTGTGACCTCTTTGGCAGAACTTTTGATTTAAATTTGATATTTACATGTAGCACTCTTGGGAGTTAAAGGGTTAAATAACTTAAAGCTACTGAGCAGTACTTTCCGGTGGTGCTGTTCTCAGGTTGTGGTTATAAATCTAAGACAAAGTAAAATACAAATTAAACTGGTTTGAAATTTAAAGCCCAAAAAAAATTAAACCACAACATAATTACACATAACATTGTGAATAACTATGATTTCTTCCCAGTCTACAGTTTGACTTTGAAACCTCTCAAATTTAAAAAATTTTAAAAATTTACTGCAGAAATGCTTTTGAGGAAGAGAAACAAAAAAAAATGGACATTTAATCTGGGATTATTGTTAATCAGCTTTCAAACAAATAGTACCAGATTTATATTATCAGTGTTCTCCTCAGCCCTTTCAAGCCTGGCAGGCCCCTGGCTTGATTTTCGAAAAATTGAAAGCTCCCAAGCTTACAAAAGATACCTGGTGCTTGAAGATATTTCGGACTTCAACAAAAGGCCATACTCACACGACCATTTGATGCAAGTCCGAATACCCCCTGACGTTCCCAAAATCCTGGGGAGAACCCTGTTTATTGGTATCTAAATGGGTTTTTTATATTTTTGTCACCAGGCTTTAGATGCTTTAAAGGAAGTGGCAAGCATTAACCAGGAGGAAGAGAAACAGGAACCCGAGAGCAGAAGCCGCATCTTTGAGGTATTTGTGTATTTTATCTCAACTTATCTGCTGATATTTCAGTGATATTGTCCAGGCTTTACTTCTGTCCCAGATATGGTGACTGTCATTAAACCATCATTTTAATATTTACAAAATTATTAAAAACAATAAAAAACTGGATCTGCTCCCCCAGGTGATTAACCAAGGAATGGCAAGCTTCAAAACCAAGATGTATATTTCGGTTAACTATGTTGAAGGTAAGAACAAAAATGTGGCAGTCTTTCTTGCCACCGACAAAGGTTTATTCATAAGTGCTGCACTGTACAATCATGTAAATAATTCATTTGTACTCATTTATACATGGGGCATGGCGATAGGACTCCCTGGCCCCTGGCCCTGGGGGTACATGACCATTATAATTTATTTGGGTGAGGTGCCGCTGAGGGTCTGAGACCTTGATCCTGTTTAGGACAAAAAGGAAACAAAATTACCTACCTTGCGAGTAGGACAACACCCACTATTTTAGGACCTTGTCTAGGACAATGGAACCATAACTGGAACCATACCCTGTTTAGGACAGACTCATGTTAAATTATATATCCTGTTCAGGACAAAAAGGCTAAAAACCATACCCTGTCCAACAGCACGTCCCCGTATAGGTCATATAAGAGAGTACCCCCCCCACCCCCCAATGGGAGATACATGTAGGACATTTCTCTTCTCGTGTTCAATTCTATGTGAGATATCAAGTTGAACATGAGAAGAGTAATTTCATTTCTCCAAGCAGGCGTGTGTTATTTTGTCTATTAAATAAACAACTAAAAGTTAATTACGAAGTTTTAAACAATTTTCCAAAGAATTGGAAAATTCTCCGAATATTGTACAAGGTTGTACAAATGTTTCCGATCATTTTCGGAAAGTTTTAATGATTGCCGGAGATTTCCGATACATGTATTGATACCTTCACACTTCCCTTCTGCTGACAAATAATTACCGGTACTCAAGACATGCATGTAGCGGCACGAGGTAAGGTTTCCCCCCCCCCCCCCCATTTTTCCTTGTGTCATGATTGTGATGCTTGACAACCAGTATAGGGGCATTTATTTTCTGTTTGCATTCAATTTTATTCAATCAAAAAATCTTTCAGGCAAGATTGCATTTCTGAAGACTGTAAATGAAGCTATAGAGACAAATAACAGTTTGGATCAGAGCAAAGGTGAGTGAGTGAATTTGTCAGCTAATAATTAGATTTCAAACAGCGATAATTTACGAAAAAAAAAAACATTTTAAATTGCATCATATCCATCTGACTCGTCCCCAGTCGTCTCTCTTACGGGCTCTTTAATGAAGCGGATGATGGGAAGGAAGAAGGGAGAAGGGAGAGACGACTGGCAGATCGCGAGTCAAAAAGTTGGCAAAGCAGTCGAAAAGTTGGTATTGGCTTTTTCTGGCGTTTTTTCGTACTTGTACATGTGAAGAATTGTAATACGAGTAGATCAGTGTAATTTCTGCGGTGTTGGAAGTTAAGAAGATTTCTGTCTTCATTGACATCTGCCATTAATTTGTCCGCCATATTGGAAACGGGATCTGCCAGTTGTCTCCCCTCCTCTCGCCTTCCCATCTTCCCCGCACGCATAACCCAAGCACTTCTCTAGTAAATAATTAACAAGTAGAGACAACTTGGAGACGACTGGGGACGAGTCAGCATATCCATGGCCTCTAATTAATTATAATTAATAATAATTAATAAATTTATGTATAATTATATATTATAATAATTTGTTTTTAATAATAATAATTAATTGGCTCCATCCCTTTAGTGTCCATATTAGACAGGTTCAACTGTAGCAGGCATTGATTAAATACATATTGTTTTGTCTCTATTCTTACTGTTGTATATCTAGTTGTTCAGTTGATTAAATCAAAAGATAACATAAAGAGATTACGACTGAAGATGGAGTCAAAGCCTGCAACAAAGGATTTTGAGTTTGACGACGGCAAGGTGATAAAAACTTTTTTTGCTCATTAAGACAAGTGTGCCATGTTTCAATTTTTTTTAATGAGTGTAACTAGTTTACAGTAAAACCTGTATTTAGCAACACCCTTGGGACCCTTGTTAGTGTCCGCTTAATAGAAGGGTCCGCTGAGTACAGGTTCATTTTAAAGTAAATAATAATAGGGGGAAATTTAGGGACCCAAGCAGCTGATGTTCGCTTAATAGAGGGGTACGCTTAATATGGGGTCCGCTTAATACAGGTTTCACTGTACTTGTGAATGCATGAATGTGATGTTTTGCTGTTTTCTACTTATATTTTTATAAATTATACTTTATAAATTATATTTTATTTTTATAGACATTAGTTAGGCAATTTGTAGTTTTTAATTATAATTTCCCTTCTGTGAAGCATTTTTGGACCACTGGGAAAAGACGCTATATAAATGTATTGTTATTATTATTATTATTATTATTATTATTATTATTATTATTATTATTATTATTATTATTAATATTCAGCCATGTTTTTTGCCACCATAATACAAAAGCTACTTGTTCCAAGTAGTATGGTATGTTTAGGAAAGGTCTTTGGGAGGGCAAGGTGAAAACATATATATTATAATGTGTCCACCAAATGGTTCAAAGTGTTGAAAGATTTCTGGTCAGGATCATTGTTATTCTGAATTATTTCTGAAAAAACTCCCAATTTTATGTCGTTTTGTTTCAGTCACGAGAGGTGTTCTGTCAACTTGTTCAGCAAATGAAGAACCAACATTCTGAAAACACAAAGAATCAAGCATCAATTTTCATTGGAACATGGAACATGGGTAATAGTGTATAGTGTTACTTTAAGGCATCTTCACATGACAAATGAAAATTGGCAAACATGTGTGTGTGAAAAAGCTCAACACGAGTTTTGTTTTGTGAGTATAAAAATTCAGCAGGTTTTGTTTCATCGAGCTACAAACTTTCTTGTCACCAAATCTTCCTGTTTGCTTCATGCTTGTGTAACAGGAACTTTTGTGGAATTAATTAGCTCCATAACTGAGCGAGAGGTGCCCTGCTACTAACTGAGATGTTTTTTTATCAAGTGGATCAGAACTTCATTCACCTGAAAATGTTCTTTTAATGTTGTTTTATTCACTTACAAGCAAACTCAGATCTCTTACTAAAAGGCTAATTGTCATATACAAGTTGTTGCTAATAGTATTGGGACAACTCGATTTTCCTTGTGTAATAGGAAAAAACTCTAAAGATATTACATGTACTTTTTATTGAGGTCCATTTCATATTCCATAGACTTTGTTCTAACAGCAGGTGAACAACACATGTAAGACTCACTTTGCAATCACAAAGATTAAGTTCCAAGAAGATGAAGAAGAAATCTACTTTTTACTCAAAAATGTGCAAAACGCTAGAAAAACTGGGTAATATGCCATATATATGGCTGATGTGCATCTTACCTTACCTACCATAATGTTTTGTTTGCTTTCAGGTAATGCAAATCCTCCTGCTGACCTCAAATCATGGTTTAAGTGCCAGGGTCATGGTAAAACTGTGGACACTTCTTTGGCAGAGTTCCCTTATGATATTTATGCACTTGGCACACAGGTATACTATTCATATGTAATATATCAAACACAAAGGAGAGAGTGTTTTATCATGATTTCCAAACACAGAGAAATAGGTTGAAAAAACGAGGCGTAGCCAATTGTTTTAATCTGAATTTGAGGTGTTTGGATACCTGAAACACTTTCGAGTTTAAAGTAAACTTGACTGTAGAAATACGGCCAAAGGTTTTGTACAGATATGGCATTTCCTTCTCAATTAAAAGACAGAAAATACAATGCAATATAGAGCAGTTTTCAATTGAGTGTGGTAAAACCAAAACCAAAGTAATTACTCTGACCAATCACCGCAGTCGTAAACAATCCAATGAACCAATCAGAACTCGAACCAAATACATGTAGCCGGTGCCAAGCGCGGGAAAACGCATGCGAGCAAGTCGCGATTGGTTTTGGTTTTACTTCTGATTAGTCGAGAAAGTGGCGTGAGATTTTTTAGCCAATCACAAAGCGTAGCAATGCAAAACCAAAGCAATTGTGTAATTACTTTCAACACTCAATTGAAAACTGATCTATGGCAAATGCCACCAAATATACAACATAATTGGATAAAAATAGTGCAAAACAAAAGCAATAGTTTGGAGATTTTATAAAGGCCATAAAACAAATCAAATGAAATCGACATCGTTGTTCCAGGAATGTCCTGTTGGTGAAAAAGACTGGACTATCAGGATTAAAGAGCAGCTGAAAAGACTGTTTCCTAAGAAAGAATTCTACATGGTATGTTGCACACTTCCTTTGTTAATGATCAAAGTTGTGTTTTTGCTGGTGATGTTAAAAAAGCATACCATAATTTGCTTTTAATTGTAAAAGACTGTTATTATCTTACAGTGCAAACACTCAAACTGTTACCACCTGGAACTTTTCTTGGAGTTTTTAGGCACCTTAAATCATAAGTATGATACATTCTTACAGCTTTTGTTCTGAGGCAGAAAACGTGGGACAGGAAATCACAAAATAGAATGAATAAAAATCAGTACAGGGAAGTTTCAATTCCCTTCCCCTCCTTGTTCCTCCTCATTTTTGTTATTGTTGTTATTAAAATCACCTAAAGCTGAGTTTCTGATCTTCTATTTCTTCTTGTAGGTTAGTGTATGTACATTATGGAGTATCAGATTGGTTGTTTTCGCCAATCAAGATCTGAAGCACATGATATCACATGTTCAACAGTCCAGCGTCAAGACAGGCATAGCTAATGCTCTTGGTAAGTTTTCCACTTTTACTGGACCTTATTATGCAATCAAAGATTGTCCTACTTCTTTGGGTCTGTGTTTGGTGCCCTGAAGAACAAGTGTCCAACTTTACAGATAGCGAGGATGGAAACAAAGTGTAACTTTAAAATGTTGAGCATACATTTTGATTTGCTTTAACAAAGGGCTAGCATTTGATATATCAGCTTGTAAATCTCTCTCTCAGTGGCCAGTTTCCTTAATTAATTCAGTTGATATCAACCCAATGGCACAGTGCTGCAGTTTCTTTAGAGCCTAACCCTTTTATCCTTTTTCTAACATTTTGGAGATCTGCCATTGTGTTCTAATAAATAATAAAAAAGCCACATTTGCTTATTAAATAGCAGTACAGAGTGGAACCACTACTTGGGGACACCTGCATTAAGACATTTTCCCTCCCTGTAAAAAAAGACTGGTTAATTTGGTCCCTCCTATACTACTTACTCTTCACTAATACTATACTATCTATAGTATACCACTTTACTACTAAACTTTTCACCAATGTTTAATATCACGTTGAAAAGCCAAAAGATGTACTTGTATCAAAGGAAAATTTACACAATGGTCCAGTGTTGTTACTATTCACTATTTAAGTGTTCTGAAAATATTACTAAGTGTCTCTGACTGAGGATGGCCAAGATGGACATAGATTGCAATTAAATTTTTCATGTTCTTCTCAAAGTCTTTCTTATAAATCGACAAAAATGACATTGGCATGTTGTCCCTTTGAAAATTCGCTTTATATATTTCTTGTGATATTTCAAGAGAATTTAGTACGGCTTTGATCAATTACAGCCAAATCCCGTAAGGAAATCGCTGGACGTCTGTCTCTAGCAAACCTAGAAATAGAATGCAGTAAACGTTCTTATAACGGACATTCCTGTAAGGCAGACTCCTCTCTAAGACAGACATCAATTATTGGCTGGTTCTGACCAAATTTCATTTGTTCACCTGTGACTACACTCTCTACAAGGTGGACACCTCTCTAAGATGGACATTAATTATTGGCTGGTTTTGACCGAATTTCACTTGTTCGTCTGTGACTAAACTCTCTATAAGGCGTACACCTCTCTAATGCAGATAGCTAGAGCTGGTCCTGAAGGTGTCCAGCTTAGACAGAGCTCACTGTACAACTGACTTCCATGCTGTATGTGTAGAATGCTCATTAAATGCAACCATTTAAACATGCATTTATACCTGACATATTTATCATACGCCCAACTGCTTGTTGAATTTCAGGTAACAAGGGTGGAGTTGGCATTTCATTCTCTCTTGGTCCTCTGTCCCTGTGTTTTGTCAACTGTCATCTGGCAGCAAGAGGCACTCCAGCCAGGGTTTTAAGGTCAGTTCCCTGTAAATATATGAATGAAATCAATACAAGCCTAGGTTTACAAAAATGGCACATTAGATTGTAATTCAAGCTCCCGTATATGGACACTTGTGGTAACATGTTTAAGTATCCCCTGTGCGAACTTGTGTGTGTTATGGGTCATTGGGAGATGCAAAAAGGAGAGTTATTGTGGCTTGTACTATGAATCAGTGTCTGTTTATGAGGGATGTGCACAAACGTCAACTTTTCTTAGCAATAAAAGCAGCTGAAACAAAAGAGCTCTGCTTGTTCGGGTTCTGTTATGTTTCACCTGAAATTCCCCCACAAAGTAGAGGCAATAATGTAAAGAGTAATTCATTTGAATTTATAGGTTTTTATGGAAAAATAAGTAGGTAGCAATATCATTTCATTGCAGGCGGAATCAAAATTTTCTTGATATTCTCAATGGACTCAGTGTTGGGCAAAAAGGTGTGTTTGGAATCACACATCAGTTCCACCATGTGTTCTGGTTTGGTGATCTGAACTACAGAATAGATTTGGATGTTCAGGTGAGAACCGTGTCACACAACCTACGAACTGTGCTCTGTTGAACCAAAGACTATAAACCTGGCCAAGAGATAACCAAATGGTATTTGTAAAATACTACAGTATCACACTATTATAATAGTACTGCTCAGTTTCTTTCATTTGAATGGTCACACTTTAGAACCACTTTGGAAATCACCAATTTCCTTCTGGGTTTTTAGGAACTTCGACTTGCTTTGTTATTGGTTCTTGTTGCTCAAAATGCTTTAATTGTCGTGAGCGGGCCGTGGCCTAACATTAGGTGTTAAGACGTGTTTTTGGCTGGGCCGAATGTCCGACGGTATATGTCAATAAATATGCTCTGTATACCAATAGTGTTCAATGTATTTTGTTGTTGTTGTTGTGTAGCAAGTTCTGGGGGCTGTTAAGAATCAGAATTATGGCAACATGAAAACTCACGACCAGTTAAGAATGGAAAGAGACAAAGAGAATGTTTTCCTTGGATTCGGTAGGATTTCTGATTCCTTGTTTATAAAGCATAGTTCAATTTTTTTTCATTCTTGAACTTTTCATTTAAAGAGTTATGGGTTAATAATATTATTAGCAATTAAATGTTTCTGCAAAAATGTACAAAATTGATTAAAATAAAGATTGCCGAATGGCATTACTGTATTATAATGTGAGCAAATGCTCCAAAACCTGGGTTAAGTAAAGTTTAATCGAGACTACAAACATTAATTTTGTTTCTCCAGGATTTTGTCGACAGACTCAAAAGTTAGATTTACACTCTGGAAGTGAAAGGGTTACGAGAATCGGTTTTTAATATGAATTTTATGCCCAATTCCCTTTCCAAAGGAAATTTATGTCCTCAGCTGGCCGGTGGGACCACTTAAAAGGATCGAGAGGGAGGAAAGGTTAACAAAACTATCTGGAAAGAAGATATGATACTACACCATTGAAATGTCATATCCCATTCATTCGCTTCGTAAGATCTCATTTGATTGTGCTTTCTTCCACTGAGGTTAAATTGTTTTGTTTCCTTTAGAGGAGGATTCTATCAACTTCCCACCAACATACAGATACAAACGAGGATCTTGTGACTACATCTGGCAAAAGACCAAGAGAACAGGGGTAGGCATACTTCACTTAAAATGTTGCTTAAATGGCTTTGTTCTTGATTTGATTAACACTTGACAGCAGTTAACTTTACTTGCTAGTTTGTTACTTTGACAGGCAAGGCGGTAGTCTGTCTGGGAGTAGTGATTTTTGCTGTTTTAGTATACATATAAAGAGAAATTTAGATTACGGTTAGGTATAAAGTAATGCTTTCTTTTGCAAGCCCTGGGGTCCACATCCCCACGTTAGAGGATGAAGAGGATGAAGTGTGCTGCCTTTGCTATGACATCGGCAAATGGTTAGACCTTCACGTGGCTCTGATGGCCACGTAGAAATGGCGGTCCCGTCTCCCATGGGGACGTAAAAGAACCACTGAGGACATAACAAACCCTGGCTGTGACCTGGGTGAGATGAGATTAACAATGGACTGATAACGGCTGCCTGCAGCGCCTTCATAAGCTGACGTCCGATCTTATTCTCATAAGTGCAAGTAAAGCGCCATGAGACATGTGTGATATGTGCGCTATATAAGTCTTTGTATTATTATTATTATTATTATTATTATTATTATTATTATTATTATTATTATTATTATTATTAGAGGAGTACTCCACCACCCATCTACATCTCTATCCAATTTTCGAGTTTCTACCATTTGGTTGTGTCAGAATAAGAGACCTTTAGTTTTGAGTACGAGTGCGGCATTCGAATTTCAAACCAGTGACGTCCACCAGACTCTCACTTCTACCTGTTGTTGACCAGTAGATAAGAAGACTCTAGGAATTATAAGATTGGTCTGACAAGTGATTGGGGACCTTAAAGACCCAGTTGTGCCCAATATGCATTGCGGGCTGCGAGCATCGGCGGCAATTTTCTTGATGGTTGGTCTCGTCCGTTTGCAACGGCCATGTGAATCGTTAAACGTTGCTCTTTGCCATTTATTTAAGTACCTTATTTATCAGTATTTTAATTTTACAAGCTTGAGGAGAACAGAAGCACGAGACAATGTAGTTCCTTTCCACACGATTGAATGTTTGCGATTGAAAGTTTCACTTACCTAATGTCCTTGTTATATCGCCAAATGCTACCAAATAGGATAAAAAGATTTCATAGAGCAAAACACAAGCAGTAGTTTGGAGATATGGATTACAGTTCATTAAATTTGATTTCGTGTCAGGCAGTCAAGAAATCAAAATTGCCATTCTTGTGGAATTTTTCTTTTTTTAGCCATTATTTTGTCTCCAGTTAAAGTTTATTGCCATTAAAAATACATCCAACTTCCAGTTTCTGGTCATGACGTCCGGGACATCAAAGCCAAAGATCAAAAATTCAAGAAAAGTCTCCAATTTAATTTTGTAAAATATTGAAAAACAAAAGTACTGGTGAAGAGGTTTCATTTGAATGGTCACATCATAGGATTTTGTCCACAGACTAAAAAGGAAGAACTGGATTACATGATTAAAACACGGCCTTCCACAGTCTACACTCCTGAAGAATTAGTTGGCCTGTTTTTCAAGTGGGTTGATCCACCCTACCCATGTAGGGCCCCTGCAACTCTGCCACATGTCAAAGGTCTCATGGAAAAGCTTACTTGTCTCTTAAAAAAAAACATGAAATTAAAGTCACTAATAAGCCCCTCAAGATGCTTCAACAGGAATTCCCGGTACCAAAGTTAAGTCCATCCAAAGGAAAACAATGTAATGTTGTGAACAAAATTCCTTGTGCCACCTGTTCATGGAATTACATGGGAGAAACCGGCAGATCATTTGTCATAGAAAAAAAGAACACACCAGAAATGTAACATCGTCCTCCAAATTGCGAACTACCCATGGTCTCATGACTGTTGCATTGACTTTGACAATGCTTCTATCATTGACACAGATAACTACCGCGTCAGAAAAACTTTGGAATCCTGGCACCCAGCAGCCACTTATGAAGTGGACAATAACTCTTGCCTGTTACCAAGACAATACTGCATTCTTTTGGACAAACACTCTTAATTTGTTTTTACAATTTTATGCATTTTTATTTCTTACATCATTTAATTCGTGCACGTTTTTTATCATTCTTTTTTTACCCTTCGTAGACTGCAGAACAGACAGCCGAAAGCTCGGATTTTTAAAACTTTTTTAACTTTATATATTATTTACTCAGTGGATTACATTTCTTCATAATTGACTCTGGGAGTAAAAGGGTGTAGGTCCCTATTATCTAATCTCGTAGTCATAGTCAAATCTAACGGTCCCGATTCAAATGTTCTCCAACATCACTTTTCAGAATTTATTCTTTTTGTGTTGTTGTTGATGATTTTTATTTATTTTGATATTTTGGAAGGATGAGAACTAATGTTGGATGTATTGTAGGTGCTGACCAATGTGCCTTCATGGTGTGACAGGGTATTGAGACATTCTTTTCCACAGACCAAAATCAATTGTACTTCATATGGTGAGTGCATCTTTATTATCCTTATTATATCCTTATTATGACTATACCAAGGTTGTTAAATGTTTTTCTAACCGTTTTAGTTAATTACATTTGTCCAAAGTTTGACTACAGTGTTGTCTTGAAGGTCGGTTGAATTACTCTCAGAAATACTCCCCACCCCCAACTCCTCTCACTCAATGTTGTCTTGATACCTGATGAGTTACTCTCAGAAATGCTTCCCCTTCCCTTCCCCCTCCCCTCAGTGTTGATTTGAAGTTCTGCTGATTTACCTGGCTTCGTTTCGTGGCGAAAGCAACATTGACAGGGGTGGGTGGGGGAGGGAGGGAGGGGATTGTACAATGCCGAATTATCCCAGTCCAATTTTAAAATGTTTGTCACATAGGTTGTACATTGAATGTCAGAACCAGTGATCACTGGCCTGTTTTCTGTACATTTGATATGCCTCTGCCTTTCATTGTTTCGCCAGGTATGTTTATTCTATTTGAAAATATTTACTTATACAGGATCACAACTAACAGTAAAATGTTAACTTAAACAAAAAAATACAAGCAAAACGTAGTCATTTGAGGTAAAAACCTTAGCGTTAGTACTATAGTGTTTATGATGCAACACACTTTTACTTTCAATGTTAGGAGGTCATAACTCAGTTAAAATAATTGACTTAGCGTTAGTAGTATAGTGTATATCAAATTAGATGCTTATGTGGCGTTCAATTCTGGGAGGTAGAAAGTCAGTTGAAGTTATAACTTTAGGATAAGTGGTAGAACGTGGAGCAAAGCAGATTGTTTATAAGTATTTAATGCTAGAAGGTTGTACATCAATGAAAAGTAATTACCTCAGAGCGAGTAGTATAGTGTGTTGTCGAAGACTGGGGCTTTGTGATTGCGTGATGTTCAGTGACATTCGATCACCCACGTGGTGTGTAGAAATTATTACCGAAGCCATTAAAAACCAATTAGTGATTGTGAGATTAAGGATATCTGTGACAGATACCGGAAATTCCTAAATATTTAGTTCGCATGCAATGTATGAATATAAGAGTTTTGTATTAAATTTCTGAGTCTGAGAGTGATCGTGAGCCTGAGGACTTGTTGTGCACTGAAGTGACTGCGCCAATAAACCCAATTCAGAGATTTGTGTGGATCAAAGCCTAGTGATTTGTGAGTATATTTAGTCCTCAATTTTTCTTGTGAGTTCGTGGGGGAAGACCGCTATTGGAGGCTAGCGTTTCTCCACAGTGTATCAAATTAGACATTTATGTTAGACAGTTTTCAATGCTAAGAGGCCGTAAGACCTGTGTTTAATTCTAGGAGGTCGTAAGTCTGTTGAAGTAAAAACCTTAGCATTAGTAGTATAATGTGTATGATATTAGACACTTTTATAGTGTTTAATGCCAGGAGGTCGATAGTCATTTGAAGTGTGTATAGTAACTGTTCAATGGTAGAAGGTTGTAAGTCAGTTTAATTAATTGCCCTAGGATGATGGAGACCCAACAACAAATACAACCCACATATGATAATGAATCTGGGAATGTAACACAGGTCTCTTATTGCTGAGATGCAAGCCTTATCACTGCTGTACCATGCCTGCTTCCCACAAACCTCGAATTAGATACTTAAATAGTGTTTAATGCTTTGAAGTCTAAAGCACGTTGAAGTAATTACCTTAGCATGAGTAGTATAGTGTGAACCAATTTAGACACTTTTAAAGACGTTCAGTGCTAAGAAGTTCTAAGTCAAATTCTAAGTCTTATTTTCGTATTTATTGTTATCTGTCAATTATTTTATAGTGAGCTCCTGGAATTGTTTGGTGTGTAGCAACCTGCCACGATTAACTTTAGTTATTTGCGGGTTGCTAATATAATTTGTTTTTATTATTATTTGTAAATAAATTGTTGTTGTTGTTGTTGTTAGTAATATCCTTAGCGTGAACAGTATAGTGTGTATCAAATTGGATATTTTCATACAGTGTTCAATACTAGAAGGTCGCAAGTCAGTTTAAGTAATTGTCTTGTTTTTTTTTTCTTTAGATCAAACTATTCCAAAGAGCCCGAAGTCTGAAGGTTGTAAGATAATATTTCATACAATCGGAGCAAAGGTATTTATCAGACCGTATTTCTTGAACCAAGTGTTTCTTAAGCGTTCATCAAGGCACTTAATGAGAACTGTAATTCTGAGAACAAAACCCATAGAACATTCTTGATGTGTTTCGTGTACCATATTCCTAATATCAAGCTGTGAAAAAAAAAAAACAAGAAGTAGGGCTTAGCTTAGCTTTACCATTTAATTTCCCCATAATTGTTATAATATGCCTTCTACCAACCTCGGCATGGAAAGCGAAAATCTGGCAGGCCGAAAACAATGTTCCACCAGTATATTGCCAAGGTCATAAACAGCGAGCACCCACCACTACCAGAGGAAATTAGACGGATGGCGCAGGATAGGACACAGTGGGGAAGGATCGTGGCCGACTGCCTTGCAGCCGGCTGAGTAGTAGTAGTAGAGTATTGTTATAGATGTTTTATAAAAAGAGGATGTATATGTTTTTAAAAATTGTTGAAGGTAGCTTTTGAAATGTTATATTCATTCATCAACTTTCATTTCTCCTTTTTTGGTACAGATCAAAACCAACAGTAAAACTCAGTTTTACGTTGAATTTCACTCCACTTGCTTTGAAGGTAAATATCATTTAGTTAAGTCATAAATGTTTTAAAGGAAAAATGGATTATACAACTCAGAGATTACTGGCATGTCCATAAAGCCACTGGATTACACAAATACTTAACCATGCAGAAATGTTTGGGCAATCCTGCAAATCTTCTGGGAAGTAACTTGCAGTTGGCCAACATCCCACTCAGAGGGAATAGCAACCATCTTAGTTGCTTAAATCTCCAAGAACTTGTATAAAACACACTTGTGTTTGCAAACCACCAAGGCCATGGCCAATTTGAAGGTCCTAAATTCTTTTAGTGCATTGGTTAAATCA
The DNA here is from genome assembly GCA_022457155.1 of Cladopsammia gracilis. Taxonomy (NCBI): domain Eukaryota; kingdom Metazoa; phylum Cnidaria; class Anthozoa; order Scleractinia; family Dendrophylliidae; genus Cladopsammia; species Cladopsammia gracilis. Next base: position 1,122,774 of record JAJGOT010000257.1, read on the forward strand.
TTTAGTATGTTTTTTTTGTTTTTTAAGAAATGAAAAGGACTGACAAGAACAATGTTATAGACTCAAGCAAAAAGCATTTTGATGAAGAAAAGTCCAGTGGGCAGTATTCCTATCCTGAATGGAATAAGAGTGTTATTCCTCATGTAAGTTCAGTCACTGTCACAGTCAATTTTGCTTTTGGTATTTTTTAATCAAGTTCAACAAACGTCACGGCTCTAACTTTCACGAAGAAAGTAATTAAGTAAAATATTATTTGGGTTCTGATATTTGAATAAGATCAGTCGTGGAACAGATGTAAGGTACATATATGTTACATGTATTGTTTATTTGCCCCAGCTCTATCCAATCATATCAGACCATAACTACCTAGTGGAGCAGCATCTGTTACTTGCCATCAAGTCTGTGGACAATGATGAATCTTATGGTAAATAGCAGTAATGCAATACAGTCAACTCCTACATTTCGGGCACTTTAATATGACAGACAGGTGTTACAGTCGCCGCGAAAAGTCATCAGAGAACCATTCCTGAAAAGAGTCCTTCCTTTCAATGCAATCTTGCCACTGTAGACACCAAATTGTGGTTTTAAAGGTGCTCATTACAATGGGAGTTGGCTGTAGAATATACTTACTTAATGAGCCATCTAGCTTGATAAAAAGATATCCAGTTCCAGTTGAAATGGTTTAGGTACTGTTAGTTTTAGACAATCTACTTTCAGATTTAGGTAATCCAGATTGTTTGGATTTTCATTTTAGCTTGAACAAAAACCCGAAAAAAGATCGATCCGTTCTGTTTATCATCCCCAAGCCTCTCTGCAAAGGTCCCATGTTCGGGTGCAGGCTCCCAACAACCACGTGCTATTGATCTGAAACTAGTTCGCCAAATAGAACGCACAATCTGTAACCTGATTCAGATACCAATCTCAACGATCCACCTCCAGACGTGGATCGTTCAGATTGCAATCTAAAATTGGTTTATCCCTAAATTGGACGGCAAATCGAATTACCAATCCGAGTCCTGATTGAGATTGGTGTAAATGAACACAGTCTTAACTGGATACTCTGTGAATTGCACAAATTAAAGTGAAAACAACGCGCTTTGGCATCACTGGTTTGGCTTTACAGTGGCTTACGTCCTATCTATCTGACCACACTCAATTTGTGAAAGTTAGTGGCACTACATCGCATCCATTGAAACTTACAAAAGGCGTTCCACAAGGGTCGGTACTGGGTCCGCTATTATATTCCTTATATACGTCACCTCTCGGGGATATTTCTAGGCAGCATAATATGAACTTTCATTTTTATGCCCATGCTACACAACTCTACATTTGTTTCAAAACATGTTGTCCTGATGAGATGGAGTCCAGCAAATCTAGAATTGAGACTTGTGTCCGTGATGTTGATTTATGGATGCTCCACAATGGGTTAAAGTTTAATAGGGATAAAACTGAACTACTAGTACTCTCTTCGTCCTACCGTCCAAAAGCAAGCATACATAAGTTCGCCGATGTAGATGAAATCGTTGACTGTTCATCTACTGCAAGGAATATTGGTGTTTTATTCGACGACTCCTTAACGATGATATCTCATATTAATGCAATACGCAAAACAGCATTTTTTCATTTACTTAATATCTCAAAAATTAGGAAGTTTCTCACTGTTGACACTACTAAACTTATCGTTTCTTCCTTCATTTGTAACTTCAAAGGTGGACTATTGTAACTCTCTTCTGTATTGATTACCGAAATATGTACTTCATAGACTTCAGCGGATACTAAACTGCGCTGCAAGACTTGTTTATCAGTCAAATAGATATGACCATATCACACCACTGCTTTTGGAGCTTCATTGGTTACCAATTGAACAGCGTATTATCTTAAAGATTCTCCTAATCACCTTTAAGGCTCTCAATGGACTAGCTCCTTGTTATATTACAAATCTTCTGTTGTATTATCATACTCCAAGAACTCTTCGTTCTTCAAGTAAAAAACTGCTAATCAGACCTAAATGGAACCTCAAGACTTACGGTGGACAGTCATTTGCTGTTGCCGCTCCGTCACTCTGGAACTCACTGCTGGATTTTATCAAGAACGCCGACTCTGTTAACATTTTTAAATCTAAACTTAAGACTCTTCTTTTTTCACAAGCTTATGATGATCATTAACTGCTATTTATTTATTTCTTTATTTATTGAATTTTCATTTATGTTGATTTATTTTATTTGATCTTAGCTTGTATTTTAAGGTGCACATTACCCATCGCATTTGGAACGGCCAAAATATATGCACAGGCCCTATGCACTGGTCAGCGGAATTACCAAGAAAAGTTTACAGTTGAAGGAAGGAGTGAAAATTTGCATAATTGTCCCCGTATTTTGTATCTCATTCAACACTTTGCGTATTCATGAGATAAAATGCATTGCTTGATATGACCCAATTATGTGTGTTGTGGTGTAGTGTGAAGACACTGGCTGGTGGAAAAAATTGTGACAAAGCTCAGGGCTGCAAATAACGGTCGGTCATCGGACAATGGCCGACCAAAATTTGCCATTGTCCGACGAAATCGCAACCGTGGTCGGACATTATGTCCGGAAAACTTGCAAATGGCTGACCGTGTTTGAAATCGCCATATAATGCATTGCAAACCCTTGGGTACTGAATACGTCATGTATGCCCGCTTGTAATGCATGGTAAATAATGTGATGTCTGACCAAATTTTTCGTTTGTCTGACCAAAATGGTGCCGAAGTCGGACAAATGTCCTTTCATGAAAAAATAATTATTTGCAGCCCAGAAGCTTGTAATCCAATGATTTTAATATGCGTTTTTTGTGATCCAGGTGAATGCTGTATAGCACTGAGGACTATGATCAATGTTATTCCTCAGGAAAGTTTTGGAATCGTATTGTCACATTCTGGCGAGAAAACAGGAGAAATGATGTGAGTATCCACAATATGTTTTGTCCTTAAGAACAATTTCAGTCACTTAATTTATTCTTATTTTTCACGTTAATGTGTTTCCACCAATAGCGTCGCACAATTTCTTCGATTCGCTCTGACGAAGGGTTAGCGCTCGAAATGTCAGCTTTTCAATTTGAATCTCTACAACCCTGACAGTGTTGTATCGCAGAGGTTAAAGGGAATCTCGGCTAGAAAACATATTTCTTCTAGATCATTAGTTCGTGTCATTGTTAAACTGGTTTACGGGTTTTGAAGGTGATTACAAACCTTTAACTCTTGAATACTGGGCATTTTGTTTCTGCATTTTTTGCTTTCAAATTTCTCGCGCGCCGTCATGTTTGTTTTCGCAAAGTTTGATGGGAAATTATGACGTCATTGCGTTGTCGTGAGCTTTCAATACGACGGTTTAAGTCAACATCACGTAAATTTATAAATATATATATATATATATATATGCTTTTAATGCATTTTTGACTGAATATTGTACGGTTCTACCGCGAAATCTTCTGTAAACTCCATATTGACATCTTCGACAACGCAATGACGGCATAAATTACCATAAAAGGAAACATGGCGGCCCGCGGGAAATTTAAACTGAAAAAAGAACACTTCACATTCAGTAACCAGTTACGGAGATAACAACTTAAAACCCCAGCCTGAGTTAAATATAAGCATTACCAATACTTTGGATCTAAAACTGTTTTTCAGCCGAAGTTCCCTTTAATAATACCACTATACGCTCTTGCTCTGTTGGTCTTGTCAAGGAATCTGTAGTTGGAACATTCTAGGAAAAATTGCACAAGTGAATTAATTATTGCACTTGTCATGATGCCTAGCTATCCTTCTTGCCAATTTAAACTCTATCCCGCTAGCGTAAATTCCGTTCCAAGGCTGTTTGGTTCAGATCTGTCATACACCGAATGCAAATGTGGCTGCCAATTTAGTATTCTTTTATGTGTATGTAAATTAGCCTGACTGGCCTCGTTAGCATGTGCAAAGTTCAAAAGAATGTTTACTCGAAAATGAGGCTAGTCAGGCTAATTAACATACATAACTAGTAAAGTCGCACACGAGCCAGATGGCCCACACGGCCAGAGCTTAACCCGGTTTCTGTAGCATGAAGCAACTAGGAATATTGCTACTCCCCCCTGGATGTCTAAGGAGACAACACGACGACAGAGACCAGGCTTCGAACCACCGACCTTCAAGTTGAAAGTCCGACGCACTAACCACTAGACCACTGTGTCTCCACTAAATTAACATACATGTAAAGGAAAAATTAATCGGCCGCCATATTTGCATTCGGTGTATGATCGCTTTGCCTCTTAAACCTGTTGTCCACTTTTAGTGACAATTTTCGTTTTGTCAGCTTTCAAATCTCTTTACGGTGACCAATTTACCTTATTAACTCAGTTGATAAAACCAAATTTTCATTTTTCACTTCCCACCCCTCCCCCCCCCCCCCCGTCAGCTTTTGAATCTCTTAACGGTGGCCAATTTACCTTATTAACTCAGTTGAGAAAACCAAATTTTCTTGTTTCACTTCCCCACCCCTCCCTCCCCCCGTCAGCTTTCAAATCTCTTTACGGTGGTCAATTTACCTTATTAACTCAGTTGAGAAAACCAAATTTTCATGTTTCACTTCCCCACCCCTCCCTCCCCCCGTCAGCTTTTGAATATCTTTACGGTGGTCAATTTACCTTATTAACTCAGTTGAGAAAACCAAATTTTCATGTTTCACTTCCCCACCCCTCCCTCCCCCCGTCAGCTTTTGAATATCTTTACGGTGGTCAATTTACCTTATTAACTCAGTTGAGAAAACCAAATTTTCATTTTTCACTTCCCACCCCTCCCCCCCCCCCCCCCGTCAGCTTTTGAATCTCTTAACGGTGGCCAATTTACCTATCAACTCAGTTGATAAAACCAAATTTTCATGTTTCACTTCCCACCCCTCCCCTCCCCCCCCCGTCCCGTCAGCTTTTGAATCTCTTAACGGTGGCCAATTTACCTATCAACTCAGTTGATAAAACCAAATTTTCATTTTTCACTTCCCACCCCTCCCCCCCTCCCCCCCGTCAGCTTTTGAATCTCTTAACGGTGGCCAATTTACCTTATTAACTCAGTTGAGAAAACCAAATTTTCATGTTTCACTTCCCCACCCCTCCCTCCCCCCCGTCAGCTTTTGAATCTCTTTACGGTGGCCAATTTACCTTATTAACTCAGTTGAGAAAACCAAATTTTCATGTTTCACTTCCCCACCCCTCCCTCCCCCCGTCAGCTTTTGAATCTCTTTACGGTGGCCAATTTACCTTATTAACTCAGTTGAGAAAACCAAATTTTCATGTTTCACTTCCCCACCCCTCCCTCCCCCCGTCAGCTTTTGAATCTCTTAACGGTGGCCAATTTACCTTATTAACTCAGTTGAGAAAACCAAATTTTCTTGTTTCACTTCCCCACCCCTCCCTCCCCCCGTCAGCTTTCAAATCTCTTTACGGTGGTCAATTTACCTTATTAACTCAGTTGAGAAAACCAAATTTTCATGTTTCACTTCCCCACCCCTCCCTCCCCCCGTCAGCTTTTGAATCTCTTTACGGTGGTCAATTTACCTTATTAACTCAGTTGAGAAAACCAAATTTTCATGTTTCACTTCCCCACCCCTCCCTCCCCCCGTCAGCTTTTGAATATCTTTACGGTGGTCAATTTACCTTATTAACTCAGTTGAGAAAACCAAATTTTCATTTTTCACTTCCCACCCCTCCCCCCCCCCCCCCCCGTCAGCTTTTGAATCTCTTAACGGTGACCAATTTACCTATCAACTCAGTTGATAAAACCAAATTTTCATGTTTCACTTCCCACCCCTCCACCCCCCCCGTCAGCTTTTGAATCTCTTAACGGTGGCCAATTTACCTATCAACTCAGTTGATAAAACCAAATTTTCATTTTTCACTTCCCACCCCTCCCCCCCCCCCCCCGTCAGCTTTTGAATCTCTTAACGGTAGCCAATTTACCATATCAACTCAGTTGATAAAACCAAATTTTCATGTTTCACTTCCCCACCCCTCCCTCCCCCCGTCAGCTTTTGAATCTCTTTACGGTGGCCAATTTACCTTATTAACTCAGTTGAGAAAACCAAATTTTCATGTTTCACTTCCCCACCCCTCCCTCCCCCTACCCCCGTCATCTTTTGAATCTCTTTACGGTGGCCAATTTACCTTATTAACTCAGTTGAGAAAACCAAATTTTCATTTTTCACTTCCCCACCCCTCCCCCCTCCCCCCCGTCAGCTTTTGAATCTCTTAACGGTGGCCAATTTACCTATCGACTCAGTTGATAAAACCAAATTTTCATGTTTCACTTCCCCACCCCTCCCTCCCCCCGTCAGCTTTCAAATCTCTTTACGGTGGTCAATTTACCTTATTAACTCAGTTGAGAAAACCAAATTTTCATTTTTCACTTCCCCACCCCTCCCTCCCCCCGTCAGCTTTTGAATCTCTTAACGGTGACCAATTTACCTTATTAACTCAGTTGAGAAAACCAAATTTTCATTTTTCACTTCCCCACCCCTCCCCCCCCCCGTCAGCTTTTGAATCTCTTAACGGTGACCAATTTACCTTATTAACTCAGTTGAGAAAACCAAATTTTCATTTTTCACTTCCCCACCCCTCCCCTCCCCCTCCCCCCCGTCAGCTTTTGAATCTCTTAACGGTGACCAATTTACCTTATTAACTCAGTTGAGAAAACCAAATTTTCATTTTTCACTTCCCCACCCCTCCCCCCCCCTACCCCCGTCAGCTTTTGAATCTCTTTACGGTGGCCAATTTACCTTATTAACTCAGTTGAGAAAACCAAATTTTCATTTTTCACTTCCCCACCCCTCCCTCCCCCCGTCAGCTTTTGAATCTCTTAACGGTGACCAATTTACCTTATTAACTCAGTTGAGAAAACCAAATTTTCATTTTTCACTTCCCCACCCCTCCCCTCCCCCTCCCCCCCGTCAGCTTTTGAATCTCTTAACGGTGACCAATTTACCTTATTAACTCAGTTGAGAAAACCAAATTTTCATTTTTCACTTCCCCACCCCTCCCCCCCCCTACCCCCGTCAGCTTTTGAATCTCTTTACGGTGGCCAATTTACCTTATCAACTCAGTTGAGAAAACCAAATTTTCATGTTTCACTTCCCCACCCCTCCCCCCCCCGTCAGTTTTTGAATCTTTTCACGGTGGCCAATTTACCTTATCAACTCAGCTGATAAAGCCAAATTTTCATGTTTCACTTCCCCACCCCTCCCTCCCCCCGTCAGCTTTTGAATCTCTTTACGGTGGCCAATTTACCTTATTAACTCAGTTGAGAAAACCAAATTTTCATGTTTCACTTCCCCACCCCTCCCCCCCCCGTCAGCTTTTGAATCTCTTTACGGTGGCCAATTTACCTTATCAACTCAGCTGATAAAGCCAAATTTTCATGTTTCACTTCCCCACCCCTCCCTCCCCCCGTCAGCTTTTGAATCTCTTTACGGTGGCCAATTTACCTTATTAACTCAGTTGAGAAAACCAAATTTTCATGTTTCACTTCCCCACCCCTACCCCCCCCCCCCCCCCCCCCCCCCCCCCCCCGTCAACTCAGCTTATCAACTCAGCTTATCAACTCAGCTGATAAAGCCAAATTTTCATCTTTGCTATTAATACCTTACATTGACGTCCATTTGTTGCTTCAGGGTTAAGATGCATGTCAAGGTGCCAGATAACAACAACACGAACGAACCATCACAGCCTGTTGGTAATGTACACTATGTACTTACCTTGTACTAGCTTGGATTTTGGTCAAAACCATGTTACAATAACTTTACTTATCATATGACCAGTATGACCCTGCAAGCCTTTTCTTTGCAAAACTATTGATGAACGTCCCGTATGCGGGCCGTACGCATTTGCGCGAGCGGGGCCGGAAAAAGCTGTACGGCCCTACTACAAGCGCGTACGGCCTCGCGTGTTGAAGTTTAAAACAACTTTGTCTGCAAATTGGTCATATGATAAAGTGCTTCTTGACTAAGTTAGGTCGGGCTGGAAGGGAAAATATTTGGCTCTGAGTCATGGGGCACAGACCTCGCTACGCTCTTTCCGTATGCCATGACCTCAAGGCAAATATTTTCCCATCCGGCCCTCCCTCTCAGTCAATAAGTACATAGTATGTACTAAACAATACTGAAATACCAAGAGAATGAAATGAACTACTTCTTGAAAGAGGGACAAGTCATGGTCTTTCCTCGCCCATTTTGGAAACAAAAATGTGGGAACTTCAAAAAATTTAGGTTTACTTTTCTCAAGTTCGTTCAGACCCATTCCGTCAATAACTGGAGACACTGATGGATAGTTTTGGTACATTTTGTGGTAATTTATCACAAAACTGGACCATTACTCGTCTATTTCAGTCAATACAAAAAATGTTTGGTTTTTGAAATGACATCAAATCTCCGTGCCACTGCCCCTTAAAAAGACACTGCTTTAGATTTGCTTTAGTCTGGTTTACAAAATGAAGAAAGCAGCTTCTCGGCCTTGCTTTATTCTTTTTGTATTCGAAATTGTCAGATGGCTCTGCATTTTAGTCTGGTTCGATCCTTACTTTTCCGTGGGTACTGATAAACATTGCTAGGTGTCTAAGAACATCTTCCCATTAGAGGTGTGTGGAGAGAGGGATTAATGAAAACCGTGGCCAACCAGTCTGTCGGTTCTAAGGTTAACAAAGAAAACGAACTGTAGTTTAGAACATGTTTAATTCAAATTTACTTGCTTTCTGTTTAGATCTTATTAGCGAGGCTAACTATGAAGAAGGTAAGTGCTCATCTTTAGGTCATAACTTCTTCTACCCACATAGTCATTATGTGCATCACCTGTTCATTGATACCTTCAATGTGCCTGTTGGTCAGAATGTCTGTGGTAGCCGTCAGTACCTTAGGAAAGTAATGTTCAATAGCTTTCATTTGAGAGGTCACACTAGGATTTCATTCACAGACTCAAAAGTTAGAACCACCTTGTACAACATAGTAAACAGTACCAAAGGAAAGTACTGCTCAATAGCTTTCATATGAATAGTCTCACTTTAGGATGTTATCCACAGACTCGAAAATTAGAACCACCTTGCACAGCACAATAAACAGTACCACAGGAAAGTACTGCTCGATAGCTTTCATATGAATGGTCACACTTTAGGATTTCATCCACAGACTCAAAAATTAGAACCACCTTGCACAGCATAATAAACGGTACCACGGGAAAGTACTGCTCAATAGCTTTCATTTGAATGGTCACACTTTAGGATTTCATCTACAGACTCGAGAATTAGAACCACCTTGTACAGCGTAATAAACAGTACCACAGGAAAGTATCGCTCAATAGCTTTCATTTGTATGGTCACACTTTAGGATTTCATCCACAGACTCAAAAGTTAGAACCACCTTGTACAGCGTAATAAACAGCACCACAGGAAAGTACTACTCAGTAGCTTTCATTTGAATGATCACACTTTAGGATTTCATCCACAGACTCAAAAGTTAGAACCACCTTGTACAGCATAATAAACCACAGGAAAGTACTAGTAGTACTGCTCAATAGCTTTCACATGAATCATCACACTTTAGGATTTCATCCACAGACTCAAAAATTAGGGCCACCTTGTACAGCGTAATAAACCGTACCACAGGAAAGTACTGCTCAATAGCTTTCATTTGAATGGTCACACTTTAGGATTTTATCCACAGACTCAAAAGTTAGAACCACTTTGTACAGCATAATAAACAGTACCACAGGAAAGTACTGCTCAATAGCTTTCATTTGAATGGTCACACTTTAGGATTTTATCCACAGACTCAAAAGTTAGAACCACTTTGTACAGCATAATAAACAGTACCACAGGAAAGTATCGCTCAATAGCTTTCATTTGAATCATAGTCCCCTCTACTAGCTGTGTTTGAATGGTCACACTTTAGGATTTCATTCATAACCTCAAAAGTTAGAACCACCTTGCACAGCATAATAAACAGCACCACAGGAAAGTACAACTCGATAGTTAAAGTGTCCTGTTGACATCGACGGAATTCGTTTTGTTCATTCGGAGTTTGCTCCTATTTTTCAGTGACCAGAAAAGCATCAGTGAAGGCTCCTCATGCCCCAAAGCGAAGGAGTGCAGTACCAAAAGCAGGTTGGTGCCTTGCTTATCAACTGTTGAAATTTCGAAAACCAGAACCCTGGTGCTGGAATGCAGAACGTGAGGTCGCGAATTTTTATTCCAATCATTTGAGGAATTACGTGGAGAAGAGATGATGCAGCACCAAAAGTGCTCGCCTTTTTCCGGTTCTCCGATTTTTCTTCCCTCCTCAAAAACCAGCATTTCAAAATTCCAATTTGAAATTTAATCCGAATACTACATGTATTCGGATCATGTAATGGCACGATCTCCTATATTCTTACATAGTGGAACATCTCATAAGTAACCAATCATTTCGAAGTAAAATCCGCCATTTTGAAGAGATCAGGAAATGCAAAATACGTAATACAATGTCAAATAATTTTCGTCAAATTTGTTATCTGAATAGTTTATGAATGGTTAACTTGAGATAGTAAATAAACTATTCTTTGTGTCAAAATTTGAGCGATGTAACAGGGCTACAAATTTCTCGCAGACTTTGACTGGTTTTACAGAAAAATGTACGAAATTGAGTGCAGTGAAGGCGTATTTTGGGGGTGATCGAGCGTTTTATAGTTCTTCGCGTAATGTCTGGGCGCCATCTTGGAATATGAAATTAGAGGAAGATTGGGGAGAGTATAAAATGTGGCCAACGGGGTGGGAGTCAGGCAGACTCGTCCCAACTCCCTACGTTTTGGGAATCCAAGATGGCGGACGAGCTAACGAGCGAATTCAAAAGGCATTCACTCGCCATGAAACGCCTGCACTGTAGGCTGTGAAATTGGTTGTCTGATCGTATGGCGCTTCCAATTTGTCATTTTGTAACCGCTGTTGCTTGGAAACCAGTTAAACAAAACTTTGATCACATTTCATAAACCAACCTCGTTCCCAGGGTCTCTCATCTTCCCGCCCCCTGGAGCGAGAGAAGAGAGACCCTGGTCAACTCTGGTCACGTGCCTCTTGGACAATTATATTCCTAAGGAGGGGTCGACGGTGTTTGTAACTTTGTCTCGTTTTCTTCACAGTGGCTCGTGCTCTGCGCGAGTCCGTTGATGTCCGGAAACGGTTCAATCAAACGATTAAACAAAAGCGAATGAATTATGCGCAAGGATTAAAATGGTTATCGTTCAATAATTTTACAAGCATATGATGAAACAATGAAATGTAAAAATCTTGTATAGACATTCAAACGACTGGAACTGGTAAATGTTGAACAAAACAACATGCCTCACCTACGAAGAATAAAAGCTATCATTATCTTCTCTACCTCATTTCCTGTTATAAAAGCGAGTAGAGTCGATCTGCATGTCAAAATATTTTTCCACTTCGCCATCGTCCGAGAACAGACGGCGACAATTTAATGTGCCTGTCGAATGAAGCTTGAAGATCGCCTGCTAGCGATAATTCATCTCAGTTCGGAACAATGCCATATAAAATCAAAAGCATTTTCTGCCGAGACCGAGCTTAGCGGTGGCGTCCAGTAATAAAATTGGACTGTGATGTGTAGCGAGTCCAAAATTAGCTTTTAATACTGCCGACAAATCTTCAAGCACCGTGACAATTCCCCAACTGTTAATTTACAGATCCTAAAGCAACTTGCACTCTCAAAACCAGTCGATGTGGATATGTTTTGAAGTCTGCGGATGACCGCCGCTTCACATTTATCGGAAGCCGCCAAACGCTTTTCGGATTTGTTTTGATTTGCAATGCTCTGCTAGAGCGAACAAATTTCACACTTTGCTGCCCCTCCCTCAAATCTTTTATTTGTTACATCCCAGATTTTGGGACGCATGTGACCGGAGTTGACTAGGGTCTCTCTTCTCTCGCTCCAGGGGGCGGGAAGATGAGAGACCCTGGGAACGAGGTTGATTTCATAAACTTGGTTAAGTATGAAAGCAGTCGAAGCATGTCTTCCCTGCAAATTTTTTGATTTCAAAACATACACCATACCGCAAAAAAACACTGTGGCGTGCCTCCTTAAAAGGGTGCATTTTGTTTGCTAACTGGCTGGTCTGCCGACTGGCCAGTTCTAACAAATGGTAAGCCTATACACCTGAAGAACCATTACCTTTATTTATGATCTGTTGTGTTTTGATTTTCAGAGTCACGACCTCTACCTGAGAAGTAAGTTTTGTTTGAATTTAAATTAAGTGTCTTTGGGAACGGATAGTCAGGATGGAAATGGATTGGGTCAATTCTTCCCTTCTGTCATGAAAGATTGTTAGAAAGTAATAATGTTTTCTTCTCCCTTGGCGAATTCACTTGAAAGCTTCCTTTTGGTGTTCCAGGGTGCGCGTGGCAAGGCGACACAAAAAAAAAAAGCATTTTGTGTTTCTATTTGCTCCAAGCTTGAAAATATTCATATACCGACCTCATTCACATAAAATTACAGGCGGTCTGAGTTACAAAATAATTCCAGGCCTACATTGTCTTTAGATTGGTTTCCATTCGCATAATCCAACTCCAGTGAGTCCCGGTCAGTGTTGTCGTCGTTTCTATCATTTGATAAATAATTCACCATTGATATCAAAGGAAAGTCTCATTGTTACTTTTAAAATACTTACCCTATTTAACATCAAAAGGCGAACAATTCGAACCCATTTTGGCAGCACAGTTGTTTTTCGGCAGCGACTCGTGTTAGACTTTCGTGTACACCGTTGTTGAATTATATTCAAATGCATTAGTAGTATACAGGGAACAAGAAGAGACATGTAGTCAATGGTTACAAACAATGTGCAGCTGTTCAGTTTCACAATACTGACAGTTACATAGCTATCGAAACAGATTTTAGGGTGTAAATAACATGAAGATTTACGAGAACATCTTCAGAGCAACCAGTATTCATCTCTGGCAGTGGTATAATTATAACATCATCATAATCCCAACTATGCCTAAGTGACACATAGGGCCTTAGTGATTCTTCTCCAGCCACCACACGGGCTTCCTCCCAACTCTTCCATCCCAACTCTTCGTTCGTTTCCTTTTCAGCCATTTTACGCCAGGTTGTTCTAGGTCTTTCCACACTTCTCTTGCCAGCTAGAAAGCAATCCAATGTCTTTCTTGGATCTTCATTGGGTTACATCGTGAAAACTTGCCCAATCCGTCTCCATCTTCTCCTCTTTACTTCTTTACTGAATGGGAGAACTCCGGTCCTTCTGTATAGTTCTTCATTTGAGATGAGATCTCTGGCCACTTTAGCAGTTTATAAAAAAAAATTAAGGATCGATTGAATGAAGTTAAATGAAATTTAACCCAGTTAACAACTAGGAGCAATCATTGTGTTGGTGTGATTATGTTGGGTAGCGCATAGTTAGCGTGCCCTCAACCGAATGTTTATAGCGTTTAGTGTTTAGCGTGGCGTTTTAGCGTGGCGTTTAGCGTGGCGTCTTTTGTGCAGCGTTTTAGCGTGGCGTTTTTGTAGCTGGGTCATTTCATATACATAGTGCGAATTGCAGTGTGCCTTATATGATAGGTCAGCGGCTTGCCTTGTTAGCAGTCGCAGGGTCAGCGGTCTTTTGGTTTGGGGTCAGGCTCATTGCGTGTCGTTCTTCCTTCGTTCATCGTTGATTCACGTGGCGTGGAGAAGTCAATTTTTTTTTTTTCCCACTGACATGGTCAGTGTGACGGGTGCTCTGGGGTGCGTGGGGGGGGGGGGCTCATGGCTGGGTTGCGGGCAGTGCCAGCCTTTCGGGCAGTTTTCCATCTTGGGGTTGGGGTCTCACCACTGCCTTAGGTTTATCCCCGGGTACCCAACCTCCAATTGCGACGTGGTTGTTAAACATAAATTAATGCTTAGCCACGTTTTTCTCCTCTTCCTCCCCGTTTCTCTGTCGCCACCGAGAACTGGTTTGTACTATTTCAATAGAGAAGATATGGTTTAGCCAGGACTATTCTACTGAACATAATCATGGTTTGCAGCAGCCAAACCTCGAAAATCGTTAATGCCCTTTGTTGGGCATTGTGGTTACTAACAAGTACAATGTTCGTTGATCTTCGCTTTCTGTTGTGAGCAGGCAAGGCACCGTCCCTGCAGAAAATCCTCCAGCAGTTCCAAAGAGGCATTCAGCTGCTTTGCCTGACTCCACAAAGGTATGGCTGCTTTACAGAAGTAGGGGGAATGGGAGTCGTGGTGGGGGCGGGGAGTGGGGGGAGCTCTCCACTTCCCACTTACCATACACTTTTCTCCGGTTCCTGCACCTTTCTTGGTGGCTCCTTTACCCTGCAATGGTTGGTTTTTTTTTTCATGTCTTCCACTTTCCTCCGCGTTAGGAGTCCCGTTCTCCACCATTTTGTTTTTCAGCCTCCCTATCCCACAGACTTCACTCGCCCTGTTCGTCCAGGAAAACTATGAGATTGACCATGAGCCTTACTTGACTCTCCATTGAACAATAGCTGAGGAAAACAGTATCCAGTCGAACCTCCTTAAAGTGCACCTAACCCCCCCCCCCCAACCACCCCCGATTTTTTTCTTTTAATCAACTCAATGTACATTGAAAAGTCGAATAGTGAAATATTTCTTGTTTTCAACCTCGCGTTAGTGAGTTATAGAGATTTGAATTACAAAATGCTAATTAGATGACGTCAAATCA
>JAJGOT010000257.1:1142500-1172500 GCA_022457155.1 Cladopsammia gracilis
AGACTCAAAAGTTAGAACAAATGGTACAATGCAAAAGTACTGCTGAAGAGGTTTCATTTGAATGGTCACACCATAGGATTTCATCAACAGACTCAAAAGTTAGAACAAATCGTACCATGCAAAAGTACTGCTGAAGAGGTTTCATTTGAATGGTCACACCACAGGATTTCATCGACAGACTCAAAAGTTAGAACAAATGGTACCATGCAAAAGTACTGCTGAAGAGGTTTCATTTGAATGGTCACACCATAGGATTTTGTCCACAGACTCAAAAGTTAGAACTACACCACATGTCTCCATAATTGACTCTGGGAGTGAAAGGGTTAAAATGGCGGCGGTTCGTAGTAACCCCTTGACAAGGTCGCCATGATACTCCAAGAATCGGGGAGGTTTTTTCTTTTTTTCACGTGACAAATGATGAAATTTCGTCTTCGCAGGTGATTACCAGCGATCGGTAGCCATTGTTGCTTTCTTGCACTTTACGTGGAAAATACTCAATGATTCTTGGCGCATTTTAGCAGCTTTGTCCAGGGTCAAGCCCAAATCATACCGTCCAGAAGGACGTCGGACACCTTATTGACACTTATATAACGGAGTTACTGGTTAGCTTTCAGTTGAGGCCAGGGTTAGCTTTCTAGTCAACCATGCCCTCACTGTAGTCAACCATGCCCTCACATGTAGTCAACTCTGCCCTCATAGTCAAACATGCCCTCACTTGTAGTCAACTCTGCCCTCACGTGTAGTCAACTCTGCCCTCATAGTCAAACCGGCCCTCACATGTAGTCAGCTTTGCCCTCAGAGTCCAACTAAAGATTTTTAAAATAGTGTAGATCCTTCTGGTTTGAATAGAATGACGTGGTATTTGCACTAATATGTTCATTGGTAGTTGTAGTTTGTGACGTCATGGCTTTTGAATTTTTGTGATTCCTTTTAGTATTTTTTTATTTATTTCAAAGTTCAAACATGTGATTTGTCTTCTCTGTAAAATTTTTTTTTTTTGCCTTTTTTGCCGCCTTTAGGCAGCGTTTATTTTATTATTTTCTGTTTTGACAATTTAAAATTCTAGATTCAATTTAAAAAAAGATTACAATTGAAATCCTGTGATTCAAAATTGAGGTTTTACAATGCTTTTAAGTCATATCAGGTTTTGCAATGCTTTTATTATCAGTTGAGTGAGTCCGCCATCTTAGAAAAAACGTTAACCGTTAATAACTCACCCATATTAAAAGCCACGTTTCTAAACAAATGTATACTTGCTAACCACTAGGATTTCAAGCTCGTTTGATATGAACCCCAATACATGAACAACAATTTTAATTATGCATCTGGCATTTTAATTATGCATAAATATTCATACGTTGATAACTCATTAATAAAACGACCGATTGTCACAAAACTTGAGCGAACATTTTCTTTCCACAGCCATCTATTCGTTCTAGGCCATGAAAGTGAAAATCGCTAAACAAAATTACACCATGAATATGAGGTCAACTTTGACCGTCAATTATGCAAAAGCAAACACTTCACCTGAAAAAAATGTTTCCCACAAATGCACGAGGTCCTTATGTCATGTTCCATGTAAAATGTTTGCCGTTACATGGTCTTGAAACGGTATAAATAGAATAAAATTACGCAGCACAAAACAGATGTACTTACCAGAACAAATACTTGAACTGAAGGGGACATGCTGTTTGTACACTGAAGTCTTTATAAGTGTACATAACTACCTTTGAAAGGTTATATCTTTCTAATTATGTTAGATACAAAAATTAAACTTGGAAGCAAGATCTTATAGATCCCACGCCACAAGTTAGTGACGTTAATGATCCGATGCGTCAACATCAACGTGATGTTACAATTTATTTTTTGAGTCAAACTTGCCCTCATTTTTTGACAACTGAAAAAATGATGGAATGCCCCGTTGCTAGGTAACAAGAGAAGGTTAATAAACCAAACTTAGTTTAGATTAATCCTCGTTGTTCGAGTATGTTGATCCATGGCAAAAACCTTTAGAAAATTGTTTAAACTGTGGGTAAAAATGATTCGAAGGTCATATATTCCGAGCTGGCGGCTATGGAGTCAACGCTAAAAAATTCGTAATAAATCAGGGTTTTATCGCATTGACGCTTGCTTGACAGCGTTAGAAAGCACATGAATAGAGTGTCACGTAAAGTTATGTTTAAAGGTAACACAGTTTGTTTGTCTTCCTAAATAGCACAGTTGAAAGTGAGAGTCAAACTTGCCCTCACATTCAATTTTTTATTGGTCATGAATTGTTAATGAGGCGTTCAAATGCGAAGTTCAAAAAACTGTAGAAAATTCAGTTTTTGCTGCCCGAAAATAAAAGAGGATTTGTTTGAAAGGTAGTGATAGGAGCTTATCATTGACATTAAAAAAAGTTGAAAAGGATAGAATAGCGGGCTGTGACGTCACTCAGAAAAACATCTTTATGGCGGCTTCAATATGTGAAATTCAGTACAAATAATGAAAAATTCAGAACAAATTGAGGATATTCCCTTTCGAAGGAATTCTTTCACTACAACAAAGACAGGACGTGCATACATCCAGTAAATGTGTTTTACTGCCTAACTTGTTTTGTTTTTGTTTGGGCATTGTAGAGATTCTAAAGACCAAAACTTTTTATTTTTTACTTCAAAAATACACAAATTATAGTTTTGCAAAAAAAGAAAGGTTTCATTTATTCCTATTGATGCTTAGCGAGATCAATGTACAGACATCGAAGAATAAGATAAATAATTATGATAGAATTTGATGATTCGTATCAGTATTTTTTGGGGAGCTAAAATGGTATAATTGATAATTTTCAATTTTCGAGGATTTTTGACATGGATCAACTGTAACATCAATAACTCATTACCGTTATCAGCTGCAGACTTCCAACTTACACCAAACATTATATAACTATACAGGTTTCTGATTTACGTTTGCTAAGGTACATATTTTTAAATAATACGTCAACCACAATGTTTTCCAAAACACCTTTTTTCTCATTTTTAGTCAAACTTGCCCTCATTTTAGTTGTTACAAAATTTCATCACAATCCCAAAACGGAAGGTTAACATTCCAAAATACATTTAGATTCATTCGTAAATAAAGGTCTTTACTTGGTATGAAAATGAATCAAATTCGATACAATCTGCATTCATAACGTTAACAAATATGCCCAGGTCGGAAATACAGCTTTTTTCAAACACGTGTGTTTAGACATATGCTACTTGAAAAACATTAATATCTCTAAACATTTCTAATGAATCTCTTAGATTTTTCACAGGCTTATTGCAGATGAAACGACAAATTTGTGTATTTTTTTTAAAGCCATTTACCAGTTCTTAGAAAGATATGCATTGCAAGAAGTTTTAGTCCTATAATCTGTCTAGTGAAATTAGAGTGTGCCCTTTTAATGTGGATATCTCCTTACCATTAAAACCAAAAAATGTTTCATTTGGCAGAACTTTTCTACTCTTAACGCGATTCTATGCCTCCAAACAACAACTCTCTCAGTTAAAGGATACCAATTGTAGCTTGGTTAAAAAAAATGGAAAAAAATCAAGAGTTAAGTCAAACCTGCCCTCATTTCGGACTTTTTCAGTTGCTGTAACTCGCGGCAAAATGATGGTTAGTTTGCCAAAGACCGCTTAGATTCGTCGACTTGTCTAGATGTGTTCGCCGTAAATGCTTTGTCCCCGTAGAGCAAAACACCGAGGCGTAATAACCAAAAATCACCCTGATCAACTTTGCCCTCATATGCAAATTTTTTCGGTGTTCAATCTTTAAAAAATCGTATAAAATTGTGATTGCTGCGGAATCAGCTGAAATCTTGTGAGAATGATTTTCTACTAGCCATGCTGACATATGAATTTTTTCAAGTCTTAACCATGTAACGATAACAAAATGGAAACTTTGTCAAACCTTGATACAGTACCTGGTGAATTTTTTTTTTGTCAAATGGATATGGCCTAGTGTAGTTCTATATACCTTCACGGCATTTGCGTTCAAATTTACCATAGCTCTCCAACCGTTGCGGAGTTAAGTCATGGTTATCCCTGCATCATTAGAGAATCTTACTACACCGCAGGCCTCAAACTAACTCCTATTTTGAACAATATTTAGTGGGATAACCTCAGTAGTCAACCTTGCCCTCTAACCAGAAATTCACAATTCCACTGAAAGGCATGATAGTCACTTTTTTACATTCCGTTTGGCTAAAATTATGCACGCATGCACAAACATGTTGCCTGGAAATTCACAAAGCATTCTGACAAAACTCCGAAGTGTGTAGCCGAATTGAAATAGTCCATGGTGGGGTGAGGGCAAAGTTGACTGTGGAGGATGCTAATTGGGGGTAGCAGTTTATATAGTTAAATTTATGAATGAGTCGCGAGCGCGTGCCATCTTAGATCCTGGGAACAAGGTTGGGTCAAGCGTGAAGAAATAAACAACCACCAAAACAACAAAACATTAAGGCTGTCTTTTTAACTCGTAAATACGTTGAACGAGTTACAGCAGACAAAGACAAATATGCAAATTTTCACTTCTTCCTGCCATCAATCGGCTGTAAATACGTTATAATAAGGGATACATGAAGTACTTACCTAAACCAGTACATAAGGCTTGAGCATATGTTGCGCATATGTTATGCATGTGGTCCACTGCCTTACCCAAGGGGACGGGAAGGTGGGGAGTTGGATGCAGGGGGTTGAGGGTCGGTGGAGCAAAACACGTAGGAGAGTGGAGGATCCGATGGTTGTTTCGTCTTCTTGGTTTTCACTTACGTCATATCAAAATTCAGAAGCATTAAACAATAGATTTCGATTCCAAAATGTTTATGAAATTGTAGAGAGTTTGAAACTACAAATCTTGGCCAAATTTTGAAACGCAAAAGCATTTCGATCAGGAGTTGTAGGCGAACGAGTATTAGACATTTTTAGTAAGAAATGTATGGAGCGGTCATCTTTGGAGCGGCCATGTTTGTGCCCCACCCAGAGGCACAAACATGGCGGCCAAAAATTCAAAGTCTTAATTACGCCAAAAATCACATAAAAAAATATTGCATTTACTATAAGCTCCATTAACTCGGCTTATAAGTACTTATAATGCAAACAATAGCTTTCAGCTGATTCAATTTTGTTTATTTTCACGGCTTATCTGAAATAGCGTGACGAATTGCGTGACACATTTAAAACCTTTGTAAATCGGAAGCAAAACATCGTTAAAACCTGAAACTTTTTGTGAAAGATTATAATACTGGTATCCACATACCATGTTGGAAACAGCTTTGTAGGATCTATACTTTAGATTTTTGACTTTTTATGACATCATGTGAAAACCAAGAATTCACGAGTTGGCTCATAGGAACCTATTTTTAATCTATGTACACTTGTACGACTCCTAGCGTCGTCCTTATAAAAGGGGCTTTCAACTATTGTTAGTTGTTATTACTCAATATTTGTATTAACAGAAACCCACAAAGAATGGCCCATTTCATGAGGCACAACGTTCAAGAATGAAAGGAGTAAACTCCTAGCTTATTATACAATTCATGTTACAAGAGTCAAAACAGAAAGTATAAAACAAATACCGTCATAACAAGGTGACAGAATACAGCTTTGCTTGAAGTCACGAGGCGTATCATTCCTTTCAGTAAAACGGGAAAGCCCAAATTTGGAGAAAATCTTCTGCTATGGTGAGATATGACGTCATGAGTAGTATGAAGTCAAGCCATTTTTGAATGAAAATGTGTTTTTTTTTTCACTTTCAAAAGCAGCAAGATGTTTAATTAAATCTCATTTTACAACTCTAGCAAAGCGTATTTTCAATTTTCGCATTTTTTTGAAAAAGTTGAATTTTTGGTAAGAGCGCCATAATATTTCATATTTAATAATAACTGTATAGCACATCACAGGCCATCTATTTGAGGTAAAAACTTTTCGAAACCTTGTAACACCGCAAAAACCCAAGAGGTGGGGTCGCAACCACCCCTACCCATGCCCCCCCCCCCCCCCCCCCCCCCCTTGTACCACGGTTGGGGTATACCTTTGCGCGTACTTCTCAGGGCCAAAAACGAAAGAATGAAACCTGATGATGCATTACGTCACGAAGCATATTAGTGTTCTCGGAGAAAGAGAAAGACCAAATTATAATTATAGAATTTAAACTTCTCAGGACCAAAAGCGAAAGTCTGAAACATGATGACACATGAAGTCACGAGGCATATTTAGTCTTCTAGGAAAATAAAAGACTGACAATGCCAGATTGGTTTTACACTTCACGCTATATCCAGAACAATTCCTAGTCGTCTTAACTCAGGTCAGTTGTGTAAATGTTTTGTTATTTCGTAAATAAATTGTTATATTCATGTGTAGACGACGGGCGTGGTTCCCGTTTCGGTCAAGGGGTTGGTTTTTCAAGAAACTGTGGTGTTGCGTCGGTGGGGAATTAATAAAGCACAAAAATTTCAGTTGACTAAGGGCGCTTTCCATTTGTCAGAACTGGCCGGCCGGACTGCTCAATTTGTAAACTAAAAAAGCAATACGGTGGCCGATAAGGACACAACACGAACACAAAACCCACAACACAAACACAAAACTCACAACACAAACACAAAACTCACAACACAAACGCAAAACTCACAACACTAACGCAAAACTCACAACACAAACGCAAAACTCACAACACAAACGCAAAACCCACAACACAAACACAAAACTCACAACACAAACACAAAACTCACAACACAAACACAAAACTCACAACGCAAACACAAAACTCACAACGCAAACACAAAACTCGCAACACAAACACAAAACTTATAACAAACACAAAACTCACAACACAAACACAAAACTCACAACGCAAACACAAAACTCGCAACACAAACACAAAACTCACAACACAAGCACAAAATAAGCCAGGATAGGTTACCAAGCCGGAAGGCGGCGTTTTTGGTGAAATACATCGTTGCTGTTTGCATCTTGCATCAGTATTGCTTCGCGAATGCTTTAATACCTCGTGCGCTTGCCTAAAAATAAACGTCTGTGACAGACTGCTATTGCCTAAAGAGTACAAGTTCAATGTTCGTGTACTCTTAGGGAATGTCTGTCATACACTATGTCCATGGACAAACTCCTGAAATTCTTGTTTAAAAACCTTGAGGGGTGGGCCGGGAGTATTACTTTTTTTGAGAATTTATACAAGACTAGGAGGCAATCGAGTTGGGGTAGATCGACGTTGAGCAGATCAGCGTTCGCTCTCGTGCGCTTGCCTTAAAATAAACGTCTATGACAGACTGCTATAATTGATAAAGAGTTCAAGTTCAATGTTCGTGACTCTTTAGTGAATGTCTGACATACACTATCTCCATGGACAAATTCCTGAAATTCTCGTTTAAAAACCTCGAGGGGCCGGGTGGGCTGGAAGTGAGGCACTTTTTTTTTAGAATTTATACAAGACTAGTCTGACTAGTACCCTGTTCACACCATCGCTTGTTTAAATGTTGTTTAGTTTAAAACAGGTTTAGAAAAATACCCCAAAACGTGCCGTAATATTTGGAGTAAACACTTTACTAAAAGCAACTGTGTTGCCTTTTATTACCATTCCGGTATGAGTCATATACATTTAAAAACGTTCGAGATACAGGCTAAAAACGTAGTTAAACTTAATTACATTTAAACATGTTTAACCGTTGGTGGGTGAATGGGGTATAAGACAATTGAGTTGGAGTAGATCAGACCCTGATTAATTAATTTCATAGTTTTAAGACTAACATCAAACTGCATGAATGAATTTTTAGGGTATGAAGGTGACACCGGCTAAGCCTGTCATACTGAATTTCACTATAAAACGCTAATCTGGCTAATGGCATTGTAATTTGCTCTGAAAATGTTTTTTGTTTTGTGTTTGCGTTGTGAGTTTTGTGTTTGCGTTGTGAGTTTTGTGTTTATGTTGTGAGTTTTGTGTTTGTGTTGTGAGTTTTGTGTTTGCGTTGTGGGTTTTGTTTTTGCGTTGTGGGTTTTGCGTTTGTGTTGTAAGTTTTGTGTTTGTGTTGTGGGTTTTGTGTTTGCGTTGTGAGTTTTGTGTTTGTGTTGTGAGATTTGTGTTTGTGTTGTGGGTTTTGCGTTTGTGTTGTGAGTTTTGTGTCTGTGTTGTGGGTTTTGTGTTCGTGTTGTGTCCTTATCGGCCACCGTAAAGCAAGGACCGATACAACGTAGATACAAATTTAAAAGGTGTACTATATTTCGGCTGGCCAAACCAGCCTTCTTCAGGTACAATGGGGTAAAATTTACATTGGCTTTTTATATATAGTTGACATGTATACGTAACAACGGAAATACGTAGGGCTACGCCTAGAAAAATAACAATGATAAATAGAAATAAAAATAACTGATAATGAAAATTATACAGAAAACAATGAAAGGAAACTAATACAAAAGTGAATAATTAGTATATTTCTTCGCGAATGTTAAGGCCGTGAGGAAAAAGTGTTCTACCTTTTGAAATTAAAAAAGCTTCTTTGGCCTTACGTATTGAGTCTCGGTTAGAGAAAATTTTTTCAATGGGGATTAGTTGCATGTCATTAGCAGTGTGATTAGGAGAGGAGAGAAAATGTTCAGCGGCTGTAGTAGGTTTAGACTTGGTGTTGGGATTATCTATAGTACGGCGGTGTTCATTAAATCTGTCTTTTAAACGTCGTTTAGTCTCTCCAATATATTGTAAATTACAGCGGTTACATTGAATCATGTAGATTAAATTTTTAGTGTCACAGGTCAGGTTAGATTTAATAGTACGCGTTTCACCGGTAGAGAAGAAAGTATAGTTGGTAAGTCCGTCAGAAATGTAGGGACAAGTAGCGCAGTTCTTTCCGCAACGGAAAGAACCACAAGGGAGTTGGGGATGGGGGGTAGTAGAGTTAGAAGGGAGTTTAGCTGAAACTAGTATATCACGGAGATTAGGGCAGCGTCTGAAGGCTACAAGAGGCAAATGGTTAAAAGCTTTCTTACAACGATCAGAAGAGAGCAGTAAATTATAATGTTTTTTAATTATGTTAGAGATGCGAGGAAGTGAAGGATTGAAAGTCGTAATCCTTCACTTCCTCGCATCTCTAACATGATTAAAAAACATTATAATTTACTGCTCTCTTCTGATCGTTGTAAGAAAGCTTTTAACCATTTGCCTCTTGTAGCCTTCAGACGCTGCCCTAATCTCCGTGATATACTAGTTTCAGCTAAACTCCCTTCTAACTCTACTACCCCCCATCCCCAACTCCCTTGTGGTTCTTTCCGTTGCGGAAAGAACTGCGCTACTTGTCCCTACATTTCTGACGGACTTACTAACTATACTTTCTTCTCTACCGGTGAAACGCGTACTATTAAATCTAACCTGACCTGTGACACTAAAAATTTAATCTACATGATTCAATGTAACCGCTGTAATTTACAATATATTGGAGAGACTAAACGACGTTTAAAAGACAGATTTAATGAACACCGCCGTACTATAGATAATCCCAACACCAAGTCTAAACCTACTACAGCCGCTGAACATTTTCTCTCCTCTCCTAATCACACTGCTAATGACATGCAACTAATCCCCATTGAAAAAATTTTCTCTAACCGAGACTCAATACGTAAGGCCAAAGAAGCTTTTTTAATTTCAAAAGGTAGAACACTTTTTCCTCACGGCCTTAACATTCGCGAAGAAATATACTAATTATTCACTTTTGTATTAGTTTCCTTTCATTGTTTTCTGTATAATTTTCATTATCAGTTATTTTTATTTCTATCTATCATTGTTATTTTTCTAGGCGTAGCCCTACGTATTTCCGTTGTTACGTATACATGTCAACTATATATAAAAAGCCAATGTAAATTTTACCCCATTGTACCTGAAGAAGGCTGGTTTGGCCAGCCGAAATATAGTACACCTTTTAAATTTGTATCTACGTTGTATCGGTCCTTGCTTTTTTAGTTTATTTCACTTGTTAAACCGATCAGATCACCATTGATCCAACGTATACCAGCAGGATTGTCGTCCACGGTTACGTGCTTGAACTTCCCATTTCAATTTGTAAATATTATGCCATTATTTGTCAGAACTGGCCGGCCGGACTGCTCAATTCGGGAATAGTATGCACCCTTTTGATGGACTAGTAGGAACAAGTCTTCAAAAAACCGCATTCTTGTGACAAACTGACCGGTCCGGCCCGCCAGTTTTGACAAATAGTAAGCGCCCGAAGTAAATTGGCCATCAAGGATAAATTAGGAGTAAAACAATGGAGAAACTTTCCGGATAATTTAGGAGAATATTGCTAAAACGTGATAAAGATGCTGCCTTTGAATAGTCGTGAAGTACTTATCATTAAAGGGACATTGTTCCGCTGAAATAACCAAATCTCGATTATCTTATTTCCACGTTATATCGCAACCTCGTTCCCAGGGTCTCTCTTCTTCCCGCCCCCTGGAGAGAGACCCTGGGAACGAGGTTGGTTATATCGCTGAATGCAACCAAATATGTCAACTTAATTGGATAAAAAGATTGTACACAGTGTCAGGAGTAATAGGCTCCTGACAGTGTATAGTGCACAATAGAAGCCGTAGTTTGGAGATAAAGTGAAGGATTGCAAATATGGAAGTAGGCTCGATTTCCGCCGATCTTTGTTCCTCGAAACGTCTGTTAGACTGTAATAGGTTAAGATAGTTATACTTTACTTTGGCATGAAATCCTTTTGCTCTTAGCTTATTGTCAATGAAACGCTGAATTGAACGCCATGAAATATGTATTTAGAATTATTCAGTTTTGTCGTAGAAAATGCACAAGTTTTTGCATGTCGAAACAGGTTGTTTTGAGTTTGGGGTGCTCCGTTTTTAAATTAGGGTGTTTCGAGCTTCGGTTTTCGTTTTCGAAAGCTGCGTTTTCGACACACCCGACTACCAACCAAATTATAATTTGCTTGATAATTTTGATTTCGTGGACGCAAATGATTAACAGCTCACAGTAAATGTCATCACTATTTGCGCTACAGAAAGCGAGCATCTTTCACAGTAGACAATCGACAGTCGTGATAAACTCCTAGACAACAAGATTTTTTTAGTTATAGAAACCACAAGGCTGCATTCAAGCGAATTTTTAGTTTCCAAGTTGTTGGAAACTGAAAATGATTTGCGCGGTTTCACGAGACATTGCCTGTGTAGCCTTGGGGACGAGGTTGTAAACGCTAGTGCGGAGAAGTACGCGATTTGTTGATTTACTCAAAAATTAATTTAAGCGCATAACACGACATTTGTTTCTTTTCAACCTTGATGCATTTAAAATTTTTTGTAGGGGAAACAAGCGTGAAAATATAATCAGTAATTGTGGCAATTTTTGTGGAACGTTTCTTATGAACATCTTGGGCATAAATTATTCGCTGTATAGGATCCTGGAATCAACTAACCCTGGAATCACTCAGCATTCATGGCGAGAAATCCTATCAAAACATCAACTGCTGAGAAAATACTCGATTTTGATGACGAAACTTTAAGAGGTAAGGACATGAAACGTGTCACTTAATTTCCGGAACATGTAGAAAAGTTAAACGTTGTGATCGTAGGGAGCACACTGCATTTTGCAAGCACAGTTACTCAGGAAAAATCAGAGTGTCCTTCACGTGAGTGAAACCCATGACCTTTTGTGCACACACAAGATGCTATCCACCATTTCAATCTTACCCAGTTATTGGTCTCTAATAAACTGTTATATTGAAGCCTGCCTAACGTTTCAAGCTATTTACTTGGGACCCGCTTACGTGATATTATAGGGTTCTGTTCGAATACAGGAATCATACAATATTGTTCACTTTGCCTCATTGTAGCAATAGCGGAAGTTTACAAGAACGAAGGCAATGAAGAATACAAAAAGAGAGATTTCAGCAACGCCATTTACTTCTACACGGAAGGAATTAAAGTGAACTGCAAGGATGAAGAACTGAAGGCTAAACTGTACAGCAACAGGGCGATAGCACACTTTTATTTGGGTGAGAACTTTTTATTTATTCATTTATTTATTTTTATTTTTTTTTTGGTGACGGGGGGGGGGGAGGTGAACTTTACAATTTTTCTTAGTAACGCGAGGATAAGGCCTTGCCAGAAGTTTCAAAATTATGCACTTTCAGGGGCTAAGTCACGGAGATATTTAGATCTCTTGAGCAGCGAAGAACTGTTGCCCGCCCTGTCCTCCTCTACATGATCATGCATAGCCTCATGGCAGTAAATCCAAGGGACAACACAGGGAAACCAACAGTCGCAAAAAGCATTCGCTTGTACGCATGAGTTGAATCTCAAAAGGTGTCATTTTATCCTAGAACTATTAATGACTGGACCTCCTTGCCAGAATCTATTTTTTCACAGGCACAAAGTGGAATACAGTTTAGAATCTAGTTTCAAATTCATTGTAACAACGGCCTGACCGCACGGCCAATAATCCTCATGTAGAAGGACGGTCATATTTGGAAATAAATAAATAAATAAATAAATAAATAAGTTAAATAAATAAATAAATAAATAACAAGCGTTTTCTAGCTGGCAGGTGGTAACAGGGATGCGTGAACTATTTTATTTACCTAAGGAAACACCCTGCACAACTCAATTAACTCTACCCATTATGAATAATACGTTTTCTATCCTAAATAGCTATTGTTCTGAATGTCCTTTGCTTGGGCATGTTTCCAGGCGTAGCATAAAAAGGTTCACTTGTGTCTGTTGTGAATCCTAAAAGAAATCTGTACCATTATCATGGTAATCTACTTTAACAATACCAGCAAAAGACGTTAAGGTGAACTAGAATTCCACCCAGATGGGAGAGGTTTGAGATTTCTAGCCACGTTATCTTAAAGAAAGCGAAGTTTGTACATTTCGGTTTCTGTGATAAAAAAAAAAACGATCGTCGGCCTAATGAACCGCTTGTCTCGCCAACATACAAGCACAGAGTTTCTTTCTTTTCATTCAGTTTTTCTCTTTACAGGCAATTACAGTGATTCACTGAGTGATGCAAAAGTTGCAACGGACTTACAACCATCTTACGTCAAAGCGATTGTAAGAGGTAGGATTTCTTGAAAAGTATGCCTCTCAGTCTAAAGGACACAGCCGATGAATTTACTTCCACACTAGAACGACAGACAACAAATACCTATCCTCATTCCACTGCGGTTACCATTACGAACTTTTATGACTGAATAATATAAACGAGAAACTAAAAAAAAATCATTTCATTAAATGGGAAATCAATTGGTGCTAAATCAATATATAGGGTACACCCAGAGGATACGCCCGAACATAACATTATTATTGATTCAGTTGAGATATTTAACAATTATTCACCGAAATGGAGATGAATAGCAAATACTGTCCCGAGTTTGAATAGCCAATCAGAGCGCAAAAAACTATCCGCTACATGATTTGGTATATACGAAAACATTTATACACAGGTTTGAAACCATTCTTCCATCTTCTTGCTCTAAACACTCTTTCACTACTTTCTTTCCTTTTTTTACACTTGTTTTTCAAACAATAAATGTTTTTTGTTATATAGCTGGAGGTTTTCTCAATACAACGCGCGCGTTGATTGGTTGATTCATTGCACATGACATCTAACAAACAAACTGTTTCCCGCCAATTGTGCTATAAGCGGGCAACATTTGCGAAAGCGGGCAACAATTTTGACGTCAGAGGGTAACATTGCACTGTTGCCCGCTAGCGCACGTGATCAGACCGTGACAAAAGGTGGCATGATTATGATGGATCGAGTGCTCGGCGCGTTTTTCAAACTGTCTTGTGTTGTGTTTTATTTTGCGTTGCTATATAACAAATCTCGAGAATCTCGATGTTTCCCGAGACTTCGTCTCGGGAAACATCGAGATTCTCGGGAAACAAAATTCACTGTTTCCCGAGGGACCAGTCATTAAGTGATTAGTATTTGTCTATATGTATTGGTATTTTGTATTTACTTTTTTCTTTTCTAACTTTTCCACTGAACTTTCTGCCGCGATAAGCTTTTGCTTTTACAGGGATGCACAATTAAGTCAACGTTTTGGTGTACAATGTCTTGACGGCTGTTGTTGTACATGTATACATGTATATCTTAATATTTTATATTGTTAGGGGCAAGTGCCTGCGTTCAGCTGAATAAGTTTGATCAAGCCATCATGTGGTGTGATAACGGATTAACAGTATCCTTCGTAACAGATACTCAACTAAAAATATCCGTCATGTTCATATTTAGACTTGAAAACCTGAAACTATAATGTAGGTAAAACATGGATCATTTTCCTTTGTTCCCTTAATTACCGGCTGCCTTTCCCCTAAGGGAACAAGTTCGCAGTTTCAATGTACTTAGCGGGACCAGCCAACTATGACCGCCTAAGAGAGATGTCGTGTTGCAGGGGTACCGATTTGAGAGAGTTGATTGTATTTTTTAACGCAAGCGGCGCGAGTGACGGTGTTTTAGCTTATGGAACTTTTCAAAGCACATGCGAAACTGTATTCTCCTTGTTAAGTATACCGACGTTCGCAAAATTTTCGTGTTTTCGCCGCTTTTTCTTTAGTTGACTCTTAATATTAATTGAGGGTCTCTGCCATTCTCGTCCCCAGAGCTCCATGTTCTTTAAAATTGCGTCACGTGTAGTTTCAACCGCTGGCCACACAAAACGAGAGCTCTCGGGACGAAAATGGGCAATATACCTTGAAACGAGTCATTCAGGGTTTATGATCTTACTTCATTTTATTTAACTTGTTTGTTTACAAAATTTGTTATTGCCGCATTACCAACCTTGACTTGCGTTAGATTGACAAAGATAACAAGACGTTACTAGAATTAAGGAGCAGGTCTGTCAAAGAACAAACGGAGTTACAAGAAACATGCGGGGAGAAGACGAAGGATAAGAGAGAAATTCAATTGGTAAGGCTGCCAAACAACACTTCACTATAATGATGTGGATCCCTAAGATTCCATTGTGTATAGTAATACTATCTCTGGTCCTCAACAGCTGATAGCATGGGTCGAATGGTTAGGCATCATGTGATTCTGTAGCTGTTTGTGATTGGTGGATTTTGATCCTTATTATTCCGGTTAGAAACTGTGTCGAATCACTGCGCTACCAATATGCTACAATGTTCTTGATCGTAGGCATATTCGCTTTAGAAATTTCCCTTGTTGACGTTTATAATAAGGGCCTGGTCGCACTACAGTCAAAAACAAAATTAGCCCGTGAAAAATTTAGGGTCGCCCTGTCCGTCCATGCTGTCGAAAGCATACGCGAAATGACATAAAAACAAAAACGTTCCATAACTATAAAAAGCGTGTCCCTCCGGAAGCGGTTTCTTTTGTTTTCCCCGATTTTTTTTCAAAATCGACCTGCCCCACCCATATATTACGGTGCCTTTGAAGTTTAGCCGGAATTTCTAGTTTTTTTCAAATTCGCGTAACACGAGTCGTATCAGGAAACTTGATATGATGACAGATTTTTATCTTAAACAAAGACAAATTTGACCAAAATTTCCCTAGTGCGACCAGGCCCTAATCTAAAACCTATGAAGGCCAGCAGTAATAAGCGATCGAAACGTTGTGATAAGTGGCAACAACGCGAGACAACCGATTAACGACAAACGAGGTTTCATTTTATCTGAACACGATGAACAACAAGCACTTTGAATATGAATACAGCTATTTCAATTAACGTTGTCGGATGAAAAAGGCTAAAAGCCAAGACCGCAAGGTTGTATGGGATTTTTGTGCAATGGCTATTAACCCCAACCCATACTACCTTGCGGCCTTGGTTTTAAGCTTTCATCCGACAACGTTCATTGAAATAACTGTATATGAAAATCATATAATGTGAACTGCGGATGAAACATGAGTGAAATTTGACCCTCGCAGTGTGCTATCAACTTAAAGTAAAGTAAAGTCGCGCACCCGAGCCAGAAGGCTCACAACGGCCGGAGCTTAAACCCGGTTTCTATAGCATGAAGCGACTAGGAATATTGCTACTCCCCCCTGGATGGGATGCTAGTCCATCGCAGGGTTACCGTAACCCCAAGCATTTTGAGACAGTGTGGAGTAAAGTTTCTTGTCTAAGGAAACAACACGACGGCAGAGACCAGGCTTCGAACCACCGACCTTCAGGTTGAAAGTTCGACGCGCTAACCACTAGACCACCGTGCCGCTCACGCTATCAACTTAGACAGTTGAAAAAGCAACCTGAAAAAAATTCAGGCTTGAACGGGATTCGAACCCATGATCTTGCGATACCGGAGCAGTGCTCTATCCACTGATCTGCCAAGCCATATGGATAGATTACAGGCTTACCATTTGCTCTGCGGTTTTTGGGGTGTAGTAAATCTTTTCCCTAATCCCCAGTTAAGTATGAGTTAAGCAATTTACAACGTACGAAAAAAAAAAACTGTCAAAGAGAATGACCTGCAGCATGGGATTTTTAGAAACCAGAACCTCAAAATTAGTAGCGGACACAATGAAATATTAGCGACACTGTCGGCTTTCGTTTTGATGCATTTTTACAGAGATCTGTTGGCCAAGTTGGCCAAGAAACTATGATTCGCAAGGAGTTTGCAACAGGAGACTAATTTCAGATAGATAGGATTGCTTTAAGTGCTGTCCTGCAACTAAGTGTTGCAAACTAAATTTGACCAAAAGAATACAGCTAAGAGCAGCATGTATTTGTTACAACAACAAGTTGTGTTTATGTTTCAACAGGAACATGGAACGCTTTTTCCTAAAACTGCTAGGGACATACCATACCAACACAGTTTCCAGGATTTCAAACAAGTCATAGCCTACTACGAAAATTACCTAAAAACTACCAAAGAGGTGGGTAACAGATTGGGAGAAGGAAGGGCGTATGGGAGTCTTGGCCAAGCTTACGACAGTGTGGGAGATTTCAAAAAAGCGATAGGATACTTTGAACGTTATCTAAAAATAGCGAAACAAACGAGAGACAAGGCTGCAGAACAAAACGCGTACAACAATCTTGGCTGCTCTCATTTCAGTATCGGGAATTTTAAAACAGCTAGAGACTATTTTGAACGTGACCTAAAAATTGTGATAGAAGTGGGAGACAGGTCAAAAGAAGGAGAGGCGTATGGTAATCTTGGCAATATCTATTACAGTCTCGGGGATTTAAAAACAGCCATAGTCTACCATAAACGTAATTTACAAATAAAGAACGAAGTGGGAGACAAATCCGGAGAAGGAAAGGCGTATGGCAATCTTGGGAATGCTCATCATGGCCTGGGAGATTTCAAGACAGCTATAATCTACCATGAACGTCATCTTCAAATTGCAATAGACATAAAAGACAGGGAAGGAGAATGCAACGCGTATTGTAACCTTGGAAACGACCATGAAAATCTCGGGGATTTAAAAAAAGCAATAGACTACAATGAACGTGGTCTAAAAATTGCAAAACAAATTGGAAACAGGTCACAAGAAGGAAGGGCGTATTGTAATTTTGGCAATGCCCATTACAGTCTCGGAGATTTCCAAACAGCCATAGCCTACTACGAACGTCATCTAAAAATTGTGAAAAAATTGGGGGACAGGTCAGGGGAAGGAAAGGCGTATGGGAACCTTGGCAACTCCCACAAGTGTTTGGGAGATTATAAAACAGCCAAAGACTACCATACACGTGATCTTAAACTTGCGATAGAGGTGGGAGACAAATCGGAAGAAGGAAGGGCGTATTGCAGTCTTGGTAGCATCTATTACAGTCTGGGAGATTTCAAAACAGCCATTAATTACGATGAACGTGGTCTTAAAATTGCAAAAGAACTGGGAGGCAGGTTTGAAGAAGGAATTGCATACAGTCATCTTGGCCACGACCATTTACGCAATGGAAATGTCATAAACGCCTTTGACTGTCACGAGCACTGCCTAAAAATTGCCAAAGAAACGGGAGACAGCGTTCAAGTGGCTAAATCTCTGCGCAACCTTGGTATTTGTTGTGAATGTCTAGGCTGTGATTCCAAAGCTCTTGAGTTTTATCGTGGCAGTGTAACAACCCATAATGATATCAGGAATCGTCTCCAGTCTAACGACAAGTGGAAAATAAGCTTACGAAACACAAACAAGATGGCATACACTAGATTGTGGCGTTTGTTGTTAAAGCAAGGCAAGATTCTGAAAGCTCTGCTTGCTGCCGAGGAAGGACGTGCACAGGCCCTAAAAGATCTTATGGAACTGAAGTATGCATTTGAAACCACCCGTGCAGGATCAGGAACAGAAAAAGGAACTATACTTAACATTTTAAGTTTCCTTCCCTCAACTACAGTCTTTATTGCGAATGATGAGCGTGAAATTATTTTCTGGGTTTGTCACAAAGGCAGCGATGTTGAATTAAGACAAAAATGTATCCGCCCTACGAATGCGTCGAATGATGTCACTACTTTTCTCCAGTCTCTTTTGCAAATTGCATGTCAGGAAATTGATGCAAGAGCTGGTTTAAAATGCGAGGATCGCTCACTGGACAAAGCAGGAGATAGAAACCTGGCAGAGGAGGGATTTCGTTCCAAAAACAGACAAACTGAATCTTTTAGTTTTCAGAAAAGTGCTTTAAAAACATTGTTTGACACCATCTTTGCTCCTATCTATGACTTGGTTGATGGCAATGAACTTGTATTCGTCCCTGAAGGTCCACTGTGCTTGGCTCCTTTTGCTGCATTCATGGACTCAAATTCAAAGTACCTTTGCGAGTCTTACAGAACTCGCGTGATTCCATCCCTGGCCAGTTTAAAACTGATCATGGACTGTCCAGCAGATTACCACAGGAAGTCTGGTGCGCTTCTCGTGGGTGATCCGTGGGTGCAAGAAGTGACAAAGCTAGAGCAACTGCCATTCGCCAGACAAGAGGTAGAGATGATTGGCAGAATACTTCACACTGTGCCTCTCATTGGCAGAGAGGCAACAAAGGGTGCAGTGTTAAAACGACTCTCCTCCGTTGCTCTGGTGCACTTTGCAGCGCATGGGCGGATGGAAACAGGAGAAATTGCTTTGGCGCCAAACCCTACACCAACATCAAGTAAACCTGTGGAGGAAGATTTCATGTTAACGATGAAAGATGTATTGAATGTTCGGATGCGAGCAAGACTGGTTGTGCTTAGTTGCTGTCATAGTGCTCGTGGGGAGATTAAGGCTGAGGGCGTGGTTGGTATAGCACGAGCATTTTTGGGTGCCGGTGCTCGTTCTGTTCTGGTGTCACTGTGGGCGATTGATGACGAGGCCACACTGGAGTTCATGAAAAGTTTCTACCTGCACCTGTCAAAAGGAAGAAGTGCCAGTGACGCTCTGAATCAAGCCATGAAATGTATGAGAGGATCTGACGAGTTTAGTGCAGTGAAGTACTGGGCTCCTTTTGTACTTATTGGAGATGACGTCACAATGGAATTTGTTGGAAGCGACTAGTGACTGTAAGTAGTCCCGTAATAGACGTCAGCATGTTTACCCTTAAATCCAATAAGTACACTGCCTGCTCATGCCATTTGCAGCTAATGTCCTGTTAATTTTAAAACCCGTTTTTCCCTCTTCTAGAAATCACTGTCATCAATATTTATGCCGTAGTTATTTAGTGCAACCGTTATACGGCTTTGTTTGGTTCTAACAACTTGTCTTGGAGTGGGTGTATCGTACCGTATAACCGACAAACGTTTTGGGAAAAATTGTCACAAATCAGTTGCGAAAGCAGATGACTATTCTACTGCCTGCGGCCATTGCAACAACCTTTTCCCAAGTTTTCTCTTTGTTTCATGCGAAATATTTTGGTTCTTGCTACCAGCGCTGATTTTAATAATGAAGTCTCGTTAATATTTGGAAGGCTAGAGATTTTAATGATGCTGTTCAGAAATTCTGAGTACAGAAAAGAAAAGATGAGTACATAACTACATCATATTAGCCAGCTTATGTTTCATGAGCCATGTTTCGGTATGCATTCCGGGACAGGTTACGCTAACAAAGTGCAAGAATGGCTGCGGAAATTATTGCTTAGCGTAGTACAGTGCATTACTTTGTTTCTACCGTTGATAAAAGCCATCTGACTGGCATTGTAATTAATTAAAAAGAAAAAACAAAGAATGACCTCATACAAAATCATTGAACTCTGATAACAGAAATGAGGCAGATACCACGCAGCTCTTTACAACCAGTTTAATTTCATTGGACCTGGATATCACGCAGCTCTATTATTTTTAGGGCTAGGGTCCATTGTTGTGTTGTTTGTTCTATTGTTTTCTCAGCAAATCAAAGAAGACCTTGTAAGAGCTGCGTACTGCCCCAAATGAGGTGGCATATCTTGTAACGCTCCCTTGTAAGTCCATTTTAATTTAATATTATCTAATTAAATACACAAAAGTTCATGTTGATAAAAAAAAATGTACCCGTTTTTTTTTCTTCAAAGCTGACCGAAGAAGCTGCTTCTCGGTGACGAGAAAATTTCACAGAGTTGTTTCCAGCTGCTCGCTTAATGGTGGAAGGATCTTCTTGACAAGACCAGACTTTTCAGTAAACTTTTAAAAGCAGAGACTGTAAATATGACATTTTAAAGTAAAATTAGGTGTTACCCACGTTTCAAGTTAGGGCAAAGAAAAAATATTGCGCAATTACGCCGGAATGAATATATTAAGTCGATCGGTCCTTATACCTGAATTTTTGTTTTAATCTTTGTTATAACATGTAGCCCAGTTAACAAAGAGAAAAGACTTGTCACATTTGATAAGATTTGCAATTGGTTAAAAGCGGAAAACCGTTTGGTGAGAATTGTTTGGAAGAGCTCAATTCTAAAGAAAGGCAAAATTTCAAAACGCGATAGTCGTGTGACGCCACCTCTCAGACTTCGATCTACTACTTATAAACATAGTAAGTCATATATTAAACACGAGTAATGGGGGTTTTATCAGGATATCAAAACTCCGAGACTTGGTATCAGATCGAGATCGGATAAAAAGGGCTGTCAAAAAAGGTATACCAACATTTATAATGCTCTTTTCATCAAACCAATTAAAGCATAAGATATAAACAGGAATAGATTGGTAGTGAACATTGTGCAAGAAATGACTTATTCTTTCAACTAGTAACTGAAAGATATAGAAGATAATATACGTAGGTGCGTGGAGATATGAAATTTTTCTTCGAGTTTTCAACTCGATATCTCACAAGCTTAAGATGTATGACATGCTATGACATTATGCAATCAAATTTATACTATAGTAATAAAAAAGTAATGGACATTATGCGCGGGTTTTTTTGTATTTTGTATCCTCAAAGAAAAGCCACTAGGATGCAGAGGATGGTCTGTGAAAACGTCGCACATCCAATCCAATGACAAAACCACATAAAACAACCAAAAGTCTATTTCAACCAAATTTAATTGGCATCAAATTATATTAAATATGTATCCGTTTAATACTTACAAACTCAAGTATAAAGTTAAATGCAGAATATATGTTCACAGTTAAGTCGTAATCGTAACAGTTCATAATATTTCACTGTTATTTACTAATAGATGCTTTTCTTGCTCTTCACGTCTTTTGGACCAAACCACAATGATGATAACAGCAACCAAAAATAAACCAAGTAAAGAGTTCTGTCCGGTAGCTCTCTCTTTTGCGAGTATCAGTTCTTCCTGGGAACAGAAAACGAAAATATATAGTCGCTTTTGAACGAAGTTTAGACGCGGTCTAAACAGATTTCGGTCTTGCCAGCCCGAATAGTTTAACATCGTTTAATATACACAGTGTCAACATGGCATAGAGAACAGACTAAATGAACATTTATCCACTGTACGACAAAAATAGGATTGGTGGAATGCGCGATATGGGATGTGCAATGCGCGATGTGCGATGCGGAATGCAGGACTTTAAAAACATACACCTTATTCATAAATGGCGGCCGATTTATTATTCTTTTATATTTATGCTAATTAGCCTACCTAGCCTCATTTTAGAGCAAAAATTATTTTGAAACGAGGCTTGGTAGGCTGATTAGCATGAATATAAAAGAATAATTAATCGGCGGCCATTTATGAATAGGGTCTATACGGAACTAAAATCGAGGGTTTGATTCGGGATAGAAATTCTGCGGTGATTAGTCATTATCTGTCTATAAAGTGCCTATGAACAAAAAAGGACCATCACACTTAAGGATTCTTAGGGAATTATAGCGTTAACAAACCAATGTTTCGTCCTTTTTACTTAATTTACGCCATCTCTCGCTCCCACACGCCCCAGACTCTCCAAAAATTGGAGCCACTTTTCTACTGAAGTGTCGCATCTTTGAGCAGCTCCAAAAAAAAAAAATTGAATCGATTTTCGTTCTTTTTTAATTTCCTCGGACAATAACTGTTCTTTCCGTTCTTTAAAACATCATGAACAACAGAAAAACGAAGGAAAAAATTGGCTTCATAGACACTTTAAATTACTATAGTAGGAAGCGAGATATAGTATCGATGGATATTAGGAAGCGGGGTTAAGAAGAGCAAATCATGAAACCACAAAGTTACTTTGCACGAGAGTTTGACTGGCACTGGTTGTATCCATCTGACAATAAAGGGATAGCAAGAAAATCGTACAACAATACCCGTTTTAAGTTGCATTGGTTTTTTTTATTTTTATTTTTCTCCTTACCTTCAGTTGCCTGTGGGGTTTTTGTTGAGTTTGTTTCAGTTGCCTGTGGGGTTTTTGTTGAGTTTGTTTCAGTTGCCTGTGGGGTTTTTGTTGAGTTTGTTTCAGTTGCCTGTGGGGTTTTTGTTGAGTTTGTTTCAGTTGCCTGTGGGGTTTTTGTTGAGTTTGTTTCAGTTGCCTGTGGGGTTTTTGTTGAGTTTGTTTCAGTTGCCTGTGGGGTTTTTGTTGAGTTTGTTTCAGTTGCCTGTGGGGTTTTTGTTGAGTTTGTTTCAGTTGCCTGTTGTGTTTCTGTTGAGTTTGTTTCAGTTGCCGTGCTATTTACATATTTATCAAAAGGAAGTTCAGAACCTGCAACTAACAGTGAACAAAATGAACGATGGTGAACTGACCACTGTGTTAAAGGGAACACGATCGTGGTCTTCAAAGTACGTAGCAAGAGAAGATAATAAGACAGAGAGGAAGACACTCAGTTTAGCTCTTGGGGTATGCAAACTTCGCTAAAGTTATTTTTAGAAGCCATGGAGACATACGTATGTAAATTCACTAGGGAAAGCCATACAAAATATTGAACAACCGCAGCCTCGTTCTCACGCCTCAACGCGCTTACCGAGCAAAGTCAGCTCCCATAGAGGCTTGGGGCCGAGCGCGATAGCGGGAGGCGTCCTAGGCGAATCTTCCCAATCAGCTAAATGGGTGACGTCTTCAGTTTCAGTTTATTAAGTGTCAATAGGAGACCCTAATCCGACACTGGGGTGGTCAGCTGTAGACATGGTAGTATGACAATGAAGGCGTTTTAAGTAAAATCACTTTTACATTGGAAGAAAAAACTGAAAATTCTGCACGATTTTACAGCATTGTTTTCATCTTATGTCTTGACCCACTTGGTCAAAATATGAATTGAAGACCAGGAACATAATAAAAGTGCAAAATACAACTGAGTGATGCCGACAAAATTGAGACTAAAATCTGCAAAAGATCGCAAACGATAATGCTGTAAACGATTCGTAGAATCTGAGAAAGACCTAATCAGCCAAAGAAAATGAACAAATATAACCGACAAACAGCAAGGCTGATCTGACTAGGTAAAAAAGAGGCCTTCCAAGGGGTAAAAGCGCTAAGCGACATGGCCCCGAAAACTGCGGACACGAGACGTTCCGACTTGATTCCGCCTAAAAAAAATACGACAATTACGACAGCGACACAATAAACACTGAAAATAGACAGCTACTTCAGAAAGTTGTGCAATTTACCAATAAAAGTTAAACATTATTGACCATATCGTCTATATCAACACAACACGCGACGGTCCGTTTGTTGCAGTATTATAAAGGTGACAGGCCAAACACGACTCCCGCTAGTCGCAAAATGTAAAAAGAAGCCTTTAGAATTGCTTTCCCAAGAACCTAGTCTACGAGATATTTGTTCCCTTTTTTCCCAGAGAGAAACCTTGAAGCAACAGCGACATTTGGGTTCACTAAGAAAAACGACAGCGACATTTGGAACCGTAATGCTTAGGCGACATCGGTACTTGGAAGGGTACGACATAGCGACACAGCTACCCCCCTTGGAAGGCCTCAAAAAAGTAGCCGTGACTTTGCCGATAAAGCAGGGTAGCAACCGCGGACAGCTGTTTCGCCTTGTTGGGGCTCGTCAGCGCGGTGTAGCTTGTGGTAAACTAAGAACGACTGCAAGAATGCAGTCGTAAATAGATTGCACACTGACCCGTACACAATATCAAGTTCCGTACCTTGGAACCAACTTGTCACCCCGCATCATGCGTGCCACATCACGTGTTGCGGGGAACAAGCCGTCCCAAAAATTGAGACTGCAGGGATAAAATACAAACTAGAAAATATGTCACATAATAAAGTACCTAACAGATGAAAAGAGCAGTCAATGACGATATCGCACAATCACCTCTCAATAAAATGTCCCCTTTTTCGACGATAAAGAAATCGTTTTAGTGCATTGCTTGTGTACGTCTCCTGTCTTCCAAATAACGGCTTTGGTTACTTTTAGGGGTGCTGCGCTATATAGCGAAAATTTCTTTTTTCATTCTTTATTTGCTATATATACAACATTTTACAGCGCAAGATGGAAATAATAAAGGATTAGAGAAAAAAGTAAATGGCGAGGAGACCTGAAAGAAACCACGAGGCTTATAATGAGTCAAAAAACAACTGTATTAGCGCGCGCTCAAATAACGAACTAATATCGCGATCATATGGCGAATAAAATTGTCATTTTGAGAGAGAATGATGACTATTTTCGAGTTTCTAAACGTGGTAATTTTATCTCGAGTCAGCAATTGCATGAGAAAGAGCGATTACGCATGTCCGTAATGTGTCATTTTTTGTGTGACATTTCGTTCTTTTATGACTTCTAAATTTTTATTTTTTTCATTTTAAACTATTTTAGCGCGCGCTAATGTTATTTATTATTTATAATATTTAGATTTAGAATTTTTTAATAACTAGGTGGTCTGTCTGAGTATGTGGTCTTTGACTCTTTTACGGACTATCCTTTTTATTAATATGGCATTTTTCTTTTGTCTTTTATTGTATTTTTGTAAGTTGCCATTAAATTGAAATAAATTCGTAACGACGATTTTTAGCGCAACATAGGTGTGCGGACGATTTTCTTCGCAATTTTTACGTTGCGAGTTTTCGAATCAGCCTCAACGCAAAAATACCAATTTTGCTTAAGTAGTTGCGCTGAAAATCGTCGTTGTGAATCGTCGTGTTTAGCAGTCACGTTAAAAGTAATCAAAGCCCAAATTTAATACTGATAACAGACGAAGTGTGAATCTGTTTCCACAACGATCAATGCGCGCGCAAAAGCATTCCAGAATACACAGGTGCCCCAAGCTCAAGTGATATTTAAACGTCGTGGTAACTGTTGCGTAATAGCGAAATTATAAGGATTTGTATGGGGAAAATTCACTTCGAATTTGAGCATAAAATTAGGAACGATATTTGAATAAAACTGGCTCACCTGAACTTCTTTGTGTGTTTACTTGCGTCTTGAGTGGTTTCTGGGTCGATTTGAAGTGATTCCAGCGAGTTTTAGTTCCACTGTTTCTTCCTCCCTAAAAGAGAGATTCTGGCTCATCCCCGGTGTAATATCTCACAGCTGACATCACAATAGCAAAACAATACTGATGATGCAATCCAAAATCTAAATAAGAATAGGATGAACAAAAGAAAATCATAAATTATATTACACCGGGGATGACCCGAGATTCTTTTAGGGAAGAAGAAACAGTTGAACCAAAACTCGCTGGAATCGCTTTAGCCTCCCACGCAGTCGTTTTTAGGGGGTTTTGGGGGGGAGTGAAACACGATCCCCCTAAAAACGACTGCGTGATAGGCTAGAATCGCTTCGAATCGACCCCAAAACCACTCAAGACACAAGTAAACTCACAAAGAAGTTCGGGTTTGCCAGTTTTATTCCAGTATCGTTTCTAATTTTACGTTCAAATCAAAGTGAATTTTCCCCATACAAATCCTTACTAGTACAGTATAATTTCGCTATTACGCAACAGTTGCCACGACGTTCAAACATACCTGTAATCACTTGAGCTTGGGGTGCCTGTGGTTGTACGCGATTGCATGCGAGAAGCTCGGGTTGTTCGCTGCTGCTGTTGGAGGAGTTAAAAGGTAGGGGATTTTTCCTTGTTTTGATTGCCTGCATGTTTATAAATGCCCGGGGAAGTGTTCATCAAGGTCATGAACAGTTTAGTGATGAATCTCGAGCAAGACAGGAGGTTTTCATGACCAGTTGCCACAATAGGCCTTATCACGGTTTTTCCAAATTTTTATTTGGCCAGATAGCAAAAATCCATCGACGCTACTGGAAAAAGCATCTCAAAATTAGTAAAGTGGCCGAGTTTAAAAGCGATATCTTTTAAAATAGCGGAGATATAGCTCCGCAAAGTCGGCAAATTTCACAGACGTTTGTATCGCGCAGCCAAATTTTTTGCCGTCTGTGAAATTTGCAGACTTTGCGGAGCTATATCTCCACTATTTTAAAAGATATCGCTTTTAAACTCGGCCACTTTACTAATTTTGAGATGCTTTTTCCAGTAGTGTCGATGGCTTTTTGCTATCAGGCCAATATAAAAATTTGGAAAAACCGTGATAAGGCCTATTCACCAATGGATCGGAGGTGTGAAGAAATCGATCGCGTCTTTAGAAGAAGGCTATTACCAGATGAACCAGATGAAAAGACTTGTCATTTGAGTAAATTACCGCGTTCAGCTTGCTTGTCTTCGGGGATATTCGTGAAAGGTGAAACGAAAAACAGATCTGTCGTTAAGGTTACGTTACTGGAACCTTCGATCGAGGGTGCCTTCCCGAAAATCCCAGTCAAGCGTGAAACATGCAATCATGCAAATATTTATCGTTTTTTTCCAAATATGTTAAAATGTGGTGGAGATAAATTAATTCCAATATTATTTAAGTTATTTAACCTTATTATAAAGTCAGGAATATATCCGGATATTTGGACAAAGGGAGTGATTCCCGCTATTTATAAATCTGGCGACAGATCTAATCCCTCTTATGTACCAGTCAATTCCAAAACCGCCCATCCCCCCCCCGGGCAAACCCCCGGGCATTTGACTTTTTTAAAAAAAATTTGTCAAATGCCCCACTATGTGGGCAGTTTATACGGTCAAATGCCCCACCGTGCAGGGCTTCACAGAGCGTCAAATGCCCCACCGTCCGGCCAAGGAGGGATTAAAGTAACTAGTTACAGTGGATTTCAGCTTACTTTGGCCGCGCCAGTTGCCAAGTTCGTTGGGAAATTTGATACTACGTTGCGAAGTTGTCAATTACATTTGAGCCTGTATGTAAAGTCTGAAGTTGTTCTTAAATGCTATTTGCGAAGTCAAAACAATTTTTAGCCGATCTGGATGGTTTTCTTTAACATTGAATATTTTGTAGACTTGCCAATACCAATCTATAAACTGGTGCTGTTCAGATTGTTTTCGAGGTGAAATCACGTACGCTGTAAGATGCATGCCGCTATTTCAGTTGTGGTTTTGAATTCGACCAACATATAAATCGTATATTATCTTTCATGTTCACTTTAAATTTCTTGCAATCTTTGCTTGTGCTGTTGTCTGTTGTTTATATATAGCTAGATTTAGTTTCAGCGCAAAAAATAGAACGATATTGCAACTTCTGAACATATGTTTCGAAATACTAATTGTAAACAAAGATCTTGCTTAGTCACTTTCCTTTTTTGTCCGTTGATCTGATTTCCAAATAAATATTTGAAAAAAACAATGCACAATTAACAACGTGTCAACAGACACAAGGAACCGGAAAGAATGGATTATGAAAGCTTTTACCTTGCGACGGCTGACCAATGTTTTTGTTGAAGTCAAATGCCCGCCCCGTCGGGCCTCGTTTCACGTCAAATGCCCCACCATGCGGAGCTAACCTCTCGTCAAATGCCCGGGGTATGCCCGGGGGGGGATGGGCGGTCTTGGAATTGACTGGTACATTACTATTCTTGGCTTTCACTTGACGTCATAAAAATTAAAAAATCTAAAGAAAACGTCCTACAAAGTTGTTTCTAACATGGTATGTGGATACAAGTGTTATAATCTTTCACAAAAAGTTTCAGGTTTTAACGATGTTTTGCTTCCGATTTACAAAGGTTTTAAATGTGTCACGCAATGCGTCACGCTATTTCAGATAAGCCGCGAAAATAAACAAAATTGAATCAGCTGAAAGTTATTGTTTGCATTATAAGTGCTTATAAGCCGAGTTAATTGAGCTTATAGCAAATACAATATTTTTGGATGTGATTTTTGGTGTAATTAAGACTTTGAATTTTTGGCCGCCATCTTTGTGCCCCTCTCAGGAGCACAAAGATGGCCGCTCCATACATTTCTTACTAAAAATATCTAATACTCGTTCGCCTATAACTCTTGAACGAAATGCTTTTGCGCTTCAAAATTTGGCCAAGATGTGTATTTTTGAACTCTTTACAATTCCATAAACATTTTGGGTTCGAAATCTATTTTTTAATGCTTCTGAATTTTGATATGACGTAAGTGAAAGCCAAGAATAGAGGGATTTGTGTGACAAGTTGTTTGGGTGAACTGTTTTGCATTATTCTTAATTCAAGACTTCACTTATTTTTAAAAGATAACAATCTTTTACATAATTCTCAAATCGGTTTTCTCCCTGGTAATAGAACAACTGATCATATTTCCGCTTTACATACACTGATTGACAAATATGTAACTAATACACCTCGAGGAAAATTATTTGTTGTTTTGTGGATTTTAGGAAAGCTTTTGATTCCATTTGCATGGCATCCTGGCTTACTAAAGCGTTTACTCGATTATGATATAGGTGGACAATTTTTCAACCTTATTGCTAACATGTATTCCAAGTCGCAATGCTGTGTCAAAACTGATACTATGAGGTCTCAATATTTTAATTATAACAGAT
The DNA here is from genome assembly GCA_022457155.1 of Cladopsammia gracilis. NCBI lineage: Eukaryota > Metazoa > Cnidaria > Anthozoa > Scleractinia > Dendrophylliidae > Cladopsammia > Cladopsammia gracilis. The sequence goes on from JAJGOT010000257.1 coordinate 1,171,641, forward strand.
TAGTGTGGCAAGGTTGTATCTTATCCGGTCAGTGTAAAATGCAGACTGCAGACCAGGGGTAAAATGCAGACTGAGGGTAAAATAAAATATTAATAACCCTAACCCTAACCCTAACCCTAGTCTGCAGTCTGCATTTTACCCTCAGTCTGCATTTTACCCCCGGACTGCAGTCTGCATTTTACACTGACCGGTATCTTATCACCCCTCTTATTCAACCTCTATTTAAACGATTTTCCTTCGAGATTAGAAAATACCCAAGGTTTAGACCCCATTATCTTGCCTAACGGCTCACTGCTAAATTTGCTTTTGCAAATTTTTTAATTCTTTTAATATGTCAGATTCGTCTGACACCATGTTATTTGATCATGATACCACACAAACATTGCTGCACAGTAATTTTGTTAAGCTGCAGGGGGGGAGGGGGGAGGCTGGGAATAGGCAGTGGATTTGAACTCAGATCATTTTTTCTGTTCAAATGCGCGACCCCAGGGACATTATAGCTGGTCAAAAGAGTGCAAATTCCCATCCCCCCTTCCCCTTCTAGAAAAAGGTCAAGGCATTGGTCAAACAAGAATTAAAATAGGGATATACAGGAATTATAAAGTTGTAAAAGGCAAGAAGCAACAACTTCAAAATGTAACGTCTGTTTAATAGAAAAATGTCATGTAATTCATCTGGAAAGTATATAAAAATGTTGAAGACTGTCTCAACTGATCGATGTCTGCCGGTTACCAGATCTCAGTGCAAAAGATGGCATCGGTGGAGCCCAGGCCACTAACGGTTAAAGTCAAAAGTCCCGACCCCCAGGACGCAACGAATGATCAAAAAACCTTATCACGGGCAGACTTGTTACGTCAAAT
>JAJGOT010000257.1:1177500-1185000 GCA_022457155.1 Cladopsammia gracilis
ATAATAATAAGTTTTCTATCCTAAGTGGCTATTGTTCTGAATGTCCTTTGCTTGGGCATGTTTCCAGGCGTAGCATAAAAAGGTTTACTTGTGTTTGTTATGAATCCCAAAAGAAATCTGTTTCATTACCATGGTAACCTATTTTACAGTGAAACTACCTCAACCGGGGCCACCTGAGGACTTTCAGCCAATCAGAGACTGATCCTTAAACAAAGAATTGGGCATGCGGACCTCACGGGAAACTGTATCATTTTTTTGATTAGTTAATTTTGATCCTAAATTTCTGGCCGTCTCCGAAAACTTTGCGCGTTTTCTTTACGGCTAAATTGCAAAAGCTATTGAGTTTTCAGTGGAATTCCGTTCAAACCTCCAAGGGATGGGAAATTGGTTCGAAAAATCAAAGGTGGTATCGACTGAAATCAAATCCAAGGGAAACGAGTGTTGGTTCGAATAATCGGGAGTTTCGAAAAATCGAGTATTAGAAAAATCGGGATTCCACTATACTTCTACAACAAGAAATTACTTTCGATCTGGATCTAAAAAATTCAGTTGCAAAACAAAAAGAGAAACAAGTATCCCGTTACCGGAAGCGCTCGCGTATCGGAAAAAATCATCCTGGTAAGCGGCTGGGATGTTCGTTTTATGTCAACAAGACAAGTGTTCAGATATGGGTTTTTGGCTATACAGGATTTTTCAACATGTCGTTACTGTATGAAATTCGTAAACTTCTCGTTCGAAATAAAAAGCGTTTATTTCCATTTCCGTAGAAATAGTTTTATAGCAATCGAAGAGAAAAAATAGCAGGGTCAATCACAGGAAAGCCGCTCAATGTTGCGTGGCTATTTCATTTCCCGAATGAATTTCTCTAAACTACATGTTGAGGGTTCCAATTTTTCCGTAAAACACTTCGTTGTCGACGAAAGGATCTCTTTTTTTATTTTTGGTTTACAAAGTTTTTCAATTTCAATGCATTCAACTGCATTTGGCGCGAGAACGGTGCGCCCTCTGTGACCCTTTTGGAGCATGAGTTAGTCAAATCGTAGTCACGTAAGACATTTTGAACAAAATGACGGCTGGTTCCAAGTTCTTGGGCAATCTGGCGCTGAGATGCCCCATTGTGATGTAGATCCAACACCCTTTCGCGAATAAAGTGAGGCAAATTTCTCCCGTTATCGAAAAGTCCACCAACCTGATTGATTCTGAGCTGAACAGACATAATTTTGACTTCTGTTTTCGGGAAGGGAACATTAACGGATGAAAATTGAACAAACGGTCATGAATTTGGTTATTTGAAAGCAAATTTCTTTCGAAAAATGATACAGTTTCCCGTGAGGTCCGCATGCCAAATTCTTTGTTTGAGGATCGGTCTCTGATTGGCTGAAAGTCCTCGGGTGGCCCCGGTTGAGGTAGTTGCACTGTAACAGTACCAGCAAAAGGTGTTGCGATGGACTAGAATCTCACCCAGATGGGAGAAGTCTATTCCTCTAGCCACGTTATCTTAAAGAAAGAGAAGTTTATACATTTCGGTTTCTGCGAGAAAAAAAAAAAACGATTCTCGGCCTTATGAACCGCTTATCTCCCCAACATACAAGCACGGAGTTTCTTTCTTTTCATTCATTCAGTTTTTGTGACTACTGCGCCTGCGCGGCAGTCACTATTGCTATCGTGTCAGTTTTCCGAATGTAAGTAACAATAGAATATACTTTGGAGCCAATCATGTCCATCTTGCGGTCTCTCGCGAACACTTCGTATCAACGATGATTTGCCGATAGTAACCGACGACAAACAAAAACCTCGGCTGCCTATTCGATCTCTTTAAAGTTATCTTCAAAATATAAAAGAACTTAGACCTAATTTGATCCGTTTTAACTTATTTTGAATTTGAAAATATAGAAATCAAATCAATTTCAAAATCATACAAACTCTTGAACAAGAAAGATACTATTGGGAAAAACGTGTACGTGACCTCTTTGACCTCTTTGTCAATGCTAAATGAAATGTGATGCCTTGAAGCTCCACATGATTTTACGCATAACAAAATTATAGCGCAATGCAGTTTCATTCTTTCCTTCGTCGCTTTGGTAACAGAAAAGGAAAATCGTCCTCCAAACCAAAAAATTAATTGCTTTTTTAGTTATTTCAAATTATTGCTTTATGGCATTAAATAATATGATGTCCGTTAACAGTCTATATTTTAGTTTCTATTCTCTCAAGTTTGCATTTGCGATCAATCAGAAATAATTTTTCTAGTTTCGTTTACATCCGATTCATTACCATTTTCACTACCAAAATGGCTAGTGGAAGCCAAAATCTACTAGCCAAAAATGAATTTTTACTAGACTGTGTCTAGTTGGCTACCGTTAGTCTAGAGTCCTGATTAATTTTACAACATTTACTTCTCACAGCTTTCATATTTTGTTTTTAACCGCTCAGATTAAAGGTTGCCTGAGTAATTTTCAGCTGTTTGGTCGGTAGGTACATAAAAGTCTCGTATGAGGAAAACTGACTTAAATCTTGACTCTTTGGAGGATAATTGAGCCTCTTCGGATGTTATTCACCAAGATTCATCATTATTTTAAACATTTGCTTTGATTCATATCCACAGAACGGCATATATAGGACAATTCTGCATTTTACATTTTTCACCTTATACATCTTAGCAGTAGTCACATGCCCCTGTTGGGCGACTATTTTTCTCTTTACAGGCAATTACAGTGATTCACTGAGTGATGCAAAAGTTGCCACTGACTTACAACCGTCTTACATCAAAGCGATTGTAAGAGGTAGGATTTCTTGAAAAGTATGCCTCTCAGTCTAAAGGACACAGCGATTGATTTACCTCCACACAAGAACGACAGACAACAAATACCTGTCTACTGCGGTCATCATTAAGAACTTTTATGACTGAATAAAATAAACCAGAAACTAAAAATAATCATTTAATCTCATGTAAAATCAATTGGTGCCAATTCAGTATAAAGGGTGCACCCAGAGGGTACACCCTAACGTAGAATTATTATTAATTCAGTTGAGATATTTAACAAATATTCACCAAAGTGAAGATGAATAGCAGACACTATCCCAAGTTTGAATAGCCAATCAGAGCACGAGGACAACACCATCCACTGATTTGGAATATACTAGGTTTTAAACTATTCTGTTCATCTTCCTGCTCTAAACACTCTTTCACTACCTTCTTTCCTTTCTTTTACAGTTGTTTTTCAAACAATAAATGTTTTTATTTGTCTATATGTATTGGTATTTTGTATTTACTTTTTTTTCTTTTCTAACTTTTCCACTGAACTTTCTGCCGCGATAAGCTTTTGCTTTTACAGGGATGCATAATTAAGTCAACGTTTTGGTGTACAATGTCTTGACGGCTGTTGTTGTACATGTATACATGTATATCTTAATATTTTATATTGTTAGGGGCAAGTGCCTGCGTTCAACTGAATAAGTTTGATCAAGCCATCACGTGGTGTGATAAGGGATTAACAGTATCCTTCATAACAGATACTGAACTCAAAATATCCGTCATGTTCATATTTAGACTTGAAAACCTGAAACAATAATGTAGATATAACATGGATCGTTTTCCTTTGTTCTCTTAATTACCGACTGCCTTTCCGAACAAGTTTGCAGTTTTGTTCGCCGTGAAGAGTATTTTTATTCAGAATTCTCATTATCTGCTTAAAGATAGCTTAGTTACAGACAAAAAATGAAAACCTGGCGGGACGAGCCAACCATGACCGCCTGAGAGAGATGTCGTGTTGCAGGTGTACCGATTTGAGAGAGTTGATTGTATTTTGTAACGCAAGCGGTGCGAGTGACGTTTTTTTAGCTAATGGAACTTTTCAACGCACGTGCGAAACTGTATCCTTGTTAATTATACCGACGTTCGCGAAATTTTCGTGTTTTCGCCGCTTTTTTAGTTTGGACTCTTAATATTAATTGAGGGTCTCTGCCATTCTCGTCCCCAGAGCTCCAGGTTTTTTGAAAATTGCGTCACGTGTAGTTTCAAACGCTGACCAAATGAAACGAGGGCTCTCCAGACGAAAATGGTCAAAACAAGATGTACCCTATTCCTTGAAACCAGTCATTCAGGGCTTAATATCGTACTTCATATTTACTAGCAGTAATCACAGATTAAAAGAGTGCGTTCGACATGTTTGTTACAACAGCTGAAAGAAGAAGTATTGATGTTTGTCGGAAATCGGTTCAAGTGATTTAGTTTGACAAGTAGGAAATTAAGTATATCAGATTCCGTAAGGCTTTTATTAGTAAATATGCAAAGTTATAAGATAAGGTCACTTAGAGTGAACGTGTTTTCGGGATCGGTGAACATTGTGAGGAAGGATCTAAGGACTTTGGGATTAAATCATTCTTACTTGAAAAAAACTGCGAAAAACAGCAAAGGCAGAAGAAAGCACGAAGGACGGCACGAACAAAAACAGAAAAACAAGGTCTCAAGTGTCGTCTCAAGTAATTTCATTGCACTTGTAAATACCAGTTCCCGGCGGCCGAGAAAAATTATCAAATGAGATCGAGGCCATCTGTGCCAGCCAGCCAGCCAGTCCAAGATGGCGTCCAAACCTTGAAATCGCATAGCATCCAGCCCAATTCCTCCCACGATCCCCTGCGCCCAGACCAATACCCGACGGGATTAGAAAGCGTTCTCATATCGTCGAACGCAATTAAACATCTTTGTTCTTACAAAATTTGTTATTGACGCATTACCAACCTTGACTTACGTTAGATTGACAAAGATAACAAGACGTTACTAGAATTAAGGAGCAGGTCTGTCAAAGAACAATCGGAGTTGCAAGAAACATGCGGGGAGAAGACGAAGGAAAAGAGAGAAATTCAATTGGTAAGGCTGCTAAACAACACTTTACTATAATGATGTGGATCCCTAAGATTCCATTGTGTATAGTAATACTATTGTTGGTCCTCAACAGCCGATAGCCTGGGTCGAATGGTTAGGCATCATGTGATTCTGTAGCTGTTTGTGATTGGTGGATTTTGGTCCTTATTATTCCGGTTAGAGACTGCGTCGGATCACTGCACTACCAATATGCTACAATGTTCTTGATCGTAGGCCTATGCGCTTTGGAAATTTAAATTTCTTTCTCCCTGTTGATGTTTATAGTTATGGCCTGGTCGCACCACAGTCAAAAAACAAGGTTTCATTATATCTGACCACGATGAACAACAACCACTTTGAATATGAATATATGAGAATCATATATGTGAACTGCGGATGAAACATGAGTGAAATTTGATCCTCGCAGTGTTCTTCAACATAAACAGTTGAAAAAGCAACCTGAAAAAATTCAGGCTTGAACGGGATTCGAACCCATGACCTTGCAATAACGGTGCAATGCTCTATCCACTGAGCTACCAAGCCCTATGGATAGATTACGGGCTTAACATTTGCTCTGCGGTTTTTCAGGTGTATTAAATCTTTTTTGTAATCCCCAGTTAAGTATGAGTCAAGCAATTTACACATACGAAAAAAATCTGTCAGAGAGAATGACCTGCAGTATGGGATTTTTAGGAATCAGAACCTCAAAATTAATAGCAGAAACAAAATATTAGCGACACTGTCAGATCTCGTTTTGATGCATATTTATAGAGATCTGTTGGCCAAGTTGACCAAGAAACTGTGATTCACAATTAGGTTTGCGACAGGAAACTAATTTCAGATAAATACACTAACCGTTTACACTATTTACACTAACCGTTGTAATGGTTATTCCTTAGGGGGAAAAGATTGTTTTTTGGTACCTAGATTCGATACTAGGTACATGAAGGGCTCGCTCGCATTATAGAGGATCTACTTTATGGAACACTGTTAGTTTAAATGAACACGGAATTCCACATCTCAACGATAAAGAACTGAACCATCGATTAAGAACTAAAGGCTATTTAAAAGATTTTAAATTCGACGTAGTCTCCGCTTCAACCGCGCGGTACAGAGATAGAGATTTTATATATTTTTAATTACACTAGCATGGAAATATTTTTATATACACTAGATTTATTATGGAGAGTAAGTTTTAATTATTAGACTAGCAGCATTTTAATTTTTTTTACTATAATTATATTGTATCATTTTACCATTTATTTTAAACACGACCCCACAAGCTCTGTAGCTTAAATTTTTATCGTGTCAAAATAAAGGTTTATCTATCTGACCATCTATGATTGATTTAAGTCCTTCCCTGCATTTAAACTAAATGTTTCAAATTAAATTTGACAAAAAGAATACAGCTAAGAGCAGCATGTATTTGTTACAACAACAAGTTGAGTTTATGTTTTCACAGGAAAATGGAACGCTTTTGCTCAAAACTGGTACAGACATACCATATCACCACAGTTTCCAGGATTTCAAACAAGTCAAAACCTACTACGAAAATTACTTAAAAACTACGAAAGAAGTTGGTGATAGATTGGGAGAAGGAAGGGCGTATGCGAATCTTGGCCAAGCTTACGACAGTGTAGGAGATTCAAAAAAAGCGATAGAATACTTTGAACGTTATCTAAAAATAGCGAAACAAACGGGAGACAAGGCTGCAGAACAAAACGCGTACAACAATCTTGGCTGCTCTCATTTCAGTATTGGGAATTTTAAAAAAGCTAGAGACTATTTTGAACGTGATCTAAAGATTGTGATAGAAGTGGGAGACAGGTCAAAAGAAGGAGAGGCGTACTGTAATCTTGGCAATATCTATTACAGTCTTGGGGATTTTAAAACGGCCATAGTCTACCATAAACGTCATTTACAAATTAAGAAAGAAGTGGGAGACAAATCCGGAGAAGGAAAGGCGTATGGCAATCTTGGGAATGCTCATCATGGCCTGGGAGATTTCAAGACTGCTATAAACTACCATGAACGTCATCTTCAAATTGCAATAGACTTAAAAGACAGGGAAGGAGAAAGCAACGAGTGTTGTAACCTTGGGAATGACCATGAAAATCTCGGGGATTTCAAAAAAGCAATAGACTACCAGGAACGTGGTCTAAAAATTGCAAAAGAAATGGGGGACAGGTCACAAGAAGGAAGAGCATATAGTAATCTTGGCAATGCCTATTACAGTCTCGGAGATTTCCAAACAGCTAAAGCCTACCACGAACATCATCTAGAAATTGTGAAAAAATTGGGGGACAGGTCAGGAGAAGGAAAGGCGTATGGGAACCTTGGCAACTCCCATATGTGTCTGGGAGATTATAAAACAGCCAAAAGCTACCATACAAGTGATCTTAAAGTTGCGATAGAAGTGGGAGACAAGTCGGAAGAGGGAAAAGCGAATAGCAGTCTTGGTAGCGTCTATTACAATCTGGGAGATTTAAAAACAGCCATTAATTACGATGAACGTGCTCTTAAAATTGCAAAAGAACTGGGCGGCAAGTTCGAACAAGCAATTGCGTACCAGCATCTTGGCAGAGACCATTTACGCACCGGAAAGCCAATCAAAGCCTTAGACTGTCACGAGCATT
>JAJGOT010000257.1:1190000-1208688 GCA_022457155.1 Cladopsammia gracilis
ACAAGTGATGTTGAAGTTGAGTAGAAGAGCAAGAGGACACTTTGTGACGCTTATTAAATTTGTCATGCATCTAATTAGCTGCAATCCTGGACATAACTGCAACAATACCCGTTTTTAGTTGCATTCTCGTTACCTTCAGTTGCCTGTGGGGTTTTTGTTGAGTTTGTTTCAGTTGCCTGTGGGGTTTTTGTTGAGTTTGTTTCAGTTGCCTGTGGTGTTTCTGTCGAGTTTGTTTCAGTTGCCGTGCTATTTACATATTTATCAGAAGGAAGTTCAGAACCTGCAACTAAGTGAACAAAATGAACGAAGATAAACTGACCACTGTGTTAAAGGGAACACGATCGTCGTCTTCAAAGTACGTAGCAAGAGAAAATAAGAAGACAGAGAGAGAGAGAGAGACACTCAGTTTAGCTCTTGGGATATGAAAACTTCGCTAAAGTTATTTTTAGAAGCCATGGTAACATACGTATGTAAATTCCACTAGGAAATTGAACAACCGCAGCCTCGTTACCACGCCTCAACGAGCTTACCGAGCAAAGTCAGCTCACATAGAGGCTTGGGGTGGGCCGCGCGCGACAGCGCGAGGCGTCCTAGACGAATCTTCCCAATCAGCTAAATGGGAGACGTCACATTCTATTACGCGCCGAATACGACTAGGGATGAGGTTGCAACAGCCGATGAGTTCTGATGACATCATACTGAACGTTTACCGACGTCTCGGAAAACCGTTTTGCAAGATGTCTAAAAAAACCTGTAGTGAAATTCACATATCCCAGCCGACTCCCTAACTTTCCGTCTCTGTCCCCTTAATTATTTTCTCTAATGTGGTTTATAGCTAGTGTAAATTCTGAAAAAAAAAAACGGCGATGATCTCTATAGATCTTATGTTCTTTAGGTCATTTACTCCTGGGAAATTGTGTATCGTTAGATCACACCCCATCAGTACCTCCCCCCCTCCCACCCCCTTCACAGGTAAAATTGTAACCAAATCACATAGGGAGAAGGAATGGTGTAGTGACGAGACCACTCGACTCCCACCAATATGATCCAGGTTCAATTCCCGTAGTCATAAAAAAAAATTTGGAACTTTTGGATTTTGGAACTTTTTTCAGTTTTGAACTTGATCTGCAATCTGCAATGTTAAAGTTCAAAGGGTTAACATGCTTACCGACAGTTCGCAGAAAAACTGCATGAGAATGGCACGTCAATATATCGTTGATTACCGACATCTCGTACAGCACGCAGTACACGTTCTCCATCTTGTTGGTGTAATTTGCCATTCTTAAAAATAATTTTCCAGTCAGTAGATCAACATACGCAGTTACCCTGTCCTCGTACAAACCATCGTGATTTCTTTCGTATGTCCTGAAGTATTTCCCATCTTTTCCTGCCGATGCTACTTTCTGCATTTCTAACTGCACTGGTCTTTTTAAGGCCAAAACTGTGAAGCGTTTCAGGTAGGTCATGTTTGTTTCACCAAGGATTTGCCAACATAATGTTACATTGTCACCTACTGAAGCGTACGTCACAGGCGGGCTTGGGCATAGGTCAGTAGAAGATCCAGCTAAGGCATAAAAAAAATCATGGGGTGAGCGAGTGAGACACTGCGAGTGAGTGAGTAATACGTACGTTATAGGAGGGCTTGGATGTTAGTTCTGCATCAACTTTCTGACAAACTTCCGATTGCCAAACTTCCGATGAACAAACTTAAGGTTAACAAACTTCCGGTTAACAAACTTCCTGTGACTCACCATCGATAGCATAGTGTCTACGCCTGCATGCGCAGTAGATACAGCAATATTGAGGACACAGCTCAGCTTAAGAAGGCTTCGTGAATGTGGCTCAAGGATTCCAAGAAAGACACGCGTTTCGGGGAACAAGAATAAAAGCGGGCTACAATACCAGAAACATCAATGAAACAATGGAACAAAGACTAACTTGATATCGCGCTTATCAAAACAATTGAGGCCATCTTTAAATAGAGTTGTGTTTCCATTCTCACAGGTGTTCTTTTTTTCAATCCAGGAGCTTCCCTATGAATAAAAAATGAAAATGATACGGTGAGTCCATAGCTGTTCCGTGTACTGTTTGTAGTGTTTACCGTTGTAGTAAAAATAGGTCGAAATAAGCAAAGGTTGAGTTAGTCCGTGATCAACCTCGTCCCCAGTGTATCTCTTCTTCCTGTCCCCTGGAGCGAGAGAGAGAGAGAGAGATACCCTTGTCTGGTCTGGCCACATGTCTCTTGGACAATTATAATCCTAAGGAGGGGTCGACAGTGTTTGTAACTTCGTCTCGTTTTCTTCTCTCGCTCCAGGGGGCGGGAAGAGGAGGACCCTGGGAACGAGGTTGGTCCGTGATGTCGTCAGTCGGTAGAGTTAGTTTAAAAATAAAGTTCTTGGTGGCTGTCTCAGTACACTCTTGTATAAATTCGTCTGTATAAATTCGTCTAGTATAAATTCGTCTGTTGTATTTGGGATACTGAACTTCTCAGCCGGTAGCAGCATTTATTAAGGCGAAAGTGTCAACTGAGGACATCAAGGCTTGTTAAGTTGGAGTAGTTTACCGTTAAAATTTCGTAGAAGTGCGGGAGTCGGGTCTCGTTTGAGTTCTTCGTACGTAGGTCTGTTTGTCGTTAACAAGCGCGTCCATTTTATCATAGTAGTCTGTTTTGTTCATAACAACAGTCACTCGTCCTTTGTCCTCGGGTAGTATGACAATGAGGGCGTATGAGACGTATGAAGGCGTTTTAAGTAAAATCACTTTTACATTAAAGGAAATAACTGAAAATTCTGCATGATTTTACAGCGTTGTTTCCATCTTATGTCTTGACCCACTTGGTCAAAACATGAAATGAAAACCAGGAACATAATAAAAGTGCAAAATACAACTGAGTGATGCCGACAAAATTGAGACTGCAAGGATAAACTGTACAAACTAGAAAATATGTCACAAAATAAAGTTTACCTAACAGATGAAAAAAGCAGTCAATGATGATATCGCATGATCACCTCTCCTTTTTCGATGATATAGAAAACTTTTTAGTGCATTGCTAGTGTACGTCTCCTGTCTTTCCTAATAACGGCTTTGGTTGCCGCGCTATATAGCAAAAAACAACTGTATTAGTGCGCGCTCAAATAACGAATTAATATCGCGATCATATGGCGAATAAAATTGTCATTTTGAGAGCGAATGATGAATATTTTCAAGTTTCTAAACGAAGTAATTTCTCTCGAGTCAGCAATTGCATGATAAAGAGCGACTACGTATGTCCGGAATGTGACATTTTCTGTTTGAGCAATTTTTGTGTGACTTTTATAAATTTTTCATTTTTCATTTTTAAACTTTAATTTGTAATGTGCTGACGCAATTTGACGACATTAAATTCGCTATTTTAGCGCGCGCTAATACAGTTGTTTTTAGCTATATAGCGCGTGCCACTAAAGGTGATGTTGCACGGGACGATTCGCAACGACGATTTTTTATAGCGCAACATCCGTGCGCGGACTATTTTCTTCGCAATTTTTGCGTTGCAAATTTTCGAATCAGCCTCAAAGACTTACAACGCAAAAACAAGAATTTTGCTTAAGTAGTTTCGTGTAACATAACTGTCGTTTATTTTGTTGCTAAGAATCGTTGTTGCGAATCATCTCTGTTGCTTTAAAAGTAACCAAAGCCCAAATCACTGATGTCACAGACGAAGTGTGAATCTGTTTCCACAACTACCAATGCGCGCGCAAAAGCATTCCAGAATACACCTATTTGGTTGCCCGCTTTTCCTAATTACAATCCTTATTAACTGGTGTTGATTTGTAATGGTAATTACGGTTGATAAAGCGCAATGGTCAAGAAACCTGAGAAATTTCTTAGTCCAATGTTTTTGTTAGCTTGTTTTGGGTCTGTTTTGGCCTTGCACAACCACAATAGATTAGTTTGAACTTTGTTCGAGCAATTAACCAGTAGAAATGTTTCCCTTAATCCAGTGGCGGATCCAGGGGGAGGGTCGAAGGGGGAGGGTCGAAGGGGGCCGGACCACCCCCCACCCCCCCCCCCCCCCCCCCCCCCGCCGCGTATCAGATCTGTGTCTCCCATGTGGTTCATAAAAATAATAGAATAAAATTGTTTTATACGAAGCTGTTTCACTTCCACCAATTGACTGATTTTTTGCCCCTTTTCTCTTTGTTTCTTGATTATTCATTCCTGTCAAGTTTTTGAATTACCAAACGCTTTTCGACTCTCAGGAATTCCGTAAATAGCGTTTTAGAGGGTAAAATCGGAAGAAGTTTGGTGTGGACATGCAACCGGACCCCCTTTCAGAAATTCCTGTATCCGCCCATGTAATCATAGGGTGTGATGAAAAATAAATGAAGAGCACGGTTGTTATACTTTTAGTTCCTGAACTTCTATGTATCAAACAAAAAAACTTGAAGTCTTAATACGTAGGGGGGGGGGGGGGGGCAGGATAGAAAGGATAAGGGGGGAGGCAGGATAGATAGGATAGGGGGGGCAGGATAGATAGGATAGGGGGGCAGGATAGCTAGCCTAGATAGGACTAGCCTGCGAGCAAGCTGTGCTGGGTTAAAGGGGATTAGGGAGGGAATGAGAGGGGCCTCCCTAATCCCCTTTGACCCAGCACAGCTTGCTCGCAGGCTAGTCCTGTAGGGGGTTTTGCTTTTTTTTTTCTATTGATGTTAATTTTAGATTTGCACATTTTTCAACGAAATTCTGTTATTTAATTGTTTATTAGTTTTGTTGTTATTTGTAACATTTGTATTACTTTTTTGGTCTTAACTGTTATGAATTATTAACGAATTTTACAATGTTATTTATCGTTATTAATTATTTTGTTAATAAGAAAAGACAACAATACGCAATAAAAACTATAATAATAACCACAAACCAATGAAGAGTGCATGATCTATCATCTTATCTTTGGTCTTTAATAACAACTATAATAATTGGTTTGGATTAAAGCTGTAAAGGCTTAACACATACGATTTTTACGCGACAAATCGCACGCATGCGTATTCTTTCCAACTCACTTAGAATTGCCTGGCAAATCCCGTTTTTCACAGAGATATTAACCCATGAATATTGAAATACGAGAAATCGGTTAATGAGCTTAAAAGTGACCTTTTCGATTTTTGAAAACTGGTCTTATTTTTGCTCATTGACAAATTTCTATTGTTTCAATATTCATAGGCGATTTTCTACGTTTCTATCAGCTTTGATACTTGACATGTTCGAAGTTGTTCTGCTTTACATGAAACACGATGGAATGTTTGACTGATTCAGGCTGCGATATACATAACAACAAGAGGCTCCAAGCATCCTATACTCATGCGCATGCGTATAAGAACGTTTTATGATACATTTTAAACATGATAAGAAAATGTCCGAGAAAATGTTACTCCTTTCATTCAGTCATTATTCATTGCGTATTCCATTTATTCATCTGCGTATTTCATTTAGTCATTAGTCATTATTATTGAACGTTTTGTAAATGAAGGCTGTACCACAATGGCGCCAGTGTTTCTTCTAAGTCTTATATATACCAAACGTGAACATATACTTGAGATGTAGGGGTAGGTAGGGGGGGCAGGATAGATAGGATAGGGGGGGAGGCAGGATAGATAGGATAGCGGGGGGCAGGATAGATAGGATAGCTAGCCTAATTAGGACTAGCCTGCGAGCAAGCTGTGCTGGGTTAAAGGGGATTAGGGAGGGAATGAGAGGGGCCTCCCTAATCCCCTTTAACCCAGCACAGCTTGCTCGCAGGCTAGTCCTGTAGGGGGTTTTGCTTTTTTTTTCTATTGATGTTAATTTTAGATTTGCACATTTTTAAACGAAATTCTGTTATTTAATTGTTTTATTAGTTTTTGTTGTTATTATTAACGAATTTTACAATGTTATTTATCGTTATTAATTATTTTGTTAATAAGAAAAGACAACAATACGCAATAAAAACTATAATAATAACCACAAACCAATGAAGAGTGCATGATCTATCATCTTATCTTTGGTCTTTAATAACAACTATAATAATTGGTTTGGATTAAAGCTGTAAAGGCTTAACACATACGATTTTTACGCGACAAATCGCACGCATGCGTATTCTTTCCAACTCACTTAGAATTGCCTGGCAAATCCCGTTTTTCACAGAGATATTAACCCATGAATATTGAAATACGAGAAATCGGTTAATGAGCTTAAAAGTGACCTTTTCGATTTTTGAAAACTGGTCTTATTTTTGCTCATTGACAAATTTCTATTGTTTCAATATTCATAGGCGATTTTCTACGTTTCTATAAGAGCTCCAGCTTTGACACTTGACATGTTCGAAGTTGTTCTGCTTTACATGAAACACGATGGAATGTTTGACTGATTCAGGCTGCGATATACATAACAACAAGAGGCTCCAAGCATCCTATACTCATGCGCATGCGTATAAGAACGTTTTATGATACATTTTAAACATGATAAGAAAATGTCCGAGAAAATGTTACTCCTTTCATTCAGTCATTATTCATTGCGTATTCCATTTATTCATCTGCGTATTTCATTTAGTCATTAGTCATTATTATTGAACGTTTTGTAAATGAAGGCTGTACCACAATGGCGCCAGTGTTTGTTCTAAGTCTTATATATACCAAACGTGAACATATACTTGAGATGTAGGGGTAGGTAGGGGGGGCAGGATAGATAGGATAGGGGGGGGAGGCAGGATAGATAGGATAGCGGGGGGCAGGATAGATAGGATAGCTAGCCTAATTAGGACTAGCCTGCGAGCAAGCTGTGCTGGGTTAAAGGGGATTAGGGAGGGAATGAGAGGGGCCTCCCTAATCCCCTTTAACCCAGCACAGCTTGCTCGCAGGCTAGTCCTGTAGGGGGTTTTGCTTTTTTTTTCTATTGATGTTAATTTTAGATTTGCACATTTTTAAACGAAATTCTGTTAATTATTTTGTTAATAAGAAAAGACAACAATACGCAATAAAAACTATAATAATAACCACAAACCAATGAAGAGTGCATGATCTATCATCTTATCTTTGGTCTTTAATAACAACTATAATAATTGGTTTGGATTAAAGCTGTAAAGGCTTAACACATACGATTTTTACGCGACAAATCGCACGCATGCGTATTCTTTCCAACTCACTTAGAATTGCCTGGCAAATCCCGTTTTTCACAGAGATATTAACCCATGAATATTGAAATAGGAGAAATCGGTTAATGAGCTTAAAAGTGACCTTTTCGATTTTTGAAAACTGGTCTTATTTTTGCTCATTGACAAATTTCTATTGTTTCAATATTCATAGGCGATTTTCTACGTTTCTATAAGAGCTCCAGCTTTGACACTTGACATGTTCGAAGTTGTTCTGCTTTACATGAAACACGATGGAATGTTTACTGATTCAGGCTGCGATATACATAACAACAAGAGGCTCCAAGCATCCTATACTCATGCGCATGCGTATAAGAACGTTTTATGATACATTTTAAACATGATAAGAAAATGTCCGAGAAAATGTTACTCCTTTCATTCAGTCATTATTCATTGCGTATTCCATTTATTCATCTGCGTATTTCATTTAGTCATTAGTCATTATTATTGAACGTTTTGTAAATGAAGGCTGTACCACAATGGCGCCAGTGTTTCTTCTAAGTCTTATATATACCAAACGTGAACATATACTTGAGATGTAGGGGTAGGTAGGGGGGGCAGGATAGATAGGATAGGGGGGGAGGCAGGATAGATAGGATAGCGGGGGGCAGGATAGATAGGATAGCTAGCCTAATTAGGACTAGCCTGCGAGCAAGCTGTGCTGGGTTAAAGGGGATTAGGGAGGGAATGAGAGGGGCCTCCCTAATCCCCTTTAACCCAGCACAGCTTGCTCGCAGGCTAGTCCTGTAGGGGGTTTTGCTTTTTTTTTCTATTGATGTTAATTTTAGATTTGCACATTTTTAAACGAAATTCTGTTATTTAATTGTTTTATTAGTTTTGTTGTTATTATTAACGAATTTTACAATGTTATTTATCGTTATTAATTATTTTGTTAATAAGAAAAGACAACAATACGCAATAAAAAACTATAATAATAACCACAAACCAATGAAGAGTGCATGATCTATCATCTTATCTTTGGTCTTTAATAACAACTATAATAATTGGTTTGGATTAAAGCTGTAAAGGCTTAACACATACGATTTTACGCGACAAATCGCACGCATGCGTATTCTTTCCAACTCACTTAGAATTGCCTGGCAAATCCCGTTTTTCACAGAGATATTAACCCATGAATATTGAAATAGGAGAAATCGGTTAATGAGCTTAAAAGTGACCTTTTCGATTTTTGAAAACTGGTCTTATTTTTGCTCATTGACAAATTTCTATTGTTTCAATATTCATAGGCGATTTTCTACGTTTCTATAAGAGCTCCAGCTTTGACACTTGACATGTTCGAAGTTGTTCTGCTTTACATGAAACACGATGGAATGTTTACTGATTCAGGCTGCGATATACATAACAACAAGAGGCTCCAAGCATCCTATACTCCATGCGCATGCGTATAAGAACGTTTTATGATACATTTTAAACATGATAAGAAAATGTCCGAGAAAATGTTACTCCTTTCATTCAGTCATTATTCATTGCGTATTCCATTTATTCATCTGCGTATTTCATTTAGTCATTAGTCATTATTATTGAACGTTTTGTAAATGAAGGCTGTACCACAATGGCGCCAGTGTTTCTTCTAAGTCTTATATATACCAAACGTGAACATATACTTGAGATGTAGGGGTAGGTAGGGGGGGCAGGATAGATAGGATAGGGGGGGAGGCAGGATAGATAGGATAGCGGGGGGCAGGATAGATAGGATAGCTAGCCTAATTAGGACTAGCCTGCGAGCAAGCTGTGCTGGGTTAAAGGGGATTAGGGAGGGAATGAGAGGGGCCTCCCTAATCCCCTTTAACCCAGCACAGCTTGCTCGCAGGCTAGTCCTGTAGGGGGTTTTGCTTTTTTTTTCTATTGATGTTAATTTTAGATTTGCACATTTTTAAACGAAATTCTGTTATTTAATTGTTTTATTAGTTTTGTTGTTATTATTAACGAATTTTACAATGTTATTTATCGTTATTAATTATTTTGTTAATAAGAAAAGACAACAATACGCAATAAAAAACTATAATAATAACCACAAACCAATGAAGAGTGCATGATCTATCATCTTATCTTTGGTCTTTAATAACAACTATAATAATTGGTTTGGATTAAAGCTGTAAAGGCTTAACACATACGATTTTTACGCGACAAATCGCACGCATGCGTATTCTTTCCAACTCACTTAGAATTGCCTGGCAAATCCCGTTTTTCACAGAGATATTAACCCATGAATATTGAAATACGAGAAATCGGTTAATGAGCTTAAAAGTGACCTTTTCGATTTTTGAAAACTGGTCTTATTTTTGCTCATTGACAAATTTCTATTGTTTCAATATTCATAGGCGATTTTCTACGTTTCTATAAGAGCTCCAGCTTTGACACTTGACATGTTCGAAGTTGTTCTGCTTTACATGAAACACGATGGAATGTTTGACTGATTCAGGCTGCGATATACATAACAACAAGAGGCTCCAAGCATCCTATACTCATGCGCATGCGTATAAGAACGTTTTATGATACATTTTAAACATGATAAGAAAATGTCCGAGAAAATGTTACTCCTTTCATTCAGTCATTATTCATTGCGTATTCCATTTATTCATCTGCGTATTTCATTTAGTCATTAGTCATTATTATTGAATGTTTTGTAAATGAAGGCTGTACCACAATGGCGCCAGTGTTTGTTCTAAGTCTTATATATACCAAACGTGAACATATACTTGAGATGTAGGGGTAGGTAGGGGGGGCAGGATAGATAGGATAGGGGGGGAGGCAGGATAGATAGGATAGCGGGGGGCAGGATAGATAGGATAGCTAGCCTAATTAGGACTAGCCTGCGAGCAAGCTGTGCTGGGTTAAAGGGGATTAGGGAGGGAATGAGAGGGGCCTCCCTAATCCCCTTTAACCCAGCACAGCTTGCTCGCAGGCTAGTCCTGTAGGGGGTTTTGCTTTTTTTTTCTATTGATGTTAATTTTAGATTTGCACATTTTTAAACGAAATTCTGTTATTTAATTGTTTTATTAGTTTTGTTGTTATTATTAACGAATTTTACAATGTTATTTATCGTTATTAATTATTTTGTTAATAAGAAAAGACAACAATACGCAATAAAAACTATAATAATAACCACAAACCAATGAAGAGTGCATGATCTATCATCTTATCTTTGGTCTTTAATAACAACTATAATAATTGGTTTGGATTAAAGCTGTAAAGGCTTAACACATACGATTTTTACGCGACAAATCGCACGCATGCGTATTCTTTCCAACTCACTTAGAATTGCCTGGCAAATCCCGTTTTTCACAGAGATATTAACCCATGAATATTGAAATACGAGAAATCGGTTAATGAGCTTAAAAGTGACCTTTTCGATTTTTGAAAACTGGTCTTATTTTTGCTCATTGACAAATTTCTATTGTTTCAATATTCATAGGCGATTTTCTACGTTTCTATAAGAGCTCCAGCTTTGACACTTGACATGTTCGAAGTTGTTCTGCTTTACATGAAACACGATGGAATGTTTGACTGATTCAGGCTGCGATATACATAACAACAAGAGGCTCCAAGCATCCTATACTCATGCGCATGCGTATAAGAACGTTTTATGATACATTTTAAACATGATAAGAAAATGTCCGAGAAAATGTTACTCCTTTCATTCAGTCATTATTCATTGCGTATTCCATTTATTCATCTGCGTATTTCATTTAGTCATTAGTCATTATTATTGAATGTTTTGTAAATGAAGGCTGTACCACAATGGCGCCAGTGTTTGTTCTAAGTCTTATATATACCAAACGTGAACATATACTTGAGATGTAGGGGTAGGTAGGGGGGCAGGATAGATAGGATAGGGGGGGAGGCAGGATAGATAGGATAGCGGGGGGCAGGATAGATAGGATAGCTAGCCTAATTAGGACTAGCCTGCGAGCAAGCTGTGCTGGGTTAAAGGGGATTAGGGAGGGAATGAGAGGGGCCTCCCTAATCCCCTTTAACCCAGCACAGCTTGCTCGCAGGCTAGTCCTGTAGGGGGTTTTGCTTTTTTTTTCTATTGATGTTAATTTTAGATTTGCACATTTTTAAACGAAATTCTGTTATTTAATTGTTTTATTAGTTTTGTTGTTATTATTAACGAATGTTACAATGTTATTTATCGTTATTAATTATTTTGTTAATAAGAAAAGACAACAATACGCAATAAAAACTATAATAATAACCACAAACCAATGAAGAGTGCATGATCTATCATCTTATCTTTGGTCTTTAATAACAACTATAATAATTGGTTTGGATTAAAGCTGTAAAGGCTTAACACATACGATTTTTACGCGACAAATCGCACGCATGCGTATTCTTTCCAACTCACTTAGAATTGCCTGGCAAATCCCGTTTTTCACAGAGATATTAACCCATGAATATTGAAATACGAGAAATCGGTTAATGAGCTTAAAAGTGACCTTTTCGATTTTTGAAAACTGGTCTTATTTTTGCTCATTGACAAATTTCTATTGTTTCAATATTCATAGGCGATTTTCTACGTTTCTATAAGAGCTCCAGCTTTGACACTTGACATGTTCGAAGTTGTTCTGCTTTACATGAAACACGATGGAATGTTTGACTGATTCAGGCTGCGATATACATAACAACAAGAGGCTCCAAGCATCCTATACTCATGCGCATGCGTATAAGAACGTTTTATGATACATTTTAAACATGATAAGAAAATGTCCGAGAAAATGTTACTCCTTTCATTCAGTCATTATTCATTGCGTATTCCATTTATTCATCTGCGTATTTCATTTAGTCATTAGTCATTATTATTGAACGTTTTGTAAATGAAGGCTGTACCACAATGGCGCCAGTGTTTGTTCTAAGTCTTATATATACCAAACGTGAACATATACTTGAGATGTAGGGGTAGGTAGGGGGGCAGGATAGATAGGATAGGGGGGGAGGCAGGATAGATAGGATAGCGGGGGGCAGGATAGATAGGATAGCTAGCCTAATTAGGACTAGCCTGCGAGCAAGTTGTGCTGGGTTAAAGGGGATTAGGGAGGGAATGAGAGGGGCCTCCCTAATCCCCTTTAACCCAGCACAGCTTGCTCGCAGGCTAGTCCTGTAGGGGGTTTTGCTTTTTTTTTCTATTGATGTTAATTTTAGATTTGCACATTTTTAAACGAAATTCTGTTATTTAATTGTTTTATTAGTTTTGTTGTTATTATTAACGAATGTTACAATGTTATTTATCGTTATTAATTATTTTGTTAATAAGAAAAGACAACAATACGCAATAAAAACTATAATAATAACCACAAACCAATGAAGAGTGCATGATCTATCATCTTATCTTTGGTCTTTAATAACAACTATAATAATTGGTTTGGATTAAAGCTGTAAAGGCTTAACACATACGATTTTTACGCGACAAATCGCACGCATGCGTATTCTTTCCAACTCACTTAGAATTGCCTGGCAAATCCCGTTTTTCACAGAGATATTAACCCATGAATATTGAAATACGAGAAATCGGTTAATGAGCTTAAAAGTGACCTTTTCGATTTTTGAAAACTGGTCTTATTTTTGCTCATTGACAAATTTCTATTGTTTCAATATTCATAGGCGATTTTCTACGTTTCTATAAGAGCTCCAGCTTTGACACTTGACATGTTCGAAGTTGTTCTGCTTTACATGAAACACGATGGAATGTTTGACTGATTCAGGCTGCGATATACATAACAACAAGAGGCTCCAAGCATCCTATACTCATGCGCATGCGTATAAGAACGTTTTATGATACATTTTAAACATGATAAGAAAATGTCCGAGAAAATGTTACTCCTTTCATTCAGTCATTATTCATTGCGTATTCCATTTATTCATCTGCGTATTTCATTTAGTCATTAGTCATTATTATTGAACGTTTTGTAAATGAAGGCTGTACCACAATGGCGCCAGTGTTTCTTCTAAGTCTTATATATACCAAACGTGAACATATACTTGAGATGTAGGGGTAGGTAGGGGGGCAGGATAGATAGGATAGGGGGGGAGGCAGGATAGATAGGATAGCGGGGGGCAGGATAGATAGGATAGCTAGCCTAATTAGGACTAGCCTGCGAGCAAGCTGTGCTGGGTTAAAGGGGATTAGGGAGGGAATGAGAGGGGCCTCCCTAATCCCCTTTAACCCAGCACAGCTTGCTCGCAGGCTAGTCCTGTAGGGGGTTTTGCTTTTTTTTTCTATTGATGTTAATTTTAGATTTGCACATTTTTAAACGAAATTCTGTTATTTAATTGTTTTATTAGTTTTGTTGTTATTATTAACGAATGTTACAATGTTATTTATCGTTATTAATTATTTTGTTAATAAGAAAAGACAACAATACGCAATAAAAACTATAATAATAACCACAAACCAATGAAGAGTGCATGATCTATCATCTTATCTTTGGTCTTTAATAACAACTATAATAATTGGTTTGGATTAAAGCTGTAAAGGCTTAACACATACGATTTTTACGCGACAAATCGCACGCATGCGTATTCTTTCCAACTCACTTAGAATTGCCTGGCAAATCCCGTTTTTCACAGAGATATTAACCCATGAATATTGAAATACGAGAAATCGGTTAATGAGCTTAAAAGTGACCTTTTCGATTTTTGAAAACTGGTCTTATTTTTGCTCATTGACAAATTTCTATTGTTTCAATATTCATAGGCGATTTTCTACGTTTCTATAAGAGCTCCAGCTTTGACACTTGACATGTTCGAAGTTGTTCTGCTTTACATGAAACACGATGGAATGTTTGACTGATTCAGGCTGCGATATACATAACAACAAGAGGCTCCAAGCATCCTATACTCATGCGCATGCGTATAAGAACGTTTTATGATACATTTTAAACATGATAAGAAAATGTCCGAGAAAATGTTACTCCTTTCATTCAGTCATTATTCATTGCGTATTCCATTTATTCATCTGCGTATTTCATTTAGTCATTAGTCATTATTATTGAATGTTTTGTAAATGAAGGCTGTACCACAATGGCGCCAGTGTTTGTTCTAAGTCTTATATATACCAAACGTGAACATATACTTGAGATGTAGGGGTAGGTACTGACAAAATACTTCCATTTTTCTCGTAACAAGAGGCTCCAAGAAGCCTATACTCATGCGCATGCGTAAGAGAGTTTTATGATATATTTTAAACATGATAAGAAGATGTCCGACATGGCGAAGAGTACTTCTTTCATTCAGTCATCGTTCCTGCAAACCACGTTGTTTACTATTGATTGTTTTGGAAATGAAGGCTGTACCACAATGAAGCCAGTGATTCTTCTACGTCTTATAAATACCAAACGTGAACATCACTAATGTAAGTAGGGTTGTAGGAGACGCTGTCGTGACACTAAGTACCGCTCTTTTACCGGAAGTGAGAGTAGCCGGAAGTCACTAAACAGGAAGTGTAATGGCAAAGCTATGAACCGGAAGTGTAGAATTTAAAATATGCATGCATAAATTTGCATGCAAAATCGTGACACAAAAATAATAAAAATAATAACAAGAAAAACGGAGGCGAAACCTTACCTCATGCCGCTTCGCGCATGAGTAAAAAGAACAGTTCATACTGAGTACTCTGAAATAAAAAAAGATAAGTTTCTGCTGCTCAAGGAAAACAAAACGAACCGTCAAAAATCAAGAGTTAAGAATGATGTAGTAACACGGTAGCAAGTTAAAATTGTCAAGTGATAGCTTGCTTGTTCAACTGAAAATGACTTCTAAAACTGCGTTCGATCATTATGAGGAAGCAAATTTGAAGTTCTTTCGATCTGTTTATAATCAATCATCTTGTGATCTAAAATCTTTTCAGCAGGTTAAAATGGTTCACCCCTCCTAAATCCTCCATTTCAGTCAGGCAATAAAACACGTATTTATGCAGAAACAGATGCGGTTATAAAAAGTACCAGTTTGCAGGGCAAGATGACAACTGGAATAACTGCGTGAGAAAGAAACCTTATTTACAAAACCGCAGACAAAATAATTACCGGACAACCCGCGTAGATGACCTTTTTTTTCATTTTAGCAACTGAAATTTTTACGAATGGAAAGACCTTGCAAACTCGATCATTTTTATGGCATGGCGAAGACTCCATTATGGAGCATTCTTATACGTAATTTTATAATAAAAATCATCGGCCACATTTTTGGCACCGAGGACTTAGAGAAATCCGTTGTCAGCGTTGTATTGAGTACATGATATAAAGCAGCTTAAAATTAATAGCTTAAGTGCTATATTAACTTTACTAACCTGTTATGTAGGAAAACTTGTAAATACAGAAACTTCTTATTCAGATTTAGCAAGACTAGTAAGAGTCGCTGAAAATGTTGCACCGTAAATTTACGCTGTGATCTTAAAAGACCCCTTAAAATACTATATTTAATTCATTGTTGGACTTTGACCTCAAGAATGTGGCTTTCATACAAAGGGCTTATGATTGGAGTGTTTGCAATAAAACGGAGCAATAAAGATAAGTGTTGTGCTTCTGCTCTGTTTTGTGGTGTCAGCGATGTTCAAAGTCCAATGTTCACTCATCATGCGAGCAAGCCCTCCTGTGGGTGGTAATGCGTGGGTTTACGGCTAATGTTTACAGCTATTTCAATTAACGTTTTCGGATGAAAGCTCAAAGCTACAAGCCAAGATACTTGGGAGCGGCAGAAAAGAAACGTTTTTCCCGCTCGTCGCATCGCTCATTCGCGCCGTTTCTTTTCGTTTCGCCGCTCCCAACTATCTGCATGCCTGGAACAGGGCGCTCGGTTTACTCGTTCGGTCTTGACTTGTAGGCTTTGAGCTTTCACCCGACAACGTTAATTGAAATAGCTGTATACTACTTTTATTCCACACTTTTCAATCCTCAATATGTAAAGAACAATATGATGGAATCTTTCTCCAAGAAAGGGGTTAAATCTTCACGAGCCTCGTGGCCCACAGCTGCTAGAGCTTTAAACCCGGTTTCCGCAATTTCGAAGCACGAAGCGACTGAGAGCAGACTGAGAGTATAACTACCGCTACCCCTACCCCTACCCCTCCCCACCCCCACCCCCACTCCCCTGGTGGGATACTAGTCCATCGCAAGGTGACCCCCAAGTATTCTGTCGCCGGTGCCCATTTATACACCCCGGTTGTTCAAAAGGTGGATAGCGCTATCCACCGAATAAATCACTATCCGGTGGATAACACAATTGATTTTACTTATGCTTATCCACTGGATAAAGAGTTATCCGGTGGATAGGGTTATCCACCTTTTGAACAATCGGGGTCAGGGTGGAGAGAGACAACGTGGAGCAAAAGTTCTTGTCTAAGGAAACAACACGACGGCAGAGAGCAGGCTCATTTCGGTTGAAAGTCCGCCTGTCAGGAATAATTTGATGAAATGTAATCCTCTTCCATCCTTGTAATCAGTAAAGTATTCTTCAAACTACTGCTTCTGTTTTGCTCTATAGAATTATTTTGTCCAATTAAGTTGTATATTTGGCGAAACAGTGCCCCTTCAACCAAAGAAATTTCAAGTTAAAACAGTTTTAAAGCAATAATAAATAAATAAAAATAATAATCACTTTATTCAAGTGTCAAGGTATTTAGCGCGCGAGCACTAATTGGGGACACTAAATATAGAAACAAATATTCAAATAGAACCTAACATTTTAAAAAGCCCAACTGGCAGGAGGCAAACCAGTTGGCTATTTTACAAGCGTGGCCGGGGAGTTGAACTCGGGTCTGCCGTGAAACAACTCCAGCAAGTGGTCGGAGCGGGACTTGAACCCGGGACCTCCGGATTACAAGTCCGACGCCCTAACCACTCGATCACGCTGCCTCCCTATTATCGTTCTACTTATTATTGCACAAGAAGGATATGATTACATATGATTATTACCGGGGTTATTTGTCACTGGATAAAAATGCTGGACTGACCGGGGCTGGACTTTGGCCCAAATATGTTTCCCATCAAATCACTTTAGAAAAGGGTGATCCGTCCTCAAACAACTCCTTCTGCGGTTAAGCAGGTCAGATGATATCCTTCCGGTCAATTTTGAAACCTGTGACGTTCTTGGGAATGCATTAGACTTTCAGGCATTATCTTTTAGGGGGACTTAAGGAGAAAAATGATTAGGAAAACGTTTGGGATGGCGCTCAACTGTTTTTCAAATCATTTTAGTGACTTACTGAAAGGAAACTATGTGTAACCCTCGGAGGTGAACCATATTCTAGACAGCCCTTTACAGCAACAATTTAACGCTCAAAATTGGAGTCGACCATTGAATGATATCAGTCGAGTATTAAGATGAAAACATAAGTACGATGAGATGATAAGATGAGATGAGGTTGAAACTGAAATAACAAACAAATAACTAACTTACAAAATAGTTAGCTTTGTTCTTACTTCTTTATTTTCCTTGATGTTGTTATATTATAATTGAATAAGTGTTAATAAAATGAACTTGAACTTGAACTCGGAATATACAAATGCTAACGCAAAGGCGAAACGAAACAGAAGTCTGACAACTAATCGGACACTTACCACTCAGTACCACTTACGGCGCTGTAGAAAGTCTAGAAGAACCTCAGAGAACTCTGCTAGAGGCTAACGGTACTGCACGAGGCGTATTGTTGAACTTCGATTGAATAAAACCGACAAACTAAAGAGAAACTTGACACTGATATAAAGCAAAATGCAAATAAGCCGACATGCAAGATATGTTTATACCCAAGAGAAACCAAATTTATAGCGACATGATTGTATATTGGTGTTTAGATCCAACATTATTTGAAAGCTAATTTAGTTAGTTATAGTAGGCTTTTCGGTTCTTTCAGTTTTAGCTGAATATTTAAGCGGCAGAAAATTTTAGATGACTTCAGGTCTTCCGAACAGTTTTCCGACTTGCATTGAATACATTGACTGGTTTATAATTCAGATAATTGACAAGAGAGCTGAATAGCCTTTGGAGCGATTTTAGAATAGCGGGCCACTCATTTACATATCCCTGCTAAACGTTTTATCGAAGCATATAAAAACAAAAGGATCCATTCTTATTCAACGAGATGCAAATAAGTGGTCGGGTATTCTACAGTTTTGCCGAGCCTTTTTCTGGATCATCACATTTTCATGCATGTAATCGGGTTAACTTGGACTTAAGTGCTGGCGAAATTATCGCATTTTGATTTCTTCGCTTGTAAATGTCATCACTAATGGTCACTAATCACTGGTAAGGGGTAATATTGCGAATTGTATCAAATTATATAAATACACACACACACACACACACACACACACACACACACACACGTAAATATGAACTATATCAACAGTACATATCTAAGCGAACAGCAAGCTAGCTTGGGAAATAGAACGTCGCAATTAATATTTTGGGCAATCTTTATAATGAGTAGTAGTTACCAAAAACACGACTAAAGCTTACAAACGGGGACAAACGGTCCCATATTCTATGGATTTGATTAACCTATGACCTTTT